>WBNH01011876.1:160017-315267 GCA_013401255.1 Urocolius indicus
ACACAGAGGCACCCCATCAGACCCTATATATAGAGCTATTTGCAGTAGCAGAGGCTTTACACCAGGTCAGCAGTAGGCCTGTGGCAACTGTGGGCTTTCAGTGGAGCTCAGAACCCTAAAGCTACCAAACCACAGCATAGGAAAACAGCAGGATTGAGACTCTATCAAATACATACTCCATACCTTCTAAAATGACCAAATATATATGCACATGCATTATAGATAAGTGGCTTTCTGAAAAAGCAAACAAGGATTTCCAGACCACCATATCTAGTGAGCTCATACTGCTCTGTCCTTGTGTCAGCTTCAGTCTGTGCAGGTCTAACTTTTAAGCAGCTCTAACAAACCTCTTCTTTGTGGTTTAGGCCAGAAAAGTTTCACAAAACTCTTCTGGTATAAATATAATTTTTTTTTTTCTGCTTTTCCACATATCCCAGCCGTAGGAGAAAAAACCCCAAACTAAAAGCCAATTGTGCTTTCAGACATTTTCTTCAGAACAAGAGGCAAGGTGGACAGCAGCACTCATGATATAATCCAGACAGCTGAAACATGCTTGGGTATCTGTGGCTGTTCTTTGTCAGATCAGCCAAATTCAGGAGTGAGGTCACAGCCACTTCTTTCCATGAGAAATGATGCAATGCGAGCAGAAAACGAGGGGCTGAAGGTGCACAAACAAGGGTCACAAACAGTGCTCAATGGAGCAGTGCTGCAGAGACCACAGCCTAATCTAGAAACTTGCTAAGTAAGAAGAAATGGGAGTATTTTGAAAGAAAACTGACCCATCAGGAACAACGTCATAGTACTCAGGGATCTCATGAGTACCAAAAGTATGGTACCAAAAGTAACATGAGTACTTAGCTGAGGCTAAGTAGATAACAATTTCTGAGCAATACAAGGTCTTAGTGTTGGTTCAGCAGTGTGAGCATTGGAAAAGACCTTTAAGATCATTGAGTCCAACCACTAACTGTCACCCCATCACTAAAACATGCCCCTCAGTGCCTCATCTCCGTGGCTTTTAAAGGTCTCCAGTGATGGCGACTCCAGAACCTCCCTGGGCAGCCTGTGCCAGTGTCTGACAATCCTCTCAGTGAAAAAGTTCTTCCTAATCTCCAATTTAAACCTCCCCTGATGCAACCTGAGGCCATTTCCTCTTGTCCTGTCACTCATTACTTGGGAGAAGAGATTGACCTCCACTCTACTACAACCTCCTTTCAGGTAGTTGTAGAGAGTGATCATGTCTCCTCTCAGCCTCCTTGTCTCCAGATTAAACACCTCCAGCTCCCTCTCCCACTCCTTATCAGACTTATGCTCCAGACCCTTCACCAGCTTCGTTGCCCATCTCTGGACATGCTCCGGCACCTCAGTGCCCCTCTTGTAGTGAAGGTCCCAACACTGAACACAGTACTTGACATGTGGTCTCACCAGCAGTGAGTACAGGGACATAATCACTTCCTTGGTCCTGCAGGCCACACTGTTTCTGATACAAGCCAGGATATCATTAGCCTTCTTGACTACCTGGACACACTTCTGGCTCATATTCAGCTGGTTGTCAATTAATACCCTGTGGTGGTTTAGCCCGGGCTGGGTGGCGGGTGCCCACCAAGTTGTAATATCACTTCCCCTCCTAAGCTGGACAGGGGAGAGTCAAGACAAGGACAGGGAGATCACTCAGCAATTAGCATCATGAGCAAAACAGACTCAACTTGGTTTGATTTATTAATGAATAATCAGAACAGGGAGATGAGAAATAAAACCAAATCTTAAAACACCTTCCCCCACCCCTCCCTCCTGCAGGACTCTCCTTCCTTTCCCCCTAGCAGCACAGGGGATGGGGGATGAGGGTTACAGTTAGTTCATTACAGATGGACTTTGCTGCTGCTTCTTCTCAGGGGGAGGCCTCCTCACTCTTCCCACTGCTACATTGTGGGGTCCCTTCCATGGAAAACAGTGTCCCACAAACTTCTCCATCATGGATCCTTCCCATGGGCTGCAGCTCCTCACGAACTGCTCCAGCATGGGGCCTCCCATGGGGACAGCTCCTCACACTCTGCCCTAACATAGGTCATCCACAAGGAGAACAGTCCTTCAGGTACCAACTGCTCCAGCCTGAGTCCCTCACAGGATCACAAGTCCTGACAGCAGACTTGCTCTGGCATGGGCTCCTCTCTCCCCACAGGCTCCCAGGTCCTGCCAGAAACTTACTCCAGTGTGGGCTTCTCACATAGTCACAGCCTCCTTCAGGCATCCACCCGCTCTGGTGTGGGCTTCTCCACAGGCTGCGAGTGGATCTCTGCTCCCCAGTGGCCTCCATGGACTGCAGGGGCACAGCTGCCTCACCATGGTCCTCACCATAGGTCACAGAGGAGTCTTTCTTTCAGGGTCTAAGCACCCTCCTCCCCCTCCTTCTCCACTGACTTTGGTGTTTGTGGAGATGTTTTCACATTCTCACTCCCTGTTGCTGTTGCAGTTTAGTAACTGCACAACAACTCTTCTCCTTCTCCAATACGTTATTCACAGAGATGTTACCTCAGTCACTAATTGGTCAGGCCTTGGTCAGCTGTGGATCCATCTTAGAATTGACTGGCATTAGCTCTTTCAGCTACAGGAGAAGTTTCTGGCAGCTCTTTGTTTAAAGCAGCCACCCCTGTAGCCCCCCTGCTACGAAAAACCTTGCCCAGGCAAAACCACTGTACATCCCCAGGTCCTTTTTCTCCAGGCAGCTTTTCAGCCACTCTGTGCCTGTAGCACTGCATGGTGTTGTTGTGGCCCAAGTGCAGGACCCGGCACTTGGCCTTGTTGAACCTTGTACAATTGGCCTCAGCCCATGAATCCAGCCTGCCCAGATCCCTCTGAAAAGGCTTCCTGCACTCAAGCAGGTCTATGCACCTGCCCAGCTTGGAGTCATCTGTGAATTTATTGAGTGAGCACTCGGTCTCCTTGTCCAGATCATTGATAAAGGTGTTAAACAGAACAGGCCCCAGCACTGAGCCTTGGGGAACAGCACTGCCTGCCAGCTGGATTTAACTCCATTCAATATGACTCTCTGGACCTGGCCATCCAGTCAGTTTTCCACCCAACACAGAATAAGTCCATTCAAGCCATAGGCAGCCAGTTTCTCCAGGAGGATACTGTGAGAGGTAATGTCAAAGACTTCAGTAAAATTCAGGTAGATCACATCCACAGCCTTTCCCTCATCTACTTAGTGAGTCACTTTGTCATAGAAGGAGACCAGGTTAGTCAAACAGACCTCCTGCATTGGGCTACCTGGACAGAGCACAGATAAACTAAGCAGACAAGGGAAGAGGAGCAAGAGAAAACAAGTCGGGGAGACAAAATAACTCTTCCCATGAGTAGACAGCAGATAAGCATCAAATCTGAGGCTTTAGCCTTTGGTTTCAGCTTAGGGTAATGACCTCGTATTAGCAGACTCTGCTTCTTTTACAGTGCTTATATAGATGAGCTAATGCTTCCTCACAGTGGTCAGAGTCAGAAGGAACAAAGTGCTAAAGAACATCTGAAAAAAGCCCTCCAGGAGCCCCCGAACTGCTCTAGAAAGATCTGTGTCCTAGTGCCTCCCCTTACTCAGAGAAAAATGGAAGGAGAGGCAACCAGCAGGCAGAGCCAGAAATACAGGATGACTGGAACTGTTTTTGCATGTTTGCTCTAAGAGTTTTACTTTGACCTGTTCTGGCGTTCCTGTGCGTTACTGAAATGTCACCATTTCCTTCACAGTTAAAAATAAAAGAAAAAAGCTAATGTTTAGAGGTGAGAGAAAGCCTACAAGGGAATTCAAAATGTTCAGATTATGCATTGCTGGGCTGGAGTATTTGATCCGTACCACCCTGCAGCCAGACCTGTAATCATAAGCCTAAATGCAATCACAATCCTAATCAACCAATGCTCAGTTTTCACCAGTAAAGTTTATTTGAGGTAAGGAACTCACCACTGCACAAGCACAGCTGGGCAAGGTTCATCCCTGGCTTTGTGCTGGTCACTCCAGGTATTCTATTGATCCAGTCTCTATTTGCAAACTGCTCACTGCTGAAGATCTGATCCTGAGCAGCTGAGACAGCAAGATACTTACATGCTTAAAAGCAGGCAAGGAGATCAAGATCTTGTGTGAAAAAGCTCAGGCTTCCTGACACTGCAACGGCATTTATCACAGAAGTGTAACGTTCCGACCGTTTGGAGAACAGAGCGAGCCCCCAAAAACAAAGCTGTCTGTCCAGATGCAGTTTGGCAGGAGAGCTCTGCCCATCTCTGCAGCCACCCTCGGTGTCCAGTGGCTCACTCCAGCAGCGGGCTCGGGAGCGGGCAGCGCCGTGATCCCGTCTGTGGGTGAGCTGTGCCCTCTAGTGGGCTTTTGGCTCAGCAGGAACCGGAGAGCCGGCCCTCCGTACAGCCCACGCAAGAGGAGCGCTGCTCTGAGCGCTGGAGGCCTTTACACTGCATTCTTGATAAAAGACCTTAGCAAAGGCACCTAAGACATAACAGCTGCTCGGACACGGAGACTGATGTGGAAATAATAAAGCACGAAATGGGTGCTTATTGCAGCAGCACAAATTGAAAATGAAGTTTCTCTTCACAGCTACAAAGCAATCCTTTCGTAAGGCTTGAAAGCCTTCCAGCCAAGCCTGAGAGCCTCGTTTTCTACTAACAGTTAGGTGCTTAGTTTAGGTGCATGATGTTCCCAGAGCTGGGTGATTCAAAGTAGTGAGTGAACGGGAGCAGACTGCCTTTCAGCATCGCTCACTGCTATGGGTCAGACACTAAAACAGCATTATAAGCACAAGATCCTAGTACATGAGGTACATGTCTACAAAAATTAAAATTTATTCTGGTGGTCATCTGCATTCCCTAGGTCAATAAAGCACTGTAATTGTACTGGCACAAGCAGGCTTTGTCAGAGCTACCAGGCTAATGTTCTTGATGGAAAGTGTCCTGCAGCAATCCCAGCCTAAGTTATCAATGTCCCTAGCCCTTCCCAAATCCAGAAACACTTTTCAACCCCTCCACTCTGCCAACATAGCTGTTCACAGGGTCGCACTGAGACACTCATTTAAGAATTGATCTATCCAAAACCCTGGAAAATAATAAGGCTTTAAGTCGGTTCATTTCACAGCACAGCCTTGTGAAACAAGTTAATGGAAGAGGGATGGGAACACATAAACAGCTTCGGTGCTGGAAAAAATTATACCAGCCTCAGATGGTCTGAATTTCCTTAGAGTTGTTGGGAATTATCTTCAAAGGGTCTCCAAATCTTGTTCTAGCTTCTGCAGAGCTGATGGGAAGGAACCTGGGAAGGTAAACGTGCAGGGTAAGAGGAGCTTTCAGGCTGGAGATGCACATGGGATTACTCAAGCCAGTTTTGCTGCAACAGTGCAAATCTATGCATGGACATGTTCCAAAGTAAAGAGAAACACTCTCATTTTTCTTGCAGACAAAACCTTCCATGGTGATCCCACTTGGAGGGGTTGCCACTCCTGTGTGACATCTGTGCAACTCCCAAGAGCCTTTACAGGATGTTTTGTCTTAGAAATGGGAAGTAACTGAGCTGCAGCAGGCAGGCTCAAAGTCAAGGTCTTGGGAGTCACAAGACATACTCTAGATTTCAAAACTGGGAAAATATTTTTATAAGCTTGCTCATAGGACTCTTGCTTTTCAACATGATCCCTGTGACCATTAAGGCCATATTTGGTAAAGTCTGATTTACTTCCAGAAAATTTTAAAAGCTAGTACTTGAAGGAAAGACACTGTCTATGACAAGATGAGAAATACAAAAGCTATCTTCATTTAGATTTTTAACTATCAGATCTTCTTGCTCTCACTCCAGACCTGTTATCCAAATGCATTAACTTGCTGTGATTTCTGTCTTGGGATACTAGAGCTCTAACAAGAGGAGCTTTCTCCAAAGCACCAAGCCCCCAGCTGCCTGTGGTAACTAGCTATTACATTAATTGAAAGATGTTGAAAGCCCAAGCATTCAGTTTTTGCTCTCGTTGCACCTCCCCAGCTCTTCTGCTGAAGCACTTTGCAAGAGAAGCGGGTGTGCTGTATCCTGCCAGCTGCTAAACCAGCCACGCTCCTGAAATCCCAGGCCAAAGTTATCGGAGTCCTTACCTTGGCACTCCACCAAATCTAGGTTTAATATACGTCAGAAGAAATTGCCATATTATAAAAACCCAGAAAAGGTCAAATCCCTGGCACACCATGGCTATGGTTGGCCTCACACCCAGCCCTTCCCGATCCTCAAACTGCTATGGTGAAGTGCGGTTTGCTTTTGCTCCCTGTGCCCCCTGTAGCCAGGCTAGCCTCAGACCCTAGGGCTTGGGGAACAACCTACCTAGCCATTCCCCCATTCTTCTTTTCATTACCAAACCCCAGCATGGGAAGCAGGGATGGAGAGGCAGGGGAGGCACTGCCCCGCTTGGAGTGACGGCAGCCCTGTGAGCCCGCCTTGCCAAGCTCGCTGATGGGTCTAAGGTTCACTGATCTCAGGTCGCCTCTCTCCTTTTGACGCCACTCCCCAGGAACTGCCGAGTGGTTTTGCTTTCATCCAGTGCGGAGAAGCTCAGGCAGCCTGACAAGGCCATTGCCCCCAGCACCACGCACCAGAGCGCCCGAAGGAGAGCAAGGCCTCAGGAAGGTAAAGGCATCCTCCTCAGTGGGATTCCCCACAGGGCAGACCCCAGCCCCGACCCACCCCCCTCCAAAGTGCCTCTCATAGACAAGCTCTGGGCCAATCATCCTCCCAAAGCTGCAAAAGGGCATCCACCCATGAGGCAGCACTGTTCTCAGCAGCTCCCTGCCCAGGAGAAGAGATTTTAGGAAAACTTAGGAAACTCTCTGTTCTATCCCCGTCCTCTTGGGCAGTGGAAGAACTCTTAGCAGAGAACCCAGGATGGTCTCCATTTATCGCTGCCTTATTTCCTCAACCCTCTCTGGCTGCACAGTTAATGACCCTTATTCTATTTCCCTTAGCTTTGAGGAGGGTTGATCACATTGAGAAATCAGCACTATGTAAATCTAACCCTGTTTACGCACGAAGTCTTTGCAGCTGGGATTTTTGTTTCCCCTAGTAACCTTGGCTTCCGTGAACTTTTAAAGCAGCCGCACTCCTGCTGGGAGGAGGCTCCCAAAAGCAGAGGGGTGCTTTGAGATGAACGTCAGAATTTAATGGGGTGGTAGATGCATGCCCGCTATTATGGGAGTTAAGAAAAAAAGATCTAGAAGCTAGAATTGTCATATCCAAAACTTGCGGGGCTAGATATGACAGGCTTACATGGGTAGCATTGAAGTACTGATTTTCCCAAGGTGCTGATTAACAGTGGATCTTGCTTGTTGCCACACCCCTGCAAAAACTCAGCAAATGTCTTCAATCATTTTAGAATGTTCTTACAGTTTGTTGCTTAGAAAAGTTTAGACAACAGTTAGATATCGTTAGACATCATTGATTTCTCAGGAACTTAATTACAGTATTAAAAAAACACTTCTCAGTAGCTTCTCCTCTTTTCTCTTTTCTTTTCTTTTCTTCTCTTTTCTTTCTCTTTTTTTCTTTTACTTTTTTTTTTTTTTTTTCTTTTCTTTTCTTCTCTTTTCTTTCTCTTTTTTTCTTTTACTTTTTTTTTTTTTTTTTCTTTTCTTTTCTTTCCTTTCCTTTCCTTTTCTTTATTACTGTTTTCCTTTGGAAATAAAAACCTTATTCTCTGGTATTAAACATATCAGAAACCTCCCTGCATGGCAAAACATTTATTGCATGGCAAAAGCCAAGCCCTGGCTGGTGCATTCCAACACAAATGTCTACTCTGCCATCTCATGTTTCTGGTTTTTTTTTGTGTTTTTTTTTTTGTGGGTTTTTTTTTTTTTTTTTTTTTTATTGCTGGTACTTACGCTCATAAAACATGAGTTTGAAAGGATGCTCCTCAGATAAAGTCCACTTTCCTGCTAATTATAAACAACTGAGTCACCCTCATAAACAGATTTGTCAGGTTCCTTCTTGGAAACAGTGAAGGCAGGAGGTGCAGGTGCAGTGTCAGTGCTCTGGCCTTGCTGCTGTACCTGGCAAACACATTATCTTTAAGTTGATTTATATTGAACCAGTGGGCTCCATAAGGTCCATAAGCTGGCTAATGCTGGATGGAGCTGTCTCAACACACCCACCCAGCGCCCCTGGGAAGGAGAGATGGGGGAATGGGGGTGTCTGGCTGAGAACACAATTTCTGGGGTGCAGCGATGCTTAATCCTTCATTAGGAAGTGAAAAATCATCTGTGTTGCAGCTGTTTTGATACTAACCTTCTAGTTAAGCGTAAGATCAGGCAACTGCCCCAAATACCTGCTACTAGATACAGCTGGATCTGAACACTAAATCTGCCAATAGGATTTTTATGGTCAATTGAAGAGATATGCTCGTCTCAGCTAATCTCTGTCTCTTTGTATCAAATCTGAGAAGGTCAGCTTCCCCTGCCCCTCAGCATGCCCTCTAGGCACAAGGACAAGACTTCTAACACCTCAACTGTCCCACAGGCTGCTTCCTAAATAGCAGAGTTATTTTTCACCAGCGTTGAACTAAAAAGCTCCAAAATCTAGCACCTAAGCAGTCCTAACTTCAGGTAACACTTCAGCCTTTCAAAGACTGCATGGGAAAATTTGCTGAAGCTATTTTTGCACAGAGGCATCGGTGACTTCTTCAGAGTTTTGAGTTTGCAGTGGGATAAATCAAACACTCATAGTTATGCCAGTGGAAGCTTTCTGGCATGCAGGTGTGCTCTGCTGGGGCTTTATTACAGAAACCAGCTGTGGAAAGTGGCTTTAAAGACTTCCCCTGGCTATACTCGATGAGTCTCAGCTTGGGGAAGTCAGGGAGGTTTCCAGATGAAAAGTGAGCTTCCTCTGCTCTGTTGACAGCACAGGCTGAAAGAACAGGGCTGCACTTTGCTGTGAGGAAGCAACACCATTACCCCATACCCAGAGCAGGAACTAGTGACCCTGCCCTAGCAGCATTCTGGTTTTGAATAGCTGCCTGTGTCCCTAAGCTGAGTTTTGCCAAAGGGCTTTTCCCCAGGCAAGGAGCAGTTGCAGAGACCAGCCACATGAGATGTGTAGAGATCCCTTAGTCAGTGAGCACAGGATTTTACTCTCTACACTTCTTTTTCAATAGAAAAAAAAAAAAAAAAGAAAACCACCAACAACCAAAGAGAACAGTTTCCCCCTAAATCCTATTTTCCACTTGTTTTGCTTCCTTTTTATACTCCTTGGGTGGAAAGAGAGACTCTTCCTCTGCCTCTTAATATGGAAAAGAAATTGTTTCAGAAGAGCTCTGGCAAAACTCCCTATCTCTAATACATGTTTAACAGCATGAAAAGTTTGAGAGGAAATTTCTATCATTGTAGTAATTGTCACTTGAGTTTTGGTCCAGCATCAGTAGAGCCTTCTAGTTTTCTTCTGTATTTGGTTTAATACAGATAATCTTATTTTTTCATGCAGCTTTTTGCTTCTGTAGAGTTTTATGGTGCACTACCTAGGGTAGTTAACATAACTGTCCAGAAAGGATAGCAGTCTTCTTTCCAGGCCTAAGAAGAGGCAAGTGCATGTAATTAATACCTTAAGGAGTACTCTTATGCTATGCCACAAGGTTTCTCTTTTTCCTGCTTAAAAAATAATAACCCTCCCCTAACAAGTTGTTCTACACAAACTGTGATCTCAGTCTCTCTGTTCCTGGGCTGTATGAACTGGGGGAGAAGATTTTTACCCCTGGTTTTTAAGAGGGTGAAAGTCCATCTCACTCAGCAGAAAAAACACCTGCACCTAAAGAAACAGATCTGGGGTCAGCTGACACTGAGGAACACTCTTAATGACAGCCTGCTTTGATAATAGCTCAGGGAAGAGAGAAGAATTAAAGGTCTAGAGCCTGATAAATTGTAGGGAGAGTACAGGCAAAATAAAGGAGACGTGAGATGAGCAGTGTGCGGGAACAAGAGGCTTTTGTCAGACTAAAGGGGTGCAGAGACCTTCCTAGCCTGCGAACCTGGGCTACTAGCACTACTGTGAGGTGCCTTTGTCAAGGTACTTCTTTTGTCTCACCTGCAAGCCCTACAACATCAAACTCCTGTGAAGCTCAGGTAGAAATTACAGTAATTGCACTAAATCTTCATTACAGGTCGTCAAAAGCACATGGAGGGAAGTACCCTATGCCTGCAGTGTTCATACCAGCATGGGAAGCTCTTCATCTGATAAGCAACAGTGATGAGAGGGTCAGGACACAGTCAGAAACCAGCAGCAATACACTAACATTGCAGCATCCTTCACAAAGCTCTTCCTTCTGCCTTTGGGGAGTAAAAGATCAGATCTACTTAGGAGGCACATCTCATTGCTGCACAGAGTGGTTGTGAGCTTGCTGGTGGCATATTTCCGCTTTATTGTGCCATGAGGTGGAATAAGTGCATGCAAGGTCATCTCACAGAATCATAGAACTATCTTGGTTAGAAAAGACCTTAAGATCAAGTTCAACCACTAACCTCACACTGCCAAGCCCCCAACTATACCATGTCCCTCAGCACCTCATCTGCACAGCTTTGCAATATCTCCAGGGGTGCTGACTCTACCATCTCCCTGGGCAGCCTGTGCCAGTGTCTAACAACCCTCTCAGGGAAAAAGTTCTTCCTAATGTCCAATCTAAACCTCCTCTGGCACGACTTAAGCCCATTTCCTCTTGTCCTATCATTCATTCCTGGAGAAATTGACCCCCACCTCACTGCAACCTCCTTTCAGGTAGTTGCAGAGTGATAAGATCTCCCCTGAGCCTCCTTTTCTCCCGATGAAACAACCCCAGTTCCCTCTGCTGCTCCTCACCAGACTTATTCTCCAGACCCTTCACCAGCTTTGTTGTCTGTCTCTGGACACAATCCAGGACACAGTACTCAAGATGCGGCCTCACGAGCACCAAGTACAGGGGGACAATCACTTCTCTGGTCCTGCTGGTCACACAGTCTCTGATACAAGCCAGGATGCCACTGGCCTTCTTGGCCACCTGATGCCCTTCTCCTGCTCAGTTGAGCACCTCATGACCCTTCATCTTAAAGCTCTGGATGAACCTCTCTCTTTCCAGCATAGCGCTCCATTTGAGCTTAGTGTTTTTAGAGGAGGAGCTCTGCAAGGAGAAGCCAAGGCAAAGCTGATAGTTACTCCCACTTTCTTGACCTTGAGCCTGAGAGAAAGGGAAACGTGCCACCCGGGAGGGCTTACACTGACTGCCGTCTTTCCCGGGGTATGGCCAACACTCTGCAGCAGCTCTCCAAGTCAGGTTTGAGGTGACCACCATTATTTTGGGCAGTGCTTCACTGCTGTTCAGCATAGCTCCATCCTGAGTGACTCGGGATCACTCTCTGTGGTACAACAGTTGTGAAGGCAGGATACTTCTTAGGCTTGGCCTGACTGGGGCTTCTTAATCCATGGTGGAGGAGCATCTGCTGTCTGCTTTGTGTGCTGCTGTCCTTAAGGATCCTTGGGTCAAGTGTTCTTGCTCCTGCTTTTTCATTCTAGTAAGCAAGACATTGGCTCAAAGGGATACTACTACAAAGCCCATCAGCTCTTTAGGTGCCCAGCCATCCCCTGGACAGTGTCTTTAACAAGCTGGCAGAAGCTTCACCTCAATGTCTGAGCTCATCTCCAACCTGAGTTGGGCTCTTCTGGTATGACTTCTAACCAAGATCCACAATAAGTGGGGAACAGCAGCCTAAGCTCTTCACCTGGACTTTGGGGAAGGAGGCATGCTCAAGAATAAGGTACACCCTGGAATGATGTCCCTCTGACATTAACTTTCTCCAGCATGTCATCTCTTTAAAGGAGTTACACTCAGTCCAATTGCCTTGTCTGCATCCAGGAAGGTCTCTTGCATCACATTTCTTCCCAAAGATCTCCACCTTCTGGTCAAAACCGACAGTGGCAGATGGTTTGGTGTATTAAATATGATTCAGGATATTAATGGCTTTGTTCTAGTCTATTTTAAGGTTAAACTCCACCCACTCCACTACCACCATTCAGGAATTGATGCAGGAGGCTCAGTGGGGGGATCTGGGATCACTGCAGCCATGTTTTGAACAGAATTGTTTTTCTTGCAGGGCATGACACAGAAAACAACACTGGGCACCTCCCTGGAGGGGGTTCACCCCACCTACATCTACAAAGTGGTTCTGCTGGGGAACACATCGGTGGGAAAGTCAAGCCTGGCCTACCGATATGTGAAAAATGACTTCAAGGAGTCACTGCCAACTGTGGGATGTGAGTGAGTGACTTAGATAGATTGATGGCCTTGAACAACTGACCAGTCCTGATGCATTTCCTTGTAGTAGGGTGGGATGCAGGAGAACTGATTGATATATCCTGCGGTAGCACAGACCAAGCTTTGAACATGATACAGACTTGCCCCAGAGCCAGATCTCTTCCTTTGTGTCCTCTTCAGATTTCTGTAGCCCTTTCACCTCAGCACCAGTCTTCAAGTAAAGGCACTTCCAAACTGCACAAGTTTGGTGTAGTGCTGCTTTTTAGAGGCAGATGAGCAACAAAATGTGTGGAACCTGGGTTCCAAATTGTGTAGCCTCCTCTGCCCTGTGCATACTTGTTCCTGTGCTGTCCTCACAGCAGTTTGTTCACCTCAGGAGAGTCTCCCCTGTATATGAGCTACCCCACCCGCAGTGACATGCTGGAGCAGGAAGGTTTGGGTCAAGGTGCAAGCAGGCAGGACTCCCCTCAGGACTGCCTGATAGAGCAATGCCTCATTCCTCCAGCCTGCCTGCAGAGTTAAGAATACAGACCTTCTCCCATCCTGTCCAGGCTGCAAACCCCATGCTCTGCCCCACTGGCAAAGGGGAGAATATCTGCCTCTGTGTATCCTGTCCTGGCAAACCATGCCACGCTTCAGGATTGCCTCATCTGAAGGTAGGCAATGTGTGTACTCATGCTTTGATGAAAACCATTCGGAGAGCTGCAAGAAGTCTGCACCCTCCATAACATCCCTCAGGCCAACACACCTTCTTGGATCAAGCTGCCTTCACTGTATGTTCTCAGCAGCACAGCTTCTTATAGCACTGAGACATTGTAGATGTTCATTTTACGTGATACGCCTGGGTTTTGCCCTAAGAAGGCACAGTAAGCACAGAGGTTGGGGCCCCACCTGGAGCCTGAAGAGCTAGCTGGTGAAGGAGAGCAAGGTTCTGCAAAGCTGCTCCCCTTGTCCCTCTACCTTGTCTCTGGTTGGCTCACAGGCAGCCATCTGCTCCCTGGGAGGAGAGATGGAGGCTCCTCTCCAATGGAAGCCCTTTTCAGTGGATATTCCTATTCACAGCTCTCCCAGGTCTGACCCACTAGCAAGGGTTTCTATGTGGCTATTCTGCAAAGGTCAGAGCTATCTGACATCAAAACTAGTGTGCATCTACCCAAATCTGCTGCCGTCAGGCGTTCCCAGTATCCCACAGGCTGCAGTGCCTTGTGGCATGCCATCCCATCAATGATGCTAGTGCTTATGAGAAACCTGTCCCAATTTTATGTGTTAGAACATCGCTACTGGCCCTTGGGATGGATTTGGTCCTGTAGCAGCCCAACTGAGCTCTCTGCTCTTGCTGAAGGCAAACATGCATCTTTCTTGCAGGCTCCTTCTTCACACAGATTCTCAACCTGGAGACAGCCACTGTCAAGTTTGAGATCTGGGACACAGCAGGCCAAGAGAAGTACCACAGTGTTTGCCATCTCTACTACCGGGGTGCCCATGCTGCTCTCCTCGTTTATGACATCTCTAACAAGGTAATGCAGGGGATGCTGATTCTGTCTGTGCTGAAACTCTCCATACTGCAGCAGCATTTGTGAGGCAGAGGTGTCCAGGTCATGGTCTTTGTCTTTGATGAAGCAGAAAGTAGCACAAAAGCACCACCTGAGAAGATGGACATCCCATCTGCCACCTGGGACATGCCAGGGGGTGTGCCTGAGCGTGCAAGACCACACTATCAGCCCAGGGGCAATACCTGCTGCCCTGTAGAAAGGGTGCATCCCATCCAAAGATGATTTATCTGTAAAGGTGTTTGAGCACACCAGTGGCCCATTTCCCTGAGAGAGATGGAAATCAAAGCTTCCCCACTTCCACCTGCATTGGTTTGGTGCCACCCATCCAGCTTTGTTATGCTCAAGACAGGGATTAAAGTTAAGACAGACCATAGAAAGATTTTGCCTCCATCTCTCCAGGAGACACTCAACAGAGCAAAGCTGTGGCTGAGGGACCTGGAGAAGGAATTCCTTCCCGATGAAATTGTAATTGCTTTGGTGGGCAACAAGATGGACCTTGCTGCTGAGCGAGAAGTTACCACCAAGGTGAGTGTCTGCAGTGAGCTCCTCATCACCCACTCACCAGAAAGTACTGGCGTTTGTCTGAGCAAAGCTAAGGATTTAAGAGGCTTTCAGACACCTCAAGGTCCCCATACAATTATGGACCTGCCATGAAGTACCACCATAACTGAATAAGCAGCCTCAGAAGGGTCTGTGGAAATAATTCTGCTTGTCTCCACCTAGGAGGGGGAAGAGTTTGCAAGGACCAAAAGCCTCCTGTTCATGGAGACATCTGCAAAATCCAACCATCAAGTGAATGATGTCTTTATGGCCATAGGTGAGTTCTGTGATGGTTCTAGGTGAGAGCAGAGGTCAGTGAACTACAGGCCTCAAATCTCTGCTTCAAGGCTATGAACACCTTCTCCCCTGCAAAGCCCACCGCATTCGTTGTTCATGTTTGCAACCGAGACCTTCATGATGGTCCAGCCTGTACTGCACCTGGCAGCTGCAAGGGTCACAGCCACAGACACCCATGTTTCTGTGGAACATGCCATACCCCTTAGGCCAGAAGGATGGGCAGATGCATCTCAGGATGGTCCAGCATCAGAACTGGATTTCAGGCCCTCTCCCAAAGCCACAATTTCCCTTTACTTTAGTATCCAATCTCAGTGTAGTGGTGTTCCAGCAATCAATAGAGGTCTAACACTGTTACTGTTGGATGATATTGGTGGCCATCAGTTGGTCTCCTAGGTGGGACAGAAGAGCCATTGCATCCCACCAGCAGGAGAAATGAGCCCTTTCTCATTATGTGTTTCTTCCCAGCCCAAGAACTCCTGCAGCGGGAACAAGAGAAGGCATCTGCTCAGTCACCACATGGGAGGTCAACAGTGAGCCTAGGGGAGAGAGTGGCAAGGAGGGGGTGCTGCCAACCCTGAGGATGGGGTACTCCAGACCTCAGTGAAGGCTGGATGAGGTCTCCAAGAGGAACAATGGCAAAGCAGGGGACACATGCAAGCGCAAGGGTAGCTCAGCCCAACCACCCGCTTAAGGGTGAGATCAGAGCTCATCCTGGGGACACGAGGCCTCTTCAACCCTCCAGTGTTGCCTGCATCCAACAGGTAAAGCACAGGGGTTTCTTTCACCAGCTTTCCTCTGCCAGAAAGTAGAGTGACCCAACAGCACCTCTGCCACCAGACCTGACTGGTGACATCGCCTTTCCCCAGCTGCACATCTCTTTCCCATCTGAACAGGGAGGAATTAGCTTTCTGGAGCAAAGCAGGTACATCCTGGTCGATTTACACTCAATAATACAAATAAAGGGAACATTGCCCTAAAAGTGCTATTTTTTTTTCCCCAACCTAGATGTCAACTGGCAAGTGAGAACCACAGGAAGCCTGGAGGTGGCAGGCATCAGAGCTGGTGCTTTCCTCACCCTGCCAGCCCCCACACGGCCCGTTTCAGGGGTCACAGCCCATCTTCTGGAGAAATCACTTCTTGCTGATACAAGAGACAGGTCTAGGGGCAGAGCAGAGCTAAAGCAAATGCTGGACATCGCAGTAGATTGTGCCTTTCAGAGCCTCACCTTTATGCACTATGAACAATGCTGTGGGAATGCACCTGGGCTAGAAGCGGCAATTAAGAAAAAGGACCTGAGCTGTCTCCAAAAAAATACTGATACTCGGCAAACTTGGGGGCTGTTAGGCTCAGCGAATATGTTGCCCTTTCTGGGCAATGCTGGCACAACCACAGGCAAAGGACAGCACCACTTACCCTGTCTGCAGGGACATGCAACCACTGTTTGGGGCATGGCCTGACAGTGATGGACTCAGCTCAGCCATTAGGCAGCAGGCACCCTTGAAGGTGTTCCCCATGGAGGCTAAGGGACCACAGTACCCTTTTCCCAGGTTTGCCAGCTCAGGTTCCCACCCCACAAGAACCTCTCTCCAGCCAAGGACAACCACCTGTGATGTCTCCCCGGGGCTGAGCCATCCTGGAGTGGGACAGAGGTTTCTTCTCAATAAAAAGGTGGCTTGGATGCCTCCTCTTGTCTAAATCTCCTTCCTTAGGGCAGCTGGGAGACATTGTTAACTGTCACCCATTTCCCCATCTACCCCACTCCCAAGATCAACCCTTCCCTCCCTAAACACCCCTGGAATCTCAGTGTGAGGCCCAGAGCCACAGATAGAGATGCTGAGGGTCACCCTTCTCTCTGATCCTTCTCACTCCCAAACTGGAGAGGGGGTAAAATGGTCTGGCTTAGGGACACAGCTCATGAAGGGACCTTTGGAGACATGCAGTATGATGGACAGGGCCCCATGTTCTCCCCCAGCATTTCTGACCTGGGCTGTGGAAATGAAGTGGCTGTTTTTGCCACTGACACCATGGAAATGACTTTGTGAGGGCATCCAGGGGTGCTGGCATGCTGCAGAAACCCCAGGGGATGCACCTGTGAAAGGGAGGCCCTCTGGTGCTTATTTTTAGGATGTTTCTAAGGGGTGAGAAGATCAACACGACATGTTGTGCAGAGGGGGAAACACTGCTGCATGGGGTGCACAGCCTCAGTGTGCTGCAAAACCATGGCAAGATTTTTTGGGTCACGAGGGAAGCAATTTTTGGGGTCACAGTACACATCCTGCACGCCGCTCATTGCTGTACTTCAAAGCAGAGAGGTTGGGACCCAGGGATGAGAGGAGAAAGGCTTTTATTGTTGGTTTCAGCTGAGGCTCTGCAGTCTTCCCGGTGGTGCGGGCGGCACAGGGACACAGGCTTGCCACCGGCCGGCCCCCCCGTGATGGGTGCCATCGCCCACAGCTTGTCGCCGTCCGAACCGTCCCACTGGTCGGATCCCACGCCCCGTGTACCAGGAGGGGTCAATATCCGGGTCTGCAAGGCAAAAGCCGAGGAGTCATCAGGGGGTGAGGGGGGGAGATCATGGAGGGGGAGCAGGGCATTGCATCCATGGGTCAGCGGCCAATGAACAACAGGGGAGCGGGAAAGGGGGTTGAAGGGGACTAAAGCTGTTTCAGAACAAATCTTTGCTTCTGCATACTGATCCCCCCTCCTCACCCCCCAAATGCAGCTGTGTCAGGGGATACAGAGGGGGTTGGAGGCAGGGGGTTGCTGGGGGGATGACCCTTACTCCTGCTCTCCTTACTCCTGATTTCCATGGAGCGCTCACGGATGCGTCCGTGTGCGATGGGCAGGGCCAGGAAGGCGAGCAGCAGGCACAGCAGGCAGATGGACCTCATCTTCATCGCTGGCACTCTCTGGCTGCGTGGGCTTGGCCACGAAACCTCCCAGCACCCGGCTCTTCCTGCTGGTGCCACGAAGTTGGCGACCTCTGAGGTGGCTGCAGGAGTGAAGGGGTTTGGCTGTTGCAGAGATACCCTGCTTGGGTTAAAAGCTTGCAGGGTGAGCCTCTCATCAGGAGGGGAAGGCTGTGACAGTGGGAATGGGGCAACTGTATTGCTGCTGCTGTCCCCATTATAACATCCCTGGGCCAACAGTGAATCAAAGAGCTTGAGGCAGCTTAATCAGACCCCAAGGGTTTTGCTGGGGCTGATACCTCTGGGGAAAATATCCCTGGCAGACATCAGTTGCACAAACCTCATGTTCATTAAAATAGGCTTTTGTCCTGGCCTTGTGCCTCAGGTCAAGCCTGGCATCACTCTTTCTCTGTGGGACCCTTGATGCATCTGTGGGACCCTGCAGCCCAGGAGACAGAGAGAGGGACCACCACCAAAATGCAGGGCTGGCAGCAGCAAGCAAAATGCACAAATTGGTGTTACTGCCAGATGCTGGGTGACAGATGGACTGCAGCCACCTCTGCACCCTTGGCACCAAACCCCAGACCCGGCTGCTGAAATGATAACCCAGGAGTCCACTGTAACGTGCTTTGTGGCACGGAGGAGATGAGTGGGACTGTGCAGGGCAGGCTGGGTAACAGGCTTGATTTCTGCAGCCACCTGCAATGAGGGAGCAGGGCAAGGGACAGAAGTGGGATAACTGGGTTAAGCAGGACACAGTGGGATTTCTTTATTGCCAGAGAGTTCTGCAAAGCAGAAGTTTGCAGCCTGTTGGACAAGAGCCAGTTTGGGCTCCTGAGAGCTCAGGTTTTCTGCAGCCACTATGTTTTTACAACCCCATTTTGGAACCCCCCAGCCAGCTGGACAGACATGAGGAAACACACACAAAGGCAAAGCAGCATGCAGGAAATTATCCAGCAACAAAAGCATCACGAGAGGGACATAAAAGCGACACTCTCCCTCTCCAGGGCTACACTTACCGCAGCGTGGTGTGGCGAGGTGCCTGGCTACCCACCCGCTGAGCTGAGCGGCTGCTTTCTGAGCCAGAGGCCCCTCCGGTCGCTGTTTTTATTGCTGATTTAGTGCTGATGTCAGAGGCGAGCCCCGGCAGGGATTGAGCAGGGGCATCTTCCCTCCCTGCCATCCTCTCTCATCAAATCAGCACAGGGATTTTCATGACTCACAAGAGTCCAGCATTTTATCTCCCACTGGCCAAGGCAGATAGCTTGAGGATATGTTAGTCTTTGTCCTAGTCCCACAGTTATTTTGGACAAGAGGAAGTTTTCTGCTCCATCATCTCACCTGCAGGGAGTCCCTCACCCAGTGCATGCTGTAAGTGTTGGTGGGTGATGCTGCCCTGAATGCTGGGGTCCTGCTGCCACAAACACACTCCACCACAGGAGTTATGCTGGGTGCCACCACCCTTTCTCCTTCAATGTCCCACAAAGCTGTTTTAAGGAAACTAGAAAATTAAATACATAGAAGAGGGGAAGCTTAGTTGCTGGGGCACAAGAGCTGGCAGGAGCAGGCTTGTCCCCATGGTGTGAGGGCTTCAAACCTCCCCTTTCAAAAGCGTTAACTAGCCCCAGATAAGAATTTCTGCTGATGTTTGCTGTGCTGGATGTGATGCTAGAGGATGTATCTCAGGTCCCCAGCATAGAATGACAATCAGTGTCTGAACAGAGGTCCATCCCCAGGTAAAACTAGAATTATTGGGACTACAGACATCCCAAAAGAGGGATATCTCTGTGTTGACAGGATGCTGAAGACACTGCTACTGGTGGGACATGGGTAAAAGGAAGGTCTCTGTCTGCCATCCCCACACAGGGCTGGCCTGGCCTCGGGGCAGCATTCTGTCTCCTGCTGTGGTTGGCTCCGATTCCCCATCACAGACAGTGCTGGAGGATGCTAACAGGAGCAGTACGAGACATAGGGTGACTGCTACAGAGGGGCATCAATAGCAGGGAAAGGGATGAAGTGAGAAAAAAAACCCCAACCCATCAGCCAGGGAAACCCAGACCCTGGGTTTAGCAGGGCTCTTTCCACCCCAGGGCTGTTGCTATCTTTAATACAGATTTAAAGCAACTCCTCAGTGTTGTGGGTTTGTGTTTCAGGTTGCTTCGGCTGCCAGATTTGATCCTGGGTTTCATGCACATCAGAGCAGTGTGTTTCAGGGTCAGCCCCTCTTTGCCGCGGCACAGTACACCCCCTTTGCCTGCCAGACCTTGTTGCAAGGTACCAATGTTCCATGCTCATCACAGCTGCCTCTCTGTGACCAGCATCTGACAAGTCATGTTGACATCCTGTTCATCATCATCTCCCTCCATTCACTTTGGTGCTGCTGATTCATCTGCCTGGTTTTAAAGCGAGAAGTTCACCAGGTGGATAAATGAGAGGATGGGAAGAGAACGGAGCCTTGGCTTGAGTCAGCCAAAAGAACAGTCACGGCAAAGTAGGTCCTAGGTTTGGGACACAAAGTTGGCTTTATTGCATGATTTAGTGTACATATATATAATCTCCACACAAGCAGATAGGGCAGGAAATCTGGAAATAACAATGTGAGTGACTACAGCCTGAATGGCACCTTAGTTTGCACTGCTGAGGCTCACTGCAAAGGCTTCTTTGCAGGGCCAAGCATCTGAGCTGTTGCATGGGAGGACTGGAGTTACAGCTGAAACCAGATACAGCAAGAGACATGGCTGGGGTGAAGGCTGAACCCTGACACCAGAAAGGTGGGTGCAAACCAATAGCCTTGACTAAATCTTAGTGAAGCTCCCTTCTGCCAGCCAAGGAGCTACCATCCTGACACTAAAGCCAGCTGAGTAGCAAGAGCTGCACTTAGCAATGTTGCAGTGTCCAGGAGAGTTTCTACAACAGCAGAGGTTTGCACTTACCCTCTTGAAAATCAGACCAGAAGGATTTGATTTTAAAATAAGAAACATTTTATTTCCAGCTGGGAAGCCCAGACTATGGACTTAGAAGACTATTCTGGGTTGGCTGCAGGACCAATTTCTAGGCAGTTAGCAGTTAGAGCTCTACTGCTACCAAAGCCAAACATATATGTTACATGAGAATTCACACTACTGCTCATAATTAAAGTGGTTTTAGTTCAGATGTACAGGAAAGGCCTAAAATGATTGAGTTTAGATGGCCATCAATGGGAAATTGCCAATATTGATCTGATGTCCCCACTCTGCTGTGAGAGATCCTCCCCACGTTGCCTACTGCAGAGGGAGGGAAATGGGGGTTATAAAGGACAAGGACTAGCAGGTACCAAGCAAAAATATTTTAACACGAATCTCCTCCAAAGTGATCTGCAAGAGAAAGCAACACACTCCCCATCTCAGTGTCCTGGGCACAGGATACTGATGCCAGGCACTGATCCACTGGAGTTATCAGATGTGAATAATTAAGTGTTTGAAGAAACCCAACAATTTTTGGTATATGGAGGAGGGCATTACCAATGCTGCTGTTACCTGGCAGGAGCCTAGGGCCACCATAGCCCCCAAAGGCCATCACAGCCCCTCCAAAGCTTTGGATAGTCTGACCAGATTCTAAAATCCCATTATCAGGAACTGGGGACATATCCACAAAGTGCCCGTTGACGCAGGCTGATCCCTCTGCAGATTGGGGAAAGCCTCCAGAGAAGCACCGATGCTCTGCTTGCTGAAGTCCTTCTAAGCTTGCTGATATTGCCTCACATGGAGAGAGGATATCTTGGAGAGCTGGAAAAACAAACTGATCTCCAGCAAGCCCTCTAGCCACTTTCCTTATCACTGCTTCCTGCAAGCCTTGCCTCATGTCCTCAGATGGTCACAACTGCTTCAGGCATAGTGGCAAGAAGCCTCAGCAGATGTTTTAATGGCTTTGTGAAAAGATCTGTTGGCCGCTCACTGGGAGAGAGTCAGCACTGTTCTCACCCTGCTTTGCTGCTTGGGGAAATGAAGTGATGCTCCAGCAGACATCATAGGGAGTCAGGACTAGTGCTGGGATGTGAATCCCAGACTGGTATGCCTGGGTCCCTGCTCTACTTAGGGCAGCCTAAGAGCATCCTGGCAGCTCCTGTCCCTGCTCAGCACCAGGCTAGGAGCGAGTAGGGAAAGGGGGGCTATGTCACTGTCCTTGGTCCCCATGCTGGAAAGCCACACTGTCATCCAGCGCCCTCTGGCTGCTACTGCTCTGCACCCCTCTGGCCCCCTTGGTTGATCTGGTACCAAAGAGCTACCCAAAGCCCAGGTCTCATGCCTGCATCTTCCCATGAGAGTCCCATGAGAGTCCCTGGCCATGTATCTGGACTCCAACGCCTTGTTCCTCTTCCCAGCAGCTCCCGGCAAGACCTCCTGCCCATGGCCTCCAGCTTCCCTCCTTTCTGGGGTTTCAGGGAGAGATGGTCATGGGAGAAGGAAGAGCAAGCATTAGGGAAAGGCAGCTAGGCTTATATTGTCAGTGAAATGTGGTGACAGGAGGATCCCTCTCTCCTCAGGATAGGTGGGTCATCACAGGCTTCTGCAAGGCATAGAAAGGAGAAACCTTAGTTCAACACCATGCCCTTGCCACCCCAAATCACACCAGGCGACAAGGGCAAGGCACTCTTTGTCCTTTCTAGCTGCCACTGTATGAAGCAAGAACCCTCCCCATTCCCATAGGGCAGGAATTTAAAGATGTACTGGGGCTTATGACATCCCAGACCTCAGGGGGTGATGCCCAGGCATGCCTGTCCTCACTAGCCAGCATAGTGAGACCAGTGCTGAGAGCTGGGGGCTCCACTACCTCAAGGAGAGCATGGGGAGGTTAAGTCCCTCTGCATAAGCCTAGAGATGCAGGTCCAGTGTGAGGCCCAGGCCAGCAACCCCCCTGGGTGGTTTGGTTCATACCGCAAAGAGCCTCTCCACTCTCCTGTTCTTCCCATTGGGGTTTCTCTGCGTCAAGGAGCCACGGTAAACAGAGTTGCGGTCAAAGGAGTCATCAACAGCTGTAGTGAAAGAAGAGAGATAGGCAGTAGTTCCTCATCCACCTCACTAGAGGTTTGGTTATCCACCAAGTCACTTGATCTTATGACTTTTCACAGGCTGTGGGTTTAGATACATCATACCTCTTGAGGAGAGTGGTGGGAAGCTCTTTGACAACAGAGAGCTGAAAGCCACTGCTACTCACATTTCCAAGAGCTTGGTCAGCCTGACAATGGTCAACTGCCAAGACCTCTGCTCTGGAAACCTCCATGGCATGGCAAAAGCCCACTCTAGGAGGAGCTCTCATTGCCCAAACTTATGATACTCTCTTGACTTAAAAATTCATCTCTTCTCTGCCACTAACTTCCAGCAGTTGCGCCTTTGCAGGGGCAACCTTGCAAAACATTGACCTGCAGGGAGGGTGCTCAGAGTGGCCTCATTGCCTGACCCAGACAGAGGGAATTAGGTTCGCCTGGTGATGTCCATCTTGATCTCACATTCGTTTGTCTCCTTGCAGGGCTGACGTGTCCCCCGGGCTGCCTTTATCTGCCTGTGCTTTGCAAGAAGGAGAGCAGATGACTCCTCCTGAGCACAAGGAGAAGGGACCTTTCCACCTACCATCCTCAGCTTGGGAAATGGCACTGTTAATTGTCTGTGTGCACAGAGAAACACGATTCCTTCTCTGCATTAAATGATCTTTCCCTTTCCCTCCCTTCATCTTCCATTATCTAGAAGGAGAGCCATTCTTTCTGCCTTTAAGCTTATGAGGTGAGATAAGAAAGAAATAGAAAAGTCATTTCCTAACAAGTCTCACTGATATCAACCACAATGAAAATTTTCCAGTTATTGCCCCCTACCACACAAGCAGCTGTGCCAAGTTTCAGGTCACCATCTACTTTGAAGTACTTCAAAGCTGCTGTTTGTCATATTTGGGCTGTGGAGGGCTTCTTGACCCCCACCAGACACCAGTGGCTGAGGCAGGTGGGCAATAGGGTCAAGGATACCTTCATAAGATGGCCAAACAAGGAAGAAACTGCTATCAGAAGAGATGATGGGGTTAGAGGTCTAATAGCCAACAGGATGCCACAAATGAGGTAATACATATATTAGCCTGGACTTTGGGGTGGAAGAAGCCCAGACTGTAGAGCAAGTCCTGGTTCTTGGAGGACTGAGCTAGCTCAGCCTGACCTCCTTCATGCTCCCATCACTGTCCATGATCCTGCCAGCTACCTCCTCCTTTTTAAGTTACCCATCACAGGTTTTCCCTGTGGCTGTCCTAAAAGGAGGCCACAAGCGCAAGGAAGGGAATCCTCTAATTGCACCCTCAACTGACACAAAACTGGATGTGGATAGAGAGGACCGAATGTCCCCCAAAGCCCAGCCCATCCACCCACAGGTCCTCACTCCTTGGGGACAGAGCCATGGTACATACCGGTGATCTCCAGGGGACTGTTGAACTTCCTCCTGAAGGCCTGCAGCCTGGGCATTGCCTGCAAGAGAAGTGGAGCCTGCTGTGGGCAAGGGGATAGGAAGACAGAGGTCACCTCCAAGGCCACCCACCAAGTAGCTCCCTGGAGATCTTAGTTGTCCCCAGGCTTAAGATCATGCCACACGCATGGGCCAGCACAGATTAAACATGTACTCACTTTAATGTCATCTGAAGACTCCCCTGGACTGCTGCTGGTGGGACTGGGAGAGGAGAGGGAGGCAGCCTGTGGGAAGAGGAAGGGTAGTGGTTTCTCTGGGAATGCAGAGGAGGCAAACAACTTGGTCTACTTTCTCTGCATTTTCACATCTTTTGTTTAGCTGGGGTGAGCAAAGCAGGCAGCTCACTGCAGTGGCAGCAGCTCTGCTTGATGAGGGGACAGAGCAAGTTGGCTGATGACACCAAACTGGGAGGACTGACTGATTCCCCAGAGGCTGTGCTGCCACTCAGCGGGATCTCGACCAGCTTGAGAGTTGGGCAGAGAGGAACCTCATGAGGTTTGATAAGGACAAGTGCAGAGTCCTGCATCTGGGGAGGAACAACCCCATGCACCAGTACAGGCTGGGGATTGACCTGCTGGAGAGCAGCTCTGCAGAGACCTGGGAGTCCTGGTTGATAACAATCTAACCATGAGCCAGCAATGTGCCCTTGTGGCCAAGAAGGCCAATGGTATCCTGGGCCAGCAGGTCAAGGGTGGTTCTCCTCCCCCTCTCCTCTGCCCTGGTGAGGCCTCATCTGGAGTCCTGTGTCCAGTTCTGGGCTCCTTAGCTCAAGAGGGACAGGGAACTTCTGGAGAGAATCCAGCACAGGACCACCAAGATGATCAGGGGACTGGAACATCTCTTTTACAAGGAAAGGCTGCAGGAACTGGGGCTGTTTATCCTGAAGAAGACTGAGGGGGCATCTTACCAATGCTTATAAATATCTAAAGGGTGGGTGTCAAGAGGATGTGACCAGTCTTTTTTTCAGTAGTGCCTAGTGACAGGACAAGGGGTAATGGGCATAAGCTGGAACACAGGAAGTTCCACTTGAACGTGAGGAGAAACTTCTTTGATATTTGAGTGAGGAAGTGCTGCCACAGGCTGCCCAGGGAGGTTCTGGAGTCAAGGAGACTGGAGGTTTCAAAACCTGCCTGGAAGAGTTTGTGTTCAATCTGATCAAGTTTTTAGCTGGGAGTTGGATTCGATGATCTCTAGAGGTTTCTTCCAACCTCCACCATTCTGTGATTCTGTGATTTAGTGACTGTGATTACAAAAAAACAGGCTGGAAATGCTGGGGTTGGGTCCAGGCTGTGATGCATGCAGCAGCCCTGCATGGTCTATCCCTGCAGCCCCTGGAAAAGTCATGTTTCCTAGATACAAAATCCTGCCTTGATGCATGTAAGAAATCAGCATTGTACCCTATCCTCAATCGCACATCCACTCTGGGAGCCTTGAGGCACAATACCAGACAGCGAGAGGCAGATAGGCACAGTTCAGCAAGCCAAGCAGGCCTCCACACTACCCAGGATAGCAGCAACACCCCAAGAAGCACATACATCTCAGGGCTGGGACCTCTCATACCCACTGTCCTCCTTGCTCACCTGCCCACTTGACTTCTTCCTCGCCTTTTCCACTGGCTTTACTGTCAGCCCTGCAGCGGAGAGTGCTGCAATTCGAGATTCAATGTCTGATATCTTTAGAGAGAGGAAAAAAACATACAGATAGTGGTTGGAGTATCCATCACCCGCTTCATTTGCCATTGCTGGCCAGGCAAAGCAGCTCTCAGAGCCAAGCCCTCACCTCGCTCTCTGCCTGCTGCACCTGAGCAGCTGCTGAGGCCACTTTGTCCTCCAGCTCTGACAGCTCCGAGTCGGTAGTGCCACTGTGCTGAGCCCCTTCCTCAAGATCCTTCAGGGTCTTCTCAAGCCAGTAGGTCTTCCCAGCAGTCAGGTACACCTGAAATACAAGAACCGTGCCCCCCCCCCCCCCGCCCCATTTCAGAATTAACCTTACTGGAGTCCTCTCCTGGTGTGACCACAGTCCTACACACAACAGTTCCTGCCACTGTTTTTATGACTGCCTTCTTGTCTTGCAGCACAAACAGTGCCAGGCAGCTCTGGCTTTTCATCTAATTTCCTCCCTTCCCTGGGCTTTTCAAGAGCAATTACCAACAAGGTGAAGTGATAAAAGGCTCAATGGGAACATAGGAAGAACCAAAACTCAGTGACCTACCCTGTGTGCTCAGAGGAAGGGCAGTTGTCTGTAAATAAGGACAGGCTACCATGTCCTATGGTGGCAGCAAGCTAGGAAGGAGATAAATTGACTTTGCAAATCTCCTCAGCCTGCTTTAAGTGTGTCTGTGCTGCTGGGCTGCCTGTGAGTAGGGTCAGGATTTGGTAGTTTGGCTCTGGGCAATTAAGTAACCCTGCAAAAAGGCAGCTTTGCCCAGGAACTACTCTGAATAGTCAAGAATGATCCTGGCAGAAGCCCCCAGCAAGCCTGCATGTGACAAAACCCAGAGCAGCAGTGGAGTGAAGGTGGGAGCTCTGGCTGGGGATGCGTGGTGACCTTGGGAAGCAAAGTGATACCTTTGCTGTCTAGATAAAGAAGGGTAAAAGGACCTATCTCAAGAAATGCACTGTTTTTACTGTTACTTGACTCCTTTTGGGCTGCTACAAGGATGCAAATCCAAGCAAGGCAATTTAGGAAACATTAGTATGTTGGTATGCAATCACATAAGATGTTCAGATGGGTTGTGACCATTGTTTTACTGACTGATCCAGAAACCTTGGTACTGTTAATGCCACTCCTGCCCTCTTGATTTTTCCTGGGCTAGGTATTGCATACAACTGCCTGGCACAAGCTGCTTGCATACACTGAAATACCAAGTATCCACCCAAATCACAGCCCAACATCTCATAGGTCCCACCTGTCCCAGTGCAAACCCCAAGGCCATAACAGTTGTAAACGTCTGTGGGTGCTACCTGTGAAGCTGCTCAGCCTATGAGTCACAGAGACACAATTCGTTGTTGGGTCGTCAGAGTCTCCCCAGCCCTGTGAAGTGGGTGGCATCCATGGGAGAGAAGAAACATGAGCCAGTCATGACTCAGTTGGGCCCCCAGGGAAAGTCAGAATGAGCCTGAAACTCCATTGTCAGCCCATCACTTCACTCCTGCCTTGCCTGACTGCAGCAGCGCTACGCCCAAAATTCACAGCCCTATCTCCTCTCCTGGGAGAGGAGGAACCTCAAAACCTTCAGTCACCCCTTTTCCATTGGAAGGCTGCATGTTGCCAGACACCAGCCAGGCAACATGGTTGCCAAACATGCTGTGCTCCCAGCAGCTCCCTGCTTTTTAGTGTTCCCATCTCAGGAACCCTGACCACCCAGTTGGAGATGTGACTCTTCACCACATTTTTGTTTCTGTGGAGTTTGGTAAATGACATTGTGGATGCAATCCATTTCCCATGGGGAATTGATTCATATGGCTTTACAGTAGCTAAAAAAAGTACCTGTGCTTCACAGTGTCACACAAACCTAGCAGGGAATTATGCTCAAGATGTAAACTTATCACCTGTATGAGCCCATCAGCCCCAGACACCTGCCAGCCTTGGCAAACAGACAGGTTATGCCATCCTCCTTCACAAAAGCCTTGTTGCAACACTGTGTGGGGAAGGAACCAAAGAGAAGCAGGAAAGAAGCTTTTGCTGCAGCTGGAGCACAGGACTGCCAAAGTCCAACAAAGCTACGGCGAGTTGAGAGCTGTGCTCCTCATCTCTCCCTGGCACTCACCTGAGGGAGCCAGGAACCGAGACAAAAGAAGTCATAAGACGATGCATCTACACTTGTTGCTGTGTCACCCTCTTTGCAAGATAGCCTTGGCCACCACTGGACAAGATCACACTCCTTAATCCTCTGTAGTGCCCATCTTTTTAATGATGATCTACCCACTAACAAGAAATTTTTGGGGAGTTCTTCTGTACTCCCACCCCCCGATGCCCTCCTTGCTTAAAGAAAGCTCTCATGAACCTTACGTTTTCTTCAAGCTCACGGTACTCTTCGGCCACCTCTTTCCTGTCTCCTGGGCTGGAAAGCTGCCCTGTGGGGAGGGCACAGCCTCCATTGCACTGACTTTCTCCATGCAACGACTCCCATACTGCTTTCTCCGTGGCATTTACGGCTCTCAGGACTTTGGTCGTGATTTCACTCAAAGCCTGAGCTGATGACCTCTGTGAAAGCCCGGCACAGCCAAAGTGGAGGGTGGGAAGGAGGAAAAAATAAGGACATCATTTTAATGTGGTGTACAAAACAGCACAAATCAGGGATGAAAGAGGCACCAGATCTTCAGGAGCTGTAGAAAGCTGGCAAAGCAATAATTAAAGGGCTTACGTTGTTCCTGAAGGGCTCTCCACTGGAGACGAATGCACGGCTAAAACAGAGCTTTGATCTCAGCTCGTGCTTTCTGGAGGATGGCTGTGATAAAAGAAGCCATCTCAAAAGGCTTGGAAAACAGATTATGAAGGGATGTGGTGTTTTCTGGAAGCGATGGTACCAGAGCTGTCTGGCAGAAGGAGCACCTGGGCACCTGAAGGCCTCTTTGTTACTCGGCAGTTAAGATCTAATTACAGTGTATTGCTTTACACTTCAGCAGGCCTGAGCATGGATGCAAATAATTCCTTAAGTTTGTGGCAAAAGTTAAAAAACCCAACCAAACCCATAAAACTGTTGTATTGCTGCAATGCCAGAACCTGGGACTAATGTCCTCTCTTCCCACCCCACGGAGCACTGATGGTAATAAGGCACGTAAATGCTGCCTTGTGCTTGATAAGGCACTTAGGACCTGTAAAAATAGACTGAAGAAACTCATCATCTCTCTCTCAACTGATAATTCCCTAGAAACCAAGGAGATGGGGCTGATGCATGCACTGGTGACAAGAGCAAACATTTGTGTTTACAGGTGCATGTATTTCCAGGTGAGACATCCTGCAGAGAACCAGCTAACTCAGTCCAACTGAGATCTTTATCATTTTATGATGCCTTCATGGTACAGCAGAGTATTGTCACATTTTCCATTAGAAATGTCTACTTTCATTGCAGTATTCCCCAGTTAGAAGACTTCTTCCTTCATAGACTTGCATAAAACCAAACTCAGAATCATGCAAAATCCAAGCCTGGATCTGGTAGAAGTTTAAGGTCAATCCACCTGTACCACCATGGTCATTGCTAACTCAATACTGCATGAATACTGCTTACTACAAACAAAAATTCTTGCTTTTGTTTCAGTTCTTAGATGTGGTTCTGCATGAGCTGTTGCAACACAACAAAGAGGGTCTCTTTGCTTTGGAGTGCTTTGCTTTGAATATGGCTCCTCTGTTACCTGCCTGCATGACTGTGCTAAGAGACAACAGTTGTGCCTGCATCTTCCCCACTTCATAGCTAGATTTAGATCAAATAAAGTGGCAAAACTGGAGAATTTGGGCTTTGCTTTGTGGGAATGAAGAAGCTTACATTGATACTTTCCTAACACCTTCATATTACTGAGCCCAGATCAATGGCTGAGGCTCTGCTGCAGATCAGCAGCTCACACAGATATTAAGTTATCATGGCTTGGTGAGTTACCACTAACTGATCATTAAATGGAAATGATTACTAAGAAGGTCTTTCACTGATGGAAAGTAGTGTAGTTTATCTGCAGCAATCATGTAAAAACAGCCTTTAGGAAAAAGAAGACTTGTGCTAAGGATGCAGCACACTGCTTATCCAGCGCTGGTAAGAGCACAGTAAATGGTACCCCGGTCTGAGAAGGAAGCTATTGCTGCACAGAGACGGACTGACTGCATGCACCACCTCTGTACATGTGGCCGCTCTCTTCAAGTCTGGCAGCTGCCAGGTTTTGCCTTGTGAAGTTAGGGAACAAAAGCACACTAACAAGAGGCCTTGTAGCACCATGAAAGTCTCTGCAACCTCGGATGAAAGGAGCTTTGCAGGAAAAGAGAGGGGCAGCATGGCTCCTGCTTGCTTTCTTTGCCAGTGACAGATGTGTGAGAGCAAACATGCATGTACCCTATCCATGGTCAAGGCAGAAAGGAGGGGATGAACAAAAGGCCATTAGAGACCCAACAAGGAAGTCTAACCTCTCCATTCTGTGCTAATGGACCATCTCAGGGATCTCTGCATAACTTGAAACACACAAGATCTCCCGTTCTTTCTGTAAGTCATAGAATCATAGAACAGTAGGGTTGGAAGGGACCTTTAGAGATCATCTAGTCCAACTCCCCTGCTGAAGCAGGTCCACCTAGATCAGGTCACATAGGAACATGTCCAGGTGGGTCTTGAAAGTGAGTCTTCTCCAAGGAACGAGACTCCACAAGTCAAGGTAGATGACATCTGCTGCTCTCCCCTCATCTAGCCAGCTGGTTAGGCACTCATAGAAGGCTATCAGGTTGGTCAGACAGGATTTCCCCTTGGCGAATCCATGTTGACTCCCCCTGATAACCACCTTTTCATCCAAGTCCTGTAAGTACAGGAGATGCTGACCTAGCAGAATAGAAGCAAGACCAGGGATTTTGGGCCTTAGGAGCACTGAGAGGTCTGGAAGAGATATTTCAGGCTGTAGCAGGTGCCTGACATAGGCTGCCAGTACTAAATCATCATCAAGTTCTTCTCCGATCCCAGGACTCCTTTCTCCATAATAATACCCAGATCCTGAGACAATGCTTCTAAATGGATGTGGAGGTTATGTACCTCTCTATGACAAGGCAGTAGCCTGCAAGACTTCAAAGAGCCTTGACTTTTGGCTCTTGTACAAGACTGGGAGAGTCTACAAAGAGAAACATCCACATCCAACACCCTGGCACTTCCCTGTCCCTTGATGCTCTGTTAAAGCACACACTTAGGTTAGACACAACACAGCCCTGGGAGGCATCAAAGTGAAGATGTGGGACAAAAGAAGAGTTTCATTATCACAGTGTAAGCCATAAACTACCCAGAGCAGAAGGAACCACAGGTGGAGCCTGGAATGTTATGAGTGGGAGGACATGGATTACCTTTTGAGCATCTCTGGCTATGTCATCCCTTGAGTAATGCATCTCTGGTTTCTTTGCTCTTTTCTCTTCTTCACGCTCTTCTTCCTCAGAAGTGACTTCTTTGTCACTGATGTTGCTGGCTAACTCCTCCAGCTTCCTCTTCAACTTCTCCTCTTCAGCACTGGGATCAAATTGGGACTCTGGGACAGGAGACTGAAGGAGCGGAAGAAGGGAGACATGTTAAGAGTTTCCTGTGGTAAATAATGGGGTTTGCCTAGGTCCAGAGGCACTCACCATGACTGCCTATGAGGAGCTTGAAGAATTGCAACCACAGATGGATGTGGCTCTCCCTCCACACCCATTTTCACAAGGGGCAGTCAGAAAGCCCAGGGGAGCAGCAGAGTCCAGTGAGCTGTGCTCCAACACCACACTGAGAAATACAAAGCCTTGATCTAAAGAACTTCCATTCATATTCCCCACTTGCCCTCTTCCAAGACTTGCTTGGTTTTGTTACTTCTCCTCCAACCTGCTCTGTCTCTTAAAAGATGTACATGGAGCGTTGGGGTCAAAAATCATCATGTTTTTGTTAGGAACCATAGTGTGGCTGATGGCACTGAGGGCAGAGCTTACACTGACCCAAAGACATGTCCACCTGAGCAAGACAGCCATGTGAACTGCCGCTCCTTGAGGCAGCTTTTGAAGCCTCTAGGTAATCTTATTTGAGGTGAGAAAACACACAACAAATTTCCCTTCAGGATACATGGCACATTTCCACCCAGCTCTGTTATTAGGTACAATTCATGGTATCTGGAGAAGAATCCTATTAAACTCTCAGGTGCTGGAAGGAATCTCCAGAAATTACTGAACTCACTGTCCCTTGTTTTAAGACAGGAATATGATTATCTGTCTCATACCTGGTGGGTTTTTGTCTAAGCTGTTCTTAATGACCTTGAATAATGGCATCCGCAGCAGGCAATTTTTCTCCCAGACAACCTCTTTCCAGGGTCTGCTATCCTTTCTGCTAGAAAGCTTTGCTTACTAGTTAACTTCAACCTGTCCTGTAGCAGTTTAAACTGGTTGCCTCTACTCTGATCTACCCTACACATGGGAATAAAGCATGGGAACCTGCACACTTGCAGATCTCCTACTCCCTTGGTCAGATTTACTGACGGAGTTTGAGAACGATTACAAACATGCTTCATCTCCATTTTGAATTTCAGACAAAAAAAAGAAAAAGAAGATTAAATTGCATGGTTTCATCAACACCTAGGGGACTTCTCTGTAATTATCACAGTCCATTCTGCCAAGCTATCAGCTGGTAGAGCAGCTCATGGTCATGGGTTCACATAAAGGAAAAAAAGAGTATGTAGCCTAAAATTAGAATCCCAAACCCAATGTTGTGACCTAAGTAGTCACAGATTCTACTTTGCTGACCAGATTTAATGTAATTTAGCTGTTTTCTTCCACGCTTGATGGCATGGTAAGACAAGAGCAGCTCAGAAGAGATACAGAAATCCTCTTGACTCAGATCTCCAATTCACAATAACCAGGTGACTTCCTCATATGTACTAATTGAGCCTCCCATGATTTCAGACGAGCTGTCACAGCTCTGTGGATGTACTGACACCCACTTAACAATGCTGAAATTAGTATTTTGTAGAGCAGCAACTTGAAACCCAATTTTCTTTGTGGGGAAGAGTCAAGGAAGGCACTACCTTGCATGAGAGCCTAAATGGGTTAAATTTATGTCTGTTTCTTTTCTGCCATGCAAAATTTTCTGAGGCCCTCCATCACCTGAACTAGAGAAGAACCTCCAAGGCCTAATCAGAGGATTAAAATCAAACACGCTGAGTTGTTTTGTCTATCTGGCTTTCTCCTTGCAATGCTGGCTTTTTCAGAGAAGCCTGTCCAAGGATGAGAGGATGGGACCAGGACAGCCCATGCTCTCTCCCTCTATAGAGTCCCCTGGTTTTGCCCGGTTACCTCATCAGAGCACACCAGGATTTTTTCTTCCAAGCGATTCAGCATGCGTTCGATTGCAGACATGCGTTTGTTGAGCTCATGAATCTAGAGGAAATGAAAGAGAGGAAGAAGTACAGAACAGACCAGCCACCACTGCCAGGGCAGTGAGAAAACAGTGCAATCAGCAGAAGAAAGCAAGCAGCAAGGCACTGCCAATGTAGTCTGAGTTAAAAGGCATTACAAATGGCCCATTAAAAATGGCCCTGGATACATTGACAAGCTCCAGGAGGCGCACAGTCTCTCCTCGGCTCTGGAAAATTCAAAGCAATGCTGAACACACAGCACATCACCATTCCCACCAAAGCATGTGAACATAGAACCTTGTCCCTGGCCCCGTGGTGTCCCATGTCCAGATAAAAGCATCAGTCTATAACAAAGTCATCTATCTTACTATCATTTGCATGCTGCGCCAAAATCAAGCCAAACCTCAATTTTCACTTCCTACTAAAGTGTTTTTCAAGCAGCTTCTACCCCATCACCCCCTTGCCAACATAGTGCTGGAAAGGTAGAGGGAAGGAGATAAGAATTTCCCATGAAAAATTCCAGATAGAAAAAGCAGATCTGAAATTTCTCCCAATATACATAAAATTTTATGACTTTTCCATGCATTGATTTATCAAGATGTTTGTCCCTCTTTTCTCTCTCACTCTTCCAACTGAAAAAAGGAGACAAGAGAAAGACAAAATCCTGGAAATTAGAGAGAAGTTGCTTTCTATACTCAAGAGCCAAGATAAACTTTTGTGGTTAAATCACTGAAAACATTAAAGGAACCTTTTTTTTTCTCTTTTAAAAATGGAAGTTTTGCTTTCTAGAAAGAAAGAAAGAAAGAAAGAGAAGTGTTTCTCCTTTGATCCAAACAAACAAAACAAAACAAAAATGATGAGAAATCACTTGGTTTATAGACTACCTCCCACATCACTGCTGTTTTGAGTGGCTGCTTCCCATTCAAAGAGGAATGAACAGCAAATGCAGTAAGTAAATGCAGGAACAAAGGGATGTGAGGGCTCAGCTTCATTTTTATAATCCTCTCACTTAGTTTTTGTGTTTGCTAGCGTTCAATTAATTAGATCCTCACAACTGCTTGGAGAGATTGCATCTGCTTAAGGGAAGCTGAATATAAAAACCTGACACTGCAGAGAGCAGAGCACGGTAATTACCACTCTAAACTGAACGTAGCTTTAAGCAGCATTGAACCCACAGGTAGGAAGCAATCCAACCCATCTCTAAGTGGTTTCTCTGTGCTGTTTAAGGCCTGACTCTTGCATCTCTCTCGGTGTCAATGAGAAGTCTGAGATGGGCCATCAGCTTTGGAGGAAGAGATGGTGAGCACCAGCACTACTCTGTCTCCATAATGCAGAGGCTGAGAGAGGTCAGACCATAACGCATGGTCTGCTGTTCATGGGCTACAAGGACAGGAGGTGAAGAGCTTGCCTTTGTTCTGCTTCCCAAGCTGGTTTTAATGCCTAGTAGTCACCTCATTAGGGCGCATCTCCATCAGGGGCTGGGCAGCCCTGCACTGCTCTCTGTGCGACAAGAGCTGGCAAAATGGTGCTTTGCATTAAAATATTTCAAGCGAAGAATCTTAAAACACAACTTATAAGGAGGACATCAATTGGAAAAAATATCACTTGCTGCTGGGAAGAGTACGCTAGCAGAGGTGCTGCCTCCAGTCTCTCAAATATGCAAATATTCTTTTTTTAAGAGGACCCAGAAGCACCAAAGCTTTGGGAATCCAGAACCACTGGGCTCCTTTGAGGCATAGCAGAATGGCTTTTGGGGAGAAACTTGGTGAATTGGCCATATTCTTTGCAGCTTGGTCCTGTTCCTACCTGGCTTCTAAAAACCTAAAGGCAAAGACCTGCATAGATAACAGTTCAGGGTTTCTTTTCATGTTTCATGAGGTTTAAGAGATGTTTTTATGGTGTGGTGGTTTTTTTTCTCTTTTTTAAAAAAAAAATGTTCTAGAACCTTCAGCTCTGGAGTCACAGGGCTACAGAACAGCCTCTGCTTTTGTTACTGGCGATGTTACATTTCTGGTGTTTGGGACCGAACACTGTATCCTCTCCACAAGTAAAGCAAAAGCAATTTTGGGATCAAACATTTTTTGACAAGCTTGCACCCAAGGCAGTTTTAGGAAAGAGAGTTATCTTCTGTGGGATCAAAGCAATGTAGGACAAAGAGCAGAGCTTTTCACCTCCTGAAAACTTCAGATGCCAACAAGATGTCCACCAGGAGAACAATGCCTCTGAAGCCTGACTACAGGATTCAATAAAGGGCTAACAAGGGCCAGCAAATATGCTTCTGGACCCTACACTCCACAGGCCAACATCCTAAATCACCAAAGCGCACAGCCTCTGAGAAGTGCAATGCCAGGATGACCAACCATACTCAGCCATCCTCACTGTCCCTTGGGATGTCCCACTGGGGTCTGAGATGTCCCAGAAGCCCTGATGAAGGGTATGTGACATACCCTGGAAGTACCTGTAAGAAACTCAAGAGCCACTGCTTCAGTGCTCAGGAGAATGCAGTCTGTTGTTCACTGTTTCAAATCCCTCCTGGCCTGTATCCCTCCTGGCCTATCTCTGCCTTCCTGTCAGCTTCAGCCCCTCCATCTCCTCAATCTCAGGACAAGGGGATGGACACCAACCTCTTTTGAACCTTTTCCAGACTGACAGAGCTGACTAACATTGAAACTTGAATGTTCTTGCTGCCTTCTGTGGACTTGTACCTGGCCTCCCCTGGGCCAATGGCAACAGCAACGCATGTGTGCATTGTTCTGAAGTTAATGGTCCAACACAGAATCAGGTGTCTTTCTGCTTGGCAAAGAGACCTCCTCTGTGGGAGGATGGTTGCTAGCTGTAAACACATCAGCAGCACAAAGGGCAGGAAGGATAAAGAGCTATTTAAGCTAATGAACAAATAGCGTTAAATTGGGAGTGAGAAGACGTCTTGTAACCATTAGAGTGACATGGCTCCACAGCCGCCTTCATGCTGGTGTGAGGGAGCAAGCCACATAACACCCTGGACCACCCTGAAGCAAGAACTTGCCCAGCTGATGAAGTCATCGGAAATATTGGTAGGATTTTGGCCCCATTTCCCCACTGCAAAAGACAGTACACATTTCATGCCTAATGTACTGTGGCCTCATTAAGGATACCTAGTCCAGGGTTCTTCCATTTACTGCTGACTGAAAAAGGAGTGGCATTTGCTAATAAAAACATGTGCCGAGAGAAGTAAAAGGCAAAGGAAAAGTTTCCCTACACAGGCACGTGAAGTGGATCCAAAGGATGGCTGTGGTCACACATCTCCCCAGTGATTATCTAAATTGGGGTCCAGGACACACAAAATTACCAGCTGTGAGCAGAGACTGGCAGCTGGATCTCCCCATGTATCTGTAGCCAAACATCACCCTGCATTTTGCCACTCGAGACGTCTGAGCAATGCTTTATCATTCTCATCACTCACCATTCACAAAGGTGGCATCAGGAACTGTAGGTCCTTGCTTGACAATTAAAACACAAGGTCACGGCCTTTTTGACATCCCTCTCTAGCTTGTTCGCCCTATTATTAACATTCAAGAGAGATATATGACAGGTCGTCCTGACCCAGTCCTGCTGGGGCAGGAACACTACACGCTGCAAAGGAAGAAAAAGATCTTGACGCTTATTAACTGCCTCTCTCCAAGCCTCCATCTGACCTTAAAGCACTGACACATTCAGTGGAAGAAAGCCTTTTTGGTGACACAGAAAACTGTAAGTAACTCACAAATTAATTATGGACAATCTGGAAAATAAACAGCAATGAAAGGCAGCCTGTGACTGCGACAGCAGCACGGGCAGGGTGTAGCACCAACTGGTGCTTGTTTTTCTCTTTGCCGTGACAGCAAAAATGGAAGGGCTGGAAGGAGGACCCAGACAAGGAAGCATAGAGCTCCAGCACACTTCTGCATCATCCTAAAAGGGCAGAGGAATGTCTGTTCTCCCTCATCTTAACGAATGAATGAGTCTTAAACACATCTTCCCAGATCTCAGTCCTGCTCCATTTCACAACCACCTTGGCAGACATTTATCTCACTGGTACCACACAGCTGCAACATGACACCTAGATGAGCCAGCTCCTAGGTCATCTCACAGGCCCACTATATTTTTCTGTCAAGGCAAAGTGTCTACACCTTCAGCTTCTTCAGTTCTTGAGCTGAAGAGGAGGTGGGATCTTGTACAGAGATCTAGAACCCACTCTGCTTACTCTTGGATCCACATATGGGAAGCACAGGCATCAAACTACTCCTGTACCTAAGGGAAAGCAGTTGTGTGGCAAAACAACTTTTCTGGTCATGCTCCACACCCATCTTGCCCTGGAGACTACCATGGTTGCACCCTAGCTGGCCATCACTGCTTCTCTTCTCTGAACCATCCTGCATCTCATGGATAACAAGCACTGTTTATAGCAAGAGACGTTTGGACACAGACTTGGTCTTATAGTGGTTCAACAGCTGTTTGTTACCTGATTCCCAGACTGGCTGATATTCTCCTGGGAGGAGGCTCTGTTCCCACATTTTGTGTGACGAGGAGGGTAGGCTGAGAACTGGACTCCCTTCATGTCCTCATCAGAGGTGTCCATATCTGCAGGGTACCGTGACTGGGGCTGCTCGTTCCAGGGACTGCCTTTAAGAGAGGGAAGGCTTCAGCACAAGAGATTCCCACCCTTGAGTCCCTTCCTGGATGTTGGCCCATAGTTCCCACATAGTACCTAGTTCAGCGGGGTCCCACACAATGCTGCTAAGATAGTGGTGGGCACAAGGAACATTATCCTTGCTCTCTCATGCCCCAAACAGCCGAGCCCCTAACCAAAAACTGCCATTGCCTTCCCAACTTTTTGGAAGCTCAAGTTTGGACACAGCCTTTTATACCTTATCTAAGTGCTGGTCTGCATTTAGCTCAGGCTACAGAGGTACTAGTCTCCCCTAGATCCTGTGGCCTGACAGCGCACCTTGCCCAGCTACAAGGATGCTACTTCACAACCCCCATCACTTGCTTCCAGCTCTTGTTGAGCCTTACTGCAGTTCAAGTCTCCTTCAAATTCTACACATTCTGCACCAACAACATCCTTTGGCAAGGAGCTGAGCTCATCTGTCTCTGCCTGTAGGAGCAAATGCATCCTATTGTTTCTAGCAGTGTCCATTTGATTGTACCTAGTTTCTAAATTAGATGAGACTGGTAGGTAGGAAAGGGATGAACACTGTAAGAACCATCCCTCTGTTTGCTGGGAACAAGAACAGCCCATTACATTTAAATAACTTCAGCCGATTCTTTTATGAGAAATATCACTTCTGCAGATGGATATTTTGTCTCGACCTTCAATTCTTTGAGTGGCTTTGAGGTCGTTTGAAAAAATCAAAGACATTTTATTTTGGTCTAACTCTTGCAGCCACCTTTACTCAAAAGGGTACAAGAGAAGCCTGGCCAGAGATACCTACCAGGTTTTACATTTCTCTCCAGGCTCCTTCTCTGAGAATTGACGGTGAGCCGAACCTCTGTGCTGAAGTGCTGCTCCGGAGGGCTCACACCAGGCCCCTGTTCCTGCAAGATGTGGTGGAAGACCAGATCTGTGTCTGCCACTCTGCACTCCTTCTCAGAGGCATCTTCGGCCGAGTTGGGGAAATCTGGGAAGGACTGAGAGATAAGAGTTGCTGCTGAACAGATGCTTGCAAGGACTCCTTGCCTCTCCTGACCTTCTCTAACATCTTCTAGCTTTATCCTCTAGTACATGCATGGATCAACGTTTTATAATGCCAGTTCCTAGTAACCCGGTTTAAAAGACTTGCCGATGAACCCTGAGCAATACTCCTCAGCACTGCTAGGGGGCAATGTTAATTTTCACAAGAACCAGGCAGAGTTCCTCCCCTCCCTCTGCTAAGCTGCAAAAAGCTCCAGTCTTTTAAAACACCATGTCCTTTCACTTCTTCTACAATAGCCACTTTCTGCCCCTCAAATAATCTGCAACTTGGTTCAAACGATCTTGACAGAGGCTGGCCCTCCCTAATTTCACGTTGAATTCTGCTGCATAAAGACAGGCTCACATAAAGAAGGAACAAACCTGCTTGTTTGCACCCAAATTTGCAGATTTTTTTTTAAAACCTTAGTTACACATCTCTGCACACGCACCCTGCTTCTGCCCAGGAGCAAAGTTTAAAATATCACAGCATCAGTAGAAGGAAAAAGGGGATATTTAATGTCTTAAAAGTGAAATTTTGTCAGGAAAGGAAAACAGGAGCAGCCTTTAAAGCTTGATCTGAAGCACCTCAGGTTGGAAGTCCTTTTGCCAAATCTAGGGAAGCCCTGATTGTCTTCCTTCTCAGAGCCAGAAGGTGGGGATGGCTGAACACCAGCCAAGATCAAGACTTGTAGATCACAGAATTATGGAATCACAGAATCTCAAGGGCTGGAAGGAACATCAAAAGATCATGTAGTCCAACACCCCTGCCAGAGCAGGACCACATAGAGTAGGTCACACAGGAGCTTGTCCAGATGAGTTTTGAATGTGTCTAGACAAGAAGACTCCACAACCCATCTGGGCATCCTGTGCCACTGCTCTGTCACCCTCACAGTGAAGAAATTACTGTATTTCTTTGGAACCTCATATGTTCCAGCTTGTACCCATTGCCCCTTGTCCTATCATTGCTCATCACTGAGAAGAGCCTGACTCCATCCTCCTGACACCCACCTTTTACACATTTGTAAACATTAATGAGATCACCCCTCAGTCTCCTCCAAGCTAAAGAGCCCTCAGCTCCCTCAGCCTTTCATCAGAAGGGAGATGCTCCACTCCTTAATCATCTTGGTGACCCTGCATTGAACTCTTTCCAGCAGCTTCCTATCCTTGAACTGAGGGGCCCACAATTGGACACAATATTGCAGATGTGGTCTCACAAGAGCAGAGAACTTCTCTCAATCTACTGCCCACACTCTTTCTAATACACCCCAGGATGCCACTGGCCTTCTTGGCCATGAGGGCACTGAAGCTGCTCATGCTGGAGCAGTCTGTGGGTCCTGCTCCTGATTAGGGGCTCTTGACACTAAGATAGTCTCCTATATAGAAGTAATCAGTGTTCATGTAGTTTTTGTCATCCCCATGTTCTCCTCTCTGACTGATGAGGACCTCTGTCCTGCAGGTGCCATCATTGCAATCACACTGGCTCAGTGGGATTAGTCTAAGTCTAACAAAGGTTTTGTGCTTCACAAAGCTGCTGGCCAGCTGCCTCCCAAATGCCATCATATGGCAAAACCAGCCCTGAACTGTATGGGATGATGAGAGAAGAGTCTGGTTTCATTTCAGCCCTTTAGTATTGAACCTCCAAAAACTCACTGGAAACTAAGGTGTCCCATAGTCTTGGGATAACACAAGGAGAGCCTTGTCTGCAGAGAGCAAATAAATCTGCAGGGAAAAAGCCAGAGAACCTCTTGCTATCTTGTCTTACCACTCATCCTTGCTTCAGTCAGATGTCTTACTCCTGACTCAGCCAGAGGCAAAGGACTTCAAATGGAAGAAGAGACATCAACAGGGCTATGGGGAGTAAGGACTGGCACCATTGCCTCAACACCAGCTGAAGGGGGTTTTGATAGCTGAAGGAGGAGGTAGCAGATGTAGCAGGGAGTAGGAAGAAGAGAGGATAGGAAACCCCCAGCCCTCTCCCAGTACCTGGAAAGCATCCGGGCTGCTGGCTGCTGGAGAGAGCTGCACAGACTGGCGTCGAGACTGAGCAGAGTACTCCGAGTCCAGTTCAAAATCAAAGGGATGGACAGACAGCAGGCGCTTTGTCTTGCGCATCTTAGCATAGGAAGTGCAAGAAAGGGAATTTCAGCATAAACCAGAGGTGACCTTGATGAAAGGGAGAGTGAAGGCCCTTATCTGCTTAGTTTGCCTGAGTTTGCACAGCCCAAAGCAAGGCTCTTACTTTTTGCAGAGAAATTTTGGGTGTGACATCCTGCTTGCAGGGAGCCAGATACATAGGACACACACGATTATGCTGGAGTCAAGGAAAAGTGGGTTCCTGATTTCCAAAGTCTCTGGCTCAGGACTATAGCTATTGACACACAGTGAGAAGTTCTCTCCTGGTTTGTAAAGCCACCATAGGTAAGTTGAGCCACATTACAGCTCAGAGAGAGAGCCAGGATATGCTTTTGAATCCTGAAGCTTCTCTCCATCTTCAGAGAAAGTATGTTGTGGGCATATCTCATGGGATGTTTGAGATACCTATCCCCTTCCTGGGGCACCTTGGACAAGCCTTAAAGACTTCAAAAGCAGATCAAAATGAAGTGTCAAGTGTGTGAAATGCAGCGCATACCTATAGCTGCAGGTGGAGATGGCATGTATGTAACAATGGTATGTAATCATACCAGCATTTCAAACATACCGGCAGATTTCACTTCTACTGCAGGGTAGACAGAGTCTCAGAAAAACTCAGGAGATAACTCAATATATTAATGAACCCATCTGTACTTTGCTACTCTACCAGGTACCTCTTCTTCAGTGAAAAGAACAGGTGGGTTTTCATTATATGGTTAGAAGACGAGATTTTTACATTAACTGGGGACATTCTTAGTATCAGGAGTGAGTCTTCTACTGCCTTGGTTGTTTCTAGCCAAACTGGGAGAGGGGCTTATCTCAGAGAAGGAAAACAGAGAGAAAGGCCCAGCTTCAACCATGGCACAGAATTCCAGCACCATTGCCACCACCTGAGGCAGGCCAGTAGCAGCCCAGGGCACAGAGTCTGGCAGAGGGGGCCCAGAATGCTTACTCTGCTGTAGCACTCTGCTTCAGCTTCATGCAGGACGTCGTCATCATCACTGTTATCCCTAATGTCAGCACTGGTAAGCAGCTGGCACTCACCTGGAGGGGAGACAATGGCACACCGTTTATGAGCACCTCCTGCAACCCACTCCTGGGGGAAGTATGTCCCAATTGTGGTGGTCACACCAAAGAACCAGGGAGGTGAGGCCATGCTTCTTATATGGAGTGAAAAGATTCAGATCAGAACTACCTCCTATGTTTTGTTTTGTTTTTTGTTTTTGTTTTTTTGGGTTTTTTTGTGTACATACTACACCATGGCCAGCAGGTTGCACAGGTAATTGGAAGAGGAGTAAAGGATGAGAAATGGACAGGATAACTTCAAGGCAGCTCCAGTGCTGCAGCTGCCACACAATGACCACAGTCTAAGGTCTATAGAGTAGAAACTCTTTAGAGTGCAGTTCCCAGGCAGCACTGCAGATACCCACACTTAGCACTTGCCCTTGGGAAAGCTTGTCTGGCCTCTCATTGCTTCCCCTTCCAGCTGTGCACCATGACAGGTGTGGAAGTAACCACTACAGGAAGATGATGGGCATCTGTACCACAAAGAGGACTCTGAGGTCCACCTCAGTGACTCCAGTGTTTGAAGGCATTACAGCTCAGTCCATCAGGGCTCTGCTTCCACTATTCCTGCTTCCCATAAGCCAGCTCTGCTGTCTATCAGTGACTCATTCCTTTCTGGGCCCCCATCTCTGTACCCAGATCACTGCCAAGCCCAGCAGTATATCAGGAACATCAGAAAGGCCAGACCAAGTCCAAAGTCAAGGTAGGCAAAATACTCCTTCCTATGTCAAATGGCAAGGTGACATGACTCTTTTCTCCAAGGGCTCTTAAAGAATGCAACCTGAAGTCCCAAATTCAGTGGATTCCTTAGGAATATGGCCAACTTTAATGGTTTAATGTAGATGATGAGTACTTACAAGCTTCAAGTTTGACACATAACTAAAACCCCTATAGTATCTGACTCTACCCTTGGAGACCCAGGTGTCCTGAAGGGCAAGAGATGAGCATTACAGCCCACCTCCACTGCAGTGGACAGATGTCCTTCTCCAGCCACACCAAACCATGCTGGACCACCCATAGCCAGAGGGTGTGAAGAGAAAAAGACATTGGAAATCCCTCTTGAACTGCAAAGTCCATTCTGCAATTCTATACTTACTGTTAATGTCTGGCAGGCTGTAAACTCTGTCATGAAGACCTACATGAAAAGAAAAATGGAGAAATAAATAAGCAGGTTTTCTCCAGGCATTTCGCAGAGCTATGATTTACCAGCGTTCTTATTCTCTAGTTGTCACAAGAAACAATCATCAAAAAGGCTCTTTAGAGAGAACAAAACAAGCACTTGATGTCAGGACTTGACTTTTAAAAGTCAAAGAACTTATAGCCATCACTTCCATGTGCTAACACTCCTGGGAGCACTGCAGCGGAGGAAGGCATAGACAGCAACAGATGGCAAGGCAAAATGCAATGGTCTCACATCACTCTGCTGCATTTTCTGCAACTAGAGATATGTCCCAGGACATATCTTGCTTGCTCAAGGGTCAAGTCAATTCACTGATGTTAATAAAGTGATAGCAAAAATCTTCTTTTTTTTTTTAACAAGACATTCAAATCTCAATTTAAAGAAGCCTAAAACGCTATCCTGATGCTTGGCTTGTTTTTCTCTCAAATTGTCTTTTCTGTGTGTTCTGATGCGTTTTCAGACTGATCACTGAATAAATTGTCTCTCAGACCATTAATTTCATATTCAATGCCACTACCCTCCATGCTCTTACTGATACTTCTGCCCTGAGTGATGTGGATAAAAGAATGATTGGACTAGCTGAATTAGCTCATGTCTATGGTATTTGCACAAACTTTTCTGTGGATCCTCAAGATGGAAATAAAATTCACATTGGTTTTCAAAGGCAATAGGCAAAGCTGCTGCAGGAGCTGTATGAGTGGCAACTATCAGCTACTAAGTAAATTACAGTGTATTGACAACAGCTTTCAGCATAAATTTCTAGGTTTTGGCCTGATCAAGGTAAACTTGCTTTAGCATGGCGTTGGACTAGATGATCTCTAGAGGTCCCTTCCAATCCCCACCATTCTGTTACATATCACCATTCAGTGATTTATGTGCTATCAGACCAATGTAAGAAGTACTAGAGATACACAAAGCTCTGAAGGGAATAGCTGTGGTTTTAGGTAACTCACTAATTCTGGCACAGTTTTTTCAGTGTCACAACATTGTCAGATTGGCTGTAAAAATTGTTAGATCATGGGGAAAAAAATGAGTGCTAGCTTTATCCAGCCAGCTGGGTGTTTTGGATCTGCAGATTAAACATGGGCCAGTTTCACAAGCTCTCCCCTGTGACAAAAAGAGCTAAACGAAAGCAAAACAAGAGCTGCAGTACTATTATGTACTTTCAAATTGCGTGTAATGAGACTTTTAAAACTAAGAAAGAGATATTCTCAAGTCTGTGATAAAAAAAACCTTAAAAGAGGAAAAGAAAATCCACCAAGAATGTCTGCTATGTCACTCTCAGTATGAATATACAAATCTGAACCTCTGCTTCCTCCCCATGTTTTGAATGGACCTTAGAACAGCATCAATGATGATGTTCCTCCTTTGGGGCATCCCATGCACAAATGCCCCATGCACGGCAGAGCAGCAGGAATGTGGACATCCTTCCTCACCTAGAAATGCAGAGCTCACCCCCTGACCTGGCTGCAGTCTGCCATAGAGGGACTGCAGCACTTTGGCACTTCCAAACCGCTTGAATCGGGATCGCACGTGCTCGTAGTACCACTCCAGGGAACCAATCTTCACAATCCTGTCCAAAGAGAGGATGCACACAGAGGTGAGCCAATCCAGCCATGCTCCTGCTGACCAGACCCTCACTCAGAGAATGCCTCTTAACAAAATCATGGCCTGTTTGCTAACCAACATAGAATCACATAATCAATCACTTGGGTTGGAAAAGACTTTTAAGATCATCAAATCCAGTTGTTAACCCACCACTGCCATGGCCACCACTAAACAATGTCCATCAGCCCCACAGCTACATGGCTTTGGAACCTCTACAGGGATGGCAACTCTGCCATGTCCTGGGCAGCCTGTTTCAGGGCTTGACAACTATTTTGGCAAAGAGATCTTTTCCTAATACCCAGCCTCAACCTCCCCTGGCTTCTAAACAGCATAAAGGGATGCTGAATTTCGATGACTCTTCTTGAGCTTCAGCCCCAAGGTTTGCCTTGCCCCTTGCTCCCCACTGCAGAAGCAGTACCTGGAGAGGCGGCAGGGATCACAGACCCAGCCTTGCTCCTTCTTGTTGTAGCGGCTGCAGTTCTTGCAGGTGTAGAACTGGCAGTCTAAGCACTGTCGCTTGCTGTTCAGCAGGAACTTGAAGGGCTGGAGGCAGTGGACACAGTGTGTTTCATTGAGATGGGACTGATTGGTCAGGAACTCTCTCTTGCTGCTCTCCTGGTCGATTTTGCATTTCAGCTCCCTGCAAAAAACATTCCAAAACAGACGAGCATGTTTTTATTAGCATTTCACTGTGAACTTTCACGTGGCAAACCCTGTCATGCCTCAGTTACTTCAGGGAGGGTTTTCCAGAAAACATCCTGAGTCTCGCAGCCCGTGGAAAATGCTGTAGGGCAAATCTAATAAAGAAATAATATATCACAAGTTAAATAAGCTGAACAAAGAAGTGCACTCCAGACTCAGGGCAGGTTATATACATTAGAATTTGTCACTATTAAATTTAAGGTTAAAAATGATTGTGCCAAAACTTTTCCTGTTTGCTTCATGTCATAAATCCCAAGAATCTCAGCTCTTCTTGAAATCTCTGGCTGCATCCCAGCTTAACACAATAAGTCTAGCTGGGGATTTAAAGGTTTCTGGTATTCTCAGTTTAAAGAAAAATGCAATCTTGAGATTAAAGAGGATTTAAAGGGTTTTTGAACTAGTCTTTTGGTGCTAAATTCAGTGGATACTTTTGTTAAGGGCAGAAGTGATATGCAACAAGGTCCTAGCTGTTTGGAGGAGAGTAGCAAGAGGAGATGCTCATGATGGCCCCATGAAAGCCTGGCCAACATGATCATTTTCCAAGAGCACCTTCTCCTTGCAGTTCATCACTGCAGGTTTCCTTCACTATCCAGACCCATCTGCTCAAGCAAGTCTCTGTGCAAGAAAGTGCCTGTGTGAGGCCAAAACCACATCGACAAGGGCCAGCTAAAGTGCCTGCTGAGCTGATGGGGGCCCAGTGTGACACCTGAAGGCTTTCTGTTTGCTCACTGCACCACGCACTGCTTCAGGCATGTTTGCCTTTGGGGCTATGGCTGAGAGGCAGTGTTTGACTTGTAGGGAAGGTCCTAGAAGGTTGTTTTCTGTCTAGGCAGTGTTAGGAAGCTGCATTTTCCAGAGCAGAAATCAGCCTGGGACAATAAACTTAAGCAGTCAGGTCTGGAGGCTGCTTCAGGAGCACAATGTGGACCACAAGGCTTCTGGTGATGCTCCTGGTGCCCCCCAGTCATCTGGAAGATGGGCTGATGTTGGGGTGATTGTGGTAGCAGCTGTGCCAGTACGGCAGCACACTGCTGGGAGGTCCACAGGAGCAGTAGTGTGGCTGGTGGTGGGAATGACATGAATGTAAACCAAGCTAATCTCTGGTTAACCAAATCAGTTTGCACATTAGAGATCGGCTCGTCTGTCTTTTCCGGGGGAGGGTTTTATCGACAGCTTGCTGCCAGCACGCCAGGCTGTGTTTGCTGCTACACGGGAGCCATACCAGCTTGCATTAGCCAAGGAGCTGAGACCTGTCAAAACCAGTGCAAAGCCTGAACTGGGCACCTAGTTTTTATATTCAGTTATGCTAGTGGTGCGTCAAACAACTTGTACAAATGTTCAGCAGTAAATTTTTACGTGGCTACCAAAAACATCCCCCCCTCCCCACCCAGCAAAAAACCCTTGGGTTGGGCTCAGTGCTCCTTTTCCACTCAGGTGTTAAGGCTGTTTCCAGCAGGATCCCATCTTTCACTGGACTGCTTTTTCTGGTTCCCAGAGACCGGTTGGATCCCTTTTCCTCCCCTCCCTTGCCCTTGAGACCTGCCAAAGGAAGGACGTGTCTCAACCAAACCAGTTTAAAACCCACGTGAACTGCATATCTCCCTTCTCCTCTCACCAGCAGGAGCACAAACCAGTCCGCTCTGCTCACAGCCATGAATGCTCAGCAGTGATGGGATGCCAAATGGCAGAGGGGCCAGTCCAGCTCAGATGCAGGGAGCAATCCCCCCAAAAAAGGGAGTGCTGGAGGGGATGTACATGGAAGAAAGCAGGGAGAGCCCTGGCCATTATTTAATTTCTTGAGTCAAGCTTTACCCTCAGGTGGCTGTGCAGTTTCTGTCCAGCTGAAGCCTTTGTCCATTGTTGAATAGCTTCTGCCAAAAACAAAATGCAGAGAAGCAGCAGAAAGGGAAGAAAAAGACCAAGTTGGGGAGGTGGGGAATTTCTTCAAGGTTTGCAAGTTAAGACAAGCCCAGTGAATAGAAAAGCAAGTGGGGATGGTCAGAGTACAGGGAGCAGGGTGAATGGCTGCAGAGTCTCTCATAATGGCACATCATGTCCCAGCTTGTATCAGGCAGAAAATGTCCCAGCAGCTCTGTGCATGCAGGAGAGTGGCACTTTCCAGACTGGTCGTCTGGTCTATGCCAGGTATTATAGAAATATCTCAAGCCTTAGCTGAGCCTGTGGAGAGAGGCAACTCAGACACCACTGGGTCAATGTCAGCCCTCTGCAGAGCAGGATTAAACCACAACATGAAAGAAAGAGCCATGACTGCTGGAACAGAAGGAAAGCTGCTTAGGAGAGGACACAACACCCAGATAGATGCATCCTAAGACCTTCTCCCTATCCCATACCTCCCATTTGGGAGCCTCCTGGACCCTGATAAGCCAGTCTGGTGCCAAGGTCAGATAAATAAGAAATTCATCTCACCTACTGCTGCAGATCTGTCACAAGGAAGACATGTACCCTTTCCAGGGTGATAATTTTTTAAATACACTTGTCTGATCTCCATCCTGCACTTCAGAGCTACCAGCAGTGGAAGACAGTAGAGAATGATACTGAATTACCCCTGCCTCCTACACAGGTTGGGCTTTCCTACACTAAAAATTAATCAGGAGGTTTAAAAATACGTGACTGAGCACTTCGCATGGCTAATGGTGTAAATGGAGAGGCTCCCACTCAACCTGGCATGGAAATCCATGACACCAAGCTTTTGGGGGATGCTTTGCCAGCTCGGATGCAGATATCCCAAATGAAGAAAGATCATTCTCACCCCTCACCTTGCCCTCTGAATCTGACAGAGGAATCAATGATTTCCTGGTCCCTAGGCATTGCTGTGTCATTGGCACCATCCCTGACTCACAGAATTCAGAGTTGAGAGGTTATGAGGGCTCAGCAGGAGTGCAGCACAGCCCAAACCTGGACAGAAAGCACAGGTCATCCTGCTGGGATAATAATGAGAACTTGGCCAGATCGTGAAAGCTGCAGCTTCATGAAATAAAGTTAAGAAATTATCAAGTTCAATGCCTGATGCAGTTAACAAAAAAATCCCTAAACACTCATAATCTGTCGTGTTCAAAATGTAATTTAATCTGACCGAACATTTTTTAAACAGTACTTTTGTCAAATGCCCTGCTTATGAGAATTTGTATGTCTCTTTGCTGCTCCGGTGATTTTCAACCTCTTCTCAGTCTGTGCCCCTCTAAAACTTTCCAGGACAGCACAGTCCCTTGCACAGCATATTTAAGACTACTACAGTAGGTTTACTACTCCTCTCAGGTATTTTCACAGGATCCTTCAGGAGCCTGTGGACTCCCATGACCCACTAAATCACTGAAAACCTCTCCTCTCCTAAACACACGAGAACCATCACATGAAACAAAAGCAAGTGAGCCAAATCCCTTCCTTTGCTCCAAAGTAAGGTCTCCCTGTGAGAGCCAGCATGTCTGGCCCAGAAAGGCATTTCTTGAGAGGGGGCCAGATATTTATCGCCAGGGCAGTAACACCGATCTGCATTACCATCAATGGCACAGCGCCAGCTTGCACTTTTGCAGCTCGAATGCGTCACTTTGCCGCTGAGAACGTAATCTATTAACCACCGTGTTTAATTTTAACACTCAAGTCCTGGCTGTTCCTCCTCACCTGCAGTCTCAATGCTTTGCTTTAATCCTGCAACAGGACATACAGGGACCTGTGCACCCAACCACACAGACCACCCAGCAGATACTCACTCCAGACGTTCCTCCTCTTTCTTTCGCAGATCAAAGTCCCGTTGAACGACTTCCCAAACATGCTTGGCTTCTTCATCGGTTAGCTTGGAGAGATCCAGCTTCCTCCCCATCTTATCCCAGTGAGGGCTGAAGCTGGTCCCGTTACTCACTACCTCGAGCGCTCGCTCTCCGGTACCCTGGAATGCTGACGAAGGGGGAAGAATTCAGCCCCACCTCTGTGGCTGCCCAAATAAACAGGCAGAGGCAGAGCTGTGGGCAGCCCAGCCGGCTCCTGGCAGCTCCACAGCTGGTCTGCTGGGTGAGCCTGCCTGAGGAGATGGGTGGTGAGCAGGGCTGGCTCGATGCCTATCGGCTGCGGGGCCTCCCAGTCACCCAGGCGGGCAGCTCTGCCTTCCCCCGGGGTCCTGCCCAGGGCTGCAGGCAGCGCCAGACCTGGTCTGCCTGGCTGGAGCTAAAGGAGATGTTTACCCTCCTGCTTTGTGTGGGCTGTGCGAATCAAAGAAAACCTTCACACGTTTCCCTGGGGAATGCAAGCCTTCGGATTTGGGAGGGGGTCTGAGCATCCCTGGGGGAAGCTGTGCCTGCACGCATGGGGAGAACCAGCTCTGTCACAGTGGGTCCTGCCCCATCGCCTCCTTCTGCTCCCCTGCAGCTTGCTCCCCAGCTCTTTCTTCTGTGTCTGATCTCATTAAATCAATTTCCCCTCTGCCAAGAGCTTTGCAAGGAAAAAACTCACACGCATCTGACTTTCCCTCAGCAGTACAGCCACACTGGAGACTGGCCTCCTGCATTCGCTCTCTGCTTCCACAGCTATTTGGGAAGCTGAGCTTTGCTTGTAGCAAACAGCTTAAGACACAGTGTTCCCCTCATTTACAGTTTGCAAGAAAAGATAGTTTGATAGGATTTTAAGAATAATGGTAAAACACATCCCATACCCAAAGGGTTATATATTGTAATAATCCAACTACCAAAGCTGTTCTCTTGCTCAGTAGAACATTCCCTGTGTGTATAAGCAGGAATCCCCTGGACCTCGAATATTAAAAGAAACCTGTTTCTCATCTTCATCTGAGCAAATATCAATGCTAAGCATACTTTCCCCTACTCAACAGGTATTGAAACAGGGAGAAACATGTCAAGACTGAATAGGAAAACTATTCTGCCTGGCGGGAGTTGCCTGCTGGCTGCTAAGACACTGTGCTTGCCCACGGGTGCAGGGAATTATCCACCGTGGTAACTGACTTGAAACAAAGATTAGATTAAACTCTATCAGTAGAACCAGAAAAAAATTTTAAATCCAAACTTGGATGAATCTTTTTGTGGAAAAGGTGACGATTACAGCTGCAATGTTGAGCTAGGATATCAAGAACACCAGAAATGGATTTCTAGCTCCTCTTCCAGCAGAATGGCGGTCCCAGCAGAAGCAATTAGTTTATTGGCAGGAGCCAGACATCGGTTGGATTGCTCCTTATGTAAGCATATTTGAGAGCCCCTGGGTACTCTGCTGTTCAGAGCAGTCAATAGACACTAATTAACATCACAATGAGCCCTTGTTCCAAGGCCTGTCCTACAATCACACCAGGAGCTCCAGCACTGGGGTTTGCACTGCCCAGATCTGAATATTTTCTTCTTCAAAAGGATAAAGAGGTTGTATAAAATCGCTAAGATGTGGTCTGCTATGCAATAAAAATGTGAAAAATGCAAGTTCTCAGCAGCACCAATACCCCTGAACAGTGCTGGTTTAGCCACAAAAACACCATGCAGGAACAATCTCAGGTTCAGATCCACAGAATACATTTTGGTCTGCAAACTGTGTCTCTTTAGGGAAAATCTCCTCGTCCAGCTCGCTAGTGTATATGCCATCAAAGAAAGACTCTTTTTTTTTTAACTCTTTCAAAGCACTTTGCTGAAATTTGTAACAATTCTCATCTCACAACTACCAGCTTCAGCAATCCTCTGCCTTGAAAAGGGCAATTAAAACCACCTGCCCACAGCTCTTTCCTCACCATCCAACCATGAATAAAGGCTCTCATATCTGATCAACTCATGCAAAAGAAAAAAATCCAAATCCAGAGCTACTAGCAGAGATACTATAGGTGTTGTACAAGGTTCATGAGAGCCTGCAGTGACCACATATACATTGGGTGGAAGTTAGGAACAGGGACTCAAAGGACAAGTTATATGTTTCTTACAAACTGGAGGCTTCTCCTGGGCAGAAAAATAGGAGAGAGCCGTGTCACAAGCAAAGATTCTTCTGGGAAATCGGGTAGGGATGGAGCTTGGGCTTGATTTCTTATTTTCAATCTTGCCAGATGATAAAAGAATAGGATTTCTGGGATATGTTCTTTAACAGAAACATGACTTTTAGATGCAAGGCTGCTCTTTTAAGAATGATATTCACATGATCTGTTATCTTTGCCATTCTTGGTAATCTTTTTTAAGAGCTGTGAACTGATACATGGGACAAGTGGCCTGGACATTCTCCAGATGCATTTTTTCAGTGGGTTTTTTTTTTTTTTTTGATAACTGAAAGCAAACCCATAATCAGAGCTCAACAAAACTGATGGATGAAGATACTATTCTGTCACTTTTTAAAGACAGCAAAAGTCACTCTAGTGAAATCAGTCAACACTCTCACTCCCTTGTCCTCATTTTCAGACTGGCTTCTTCAGGTGCAGGAGGGCCCTGTTTGGCCAAAACAAAGTGAAAACCCCAACAATTTCTCTGAATACACCAAAACTGAATTTGCCAAACAGCTACCTCAAGTGCTACAGAGGAAAGATGTACCTATACAAGGCTCTTACCACCCTGCAGGTAAAACTACTGCTGGCACAGGCAGACAACTGTGACCAGAACAGATGGTCAAATGGCACTGGGGGATGCAGGAGGAGGACACATCACACTGCTTCCACCTCTCACAAGCAGTACTCTGCAGTGGATCGCCATGTCAGGGCAACTGCACCATGGCACAGTGCACTCTCAGCCTCAGAGAAGGGAAGACAGGGTCTTTCAGGCAACATCTCTCAGGCTGATTGGGATAAGCTGCTGCAATCATGCTTAGGGAGTGGCATCAGCTCCAGCTTTGCTCCACACTCCATGGATGTTTCTGATCATCATTTTGGCTCCCATTGGGCTAAAATCAATATCAATAGGATCATCTCAAGCACCTGGCCAAGATGGAGGAGATTCCAAAAGCCAGGAGCAGTCAGACTGGGAGCATCCACCAGCAGCTCCAGCCCATCTCCAAAAAGAGCGCAGCAACCCTGTTTACAGGAACATAGCTAAAGCAGGGCAGCTCCAACAAACAAAACAGCAGCAAATTTATTGCTGCTGACCCAAAGGAAGCCTTTGCTGCTGGCAGAGGCAATTTCACGGGTGCCTCTGCCTCTCCCACCATCCTCCTGAAATCATCTACAAGTCATGAGATCTCTTAGGGCTGGGATGGCATTCCTTCTTCCTTCAGCTTCTTGGCAGATTTACAAAGACCTCTTATCCCCATCATGCTGGGGCAGAATAAGCAGGATGGGGAAGGAACGTACAACACCACTGCTATTTCTGTATGTGACATGAAAGGAATGGTTATGAGTTTTTTTTTCTATTAATGCAACTGTTTAATTATGTTATGGCATGACCACATCTCATTTGTAATGGCCCCAATGGCCTTACTTAAAGAAAATAGCCATTCCAAATTATTATCACAAACAATGATGCTCTGACATCTGTTGCAATTAGAAAACCACTGTCAGCCAAGACTTGAGAACAGGGTTTGTGGAGCCACATTATTAGATGGAAGTCCACATATTAGGTGGAAGGATATTTTCCATGATGTTGTAACATTCATGTGAATACTATGGAGCTTTAGTCTGGATGATAGTGTAGATGACTGGATCACAATAGTCAGGTTTCTACCCCTTCACTCTGGAGACTGTTCCCTAAGTCTGGGCTATAACCCACATGTTCAAATACATTCTGTTGCAATATCCTAAAGATTCCTCAGTCGTGGCTGGTGGAGGTGGAGGTTTTTGCAAAGTGCTTAAACACAGCATAGGCCATAGTCATCTTGTCTTGAGGCAGGGGATGGACCAGCTGATCTATTCTAGGATTGTCCCATCTAGTTCTCAGTAAAACATAGAGGGTTTTTTCACACCATTTTGACAATTATGAAATGGAAGTTTTGCTGCTAACATCCGACTTAAGCAATCCCAGCAAAGGCTCAAAAGAGTAATTCTAACTTTTTTTTTCCTTTTCCTTTTAATCTTAAATATAATTATGCTGTGCCTGAGATTCCAGCCTGCAGCAAGGACTTGGATTAACACTGCAAATATGGAAAGCAATGCTGTGGATGTGGCTGGAGGTTTCACCAGTTACACTGGAAATAGCCTGAGCATCTATAAAGATGTGAAAAAGATCCAAGTTATCGGGTGAGGGTACAAACTGGATGTTCCTGTTCAGACATTAGCAGGGTCAAAAATGAAACAAAGTTTTAGAGTGCTAACCACTGGGGAAATGAAGCAGCTTGTGCATGTCTACAGTGCTTGCTCCAGGCTGTCTGAAGGCACAGGCTGTCATCACTCAACTCATTCCTGCTTTGCTAAGGCCCAGAGAGGTCTCTACCATGATGACAGGCTGATACAATGCGGAGAAGAAACAGATCCCAAACATCTGTCCTTTGCTACTGCCTGTCTGCTCTGAGATGATGTTGGGGAGACAGTGTAATAAAACAGCTGATAACGGGGAACTCAACTTGTCTAAAGGGAAAAAGGCGCAAGTCCCTGGACACCAGTGGAGATCTACAAGTGTCAATAAGAGTTAAAAACAATCCTAAAAATAGCTTAGAGAGGAGTTCATAGCAAGGAACAGGAAAAACAGACTATTACCATCAGAGGGAAACCCCAAACCAGAGGGAAATCCCAAACCAGAGGGAAATCCACCTGGAGATGTTATTTCCTGCCCTTCTAAGTAACCACATCTGTCTTTTGCTTTTTAACTCACCCAAGATGGTGATCAGGGCAAAAGAACAAGAAGGGGCTCAACATGTTCTGCAATGAAAGCCCTGAGACCCTGGAAAGATAGAGGATTTCTACAGAGAATCCATGGAGTAAACCAAAACCTTTCCAAGACCATACATGATGGTTTCCACTCTGGACATTCCTGAGTACCCTGAGTAATCTTACCTCACCAAACAGGGGCTTTGGGATGCATAGGAACCAGAATCAGAACTTGCATGGGTTATGTTTCCCAAGGGCTGCTCATGGGCACTAGCTTGCAAACAAAGTCCATCCCCTTTGGTTCTTAAACACTGGAAACAGCAACCAAGCAGTTTTAAGTCTACAGAATGAGTTTTCTCATATGAAAATTCTAAAAATATAAATAATTTTTACCCTTGGATGGGCACACACTTTCCTGGGTGAAAAACTAGTTAGATGGCTGGGTCCAAGGAGTTGTGGTCAATGGAGTTAAATCCAGTTGGAGGCTGGTCACGAGTGGTGTCTCCCAGGGCTCAATACTGGGACCACTCCTATTTAACATCTTTATTAATGATGTGGATGAGGGGATAGAGTGCACCCTTAGTAAGTTTGCAGATGACAGCAAGCTGGCTGGAAATGTCAATCTGCTTGAGGGTAGGGAAGCTTTACAGAGAGATCTAGATAGGCCACAACCACCCCAGCAATGCTACAGGCTTGGGGAGGAGTGGCTGGAAAGCTGCCAGGCAGAGAGGGACCTGGGAGTGCTGGTTGACAGTGGCTGAACAGGAGCCAGCAGTGTGCCCAGGTGATCAAGAAGGGATCAGGAACAGTGTTGTCAGCAGGAGGAGGGAGGTGATCATCCCTCTTTACTTGGCTTTGGTGAAGCTGCACCTTGAATACTGTGTCCAGTTTTGGGCACCTCTTTACAAGAAGGACATGGAGGTGCTGGAGAGGATCCAGAGGTGGGCTACCAAGCTAGTAAACGATTGGAGCATGTCTCATATGAGGAATAGCTGAGGGATCTGGGGCTGTTTAGCCTGAAGGAAAGAAGGCTTGGGGAGAACTTATCTCTCTCTACAACTACCTGAAAGGAAATTGTAGCGAGGAGGGAGTGCGTCTGTTCTCCCTGATTACAAGGAATAAAACAAAAAGAAATGGCCTCAAGTTGTGCCAGGGGAGGACTAGGCTGGATATGAGGAGTTATTTCTTTACTGAAAAGGTTGTCAGGCATTGGAACAGCCTGCCCAGGGAGGTGCTGGAGTCACTGTCCCCTGGTGTTTAGGAGAAAGTTGGATGTTGCACTTAGGGAAATAATCTAGTGGTTGATAGGGCTGGGACAAAGACTGGACTCAATATTAAAGGTCTCTTCCAGCTGAAATGGTTCTATGATTCTATAAAACCTTGCACATGATACATTTTCTCAGTCCCCTGACGAACATGTGGCAGAAGGATAAACTATGCTTGGCACCTGACTAGTAGGAAGACATGATTTTCTGAACAAAAGCAGAAAATGAATGTATTTGACCTCTAGATCCAGTGCTGGGGAGTGGCCTGGAACTTGTCTACTCTTGGCCCTTCCAGAAGAGGCAGACGGCAAGTGTTCAGGCGACTCACTGCTCCTGAAGCACAGCTGGACACATCTCCACCCACCTCACCAAGATGCCCTAACAGCAAAACTCTCCTCCCCTCACCTTATTACCCTTATTTTTTTTCCTTTGTAGGGTCTGAAAGATGTCCTGAGCTAGTTTGTTAGGTCTCTACAGGCTCATTGTGCCACTGGCTGTAGGAGTGTGCCCATGCTGTGGGACGTTTTCTGACTATTGCTCTATTTTCAATAAATGTCAAAACAAATACTTGTCTTTTGTTCTGTTACCTCCCAGTAACCTGCTGCAATGTGAAGCAGTGCAATGTGAAGTTGCAGCTTCCAAGAGGCTCCCTGGTCCCTCTTGAATTTGTCCCAGTGCTTTATTGCCCTCCTTATTCAAGATGTGAGACACTTTACAGCTAGAAAATACAGACCACGTTGCTTTTCTCCCCACCAGACGTGAGCCTGGAGGAGTGGGAAGGCCTGGTGGGAGGCAGCCAGCAGCCTCGGGGCCCTGCAAGCACTGCTGGCAAGGTCGCCTAAGGAGAGCTTCACTGGTCGATCCGCTCTCTAATGAGTTTCCATGCGCTCATCTCTGCCCTGTACTGCCAGTGAGCACCATTATTCCTGTCCTCTTTTGAACGTACTGCTAGCTGATGGCTCCCATCATCTTGCTGGGACAAGGTGGCCATTTGCCAGGGCTTGGACCAAGCAGGGGGAGGGAAGGCAGAGTTGTTCTTCCAAATACAAAGAGGCTGAAAAGGAGGAAGGGCAAAGAAAGAATCCTTCTTGCAATTATCTTCTCCCTGAATCCAGAAACCTCCTTGCATTACTTTGGCTCGCCACTGCTCCTTGGGGCAATGGAGGGAAGGCAGGGCACATCCCAGAGCCCAGGCACCCCATCCCTCGGGATGCAATAGCCCAGAGGGTTGCTCCCTGCTGATCTAAAAAGTGTCTGATGAGCAAGTTCAAGCTAGGATATATCTCCTAAGCTTTTTGCCTCCGTTCCTGCTTGTCTGCTGCTCCAGGCCACAGGGGCAACATCAGCCCTTGCCCGTTTTCCATCGCTCACAGCCTTCCCCTGTGGGCAACCATGCTAGGGTGTCACTTGCCTGGGTAGAGTCAGAGCCTCTTGCATCACTGTAGGATGCACATATTATATAACATTACAAATTTAATAGGTGTATGATGCAATGGAAGTGCACCCTACCATCCTTGGAGACCTACCAGCCTGGAGGCCCTGTGCTGCAGGGCAGGGCTGGCTGTGCCTGAGCAGACCTGGCTGGGGCACAGTGGGGCTGCTGGAGATGCTGGGGGACAAAGCTAGGCTCTGTCTGGCCCTCCTATTTCTGTGAGCTTGTGCTTGAGATCGCCAGCCTGCTGCAGCGAGGGCTTGGTACTGGAAATATTGAAGGATGAGGTCTTTCATCAGAGCATTGCTCATGAAGCTCCCAGTGGCACCTCAGCAGCAGCTTTATACTGAGGTGTCTTGGCTCAGGTCCAAGAGGTCTTGGTCTCTGCCTGGTTTTAGGTACCTCCTAGTCTGTGAAATGACAGCCACCTTTCCAATGTCTCTGCAAGACTGTCACCTCCCCATACCTTAAAAAGCCCCCAAGTCTTTGTTCTGCAGAGGTAAACACAGATCTGGTGGCTTGCACAGCACCAAGCTGGTGATGGAAGCAAGCTGGCATGAAGCAGAGCCCCAGCAAAGCTCTCTAAACCACGCAAACTACTCGTGACATTCTGACTCTGTGGCATATAATTAATCTCCCTCTGCTGCTAGAGATGCTCAGATAAGTCATCTGCTTATCAACACCCTCCTATTACAGCTGGGCATAAATGAACACAAGCTGCCTCTCTTCCCCCAGTCGTTGAGGCAGGCTGAGCGAGCAAGCCGGAGGGGAAACCAGAAGCCTCGCTCTTTTTGTGTGGTTTTGGGTGAGTCACATGTGTCCTGTCCTCCCCATCTGAGATGTCAAGCTCACTTCACCCTGGGAATAACAGCAATGATGAGGGTGGGCTGGCGCAGGAGATGCATCTGTGGCACGGTTGGAAGTGGCAGCTTGGGGATTTTCTTTCTTAGGGAGATGCAAAATTGAAGCATTTGACTTCTGGTGGCTTGAAGCAGGCATATCTTGCTCTGTCTGGAGAAGGGAGCTGCCACCCCAAAATACTCTGGCTAGAGGAGTAAACAATGGTCTGCGGGACACAACGGATTTGGCTGGCTACAATATGGATAAATCCAGATTTGAGAAGAAGCACCAAGGCCGTGATCAGCAGGAGAGGCAGAGCTGTCTTGCCAGCATCCTTGGATTGGTAGGAAAAGGGAAACTTTTTAGCCCACCCCAGCCAGAAAGCATGTTCACTTCATAAAAGGAAATCAACCTGCAGTGTGTCTGTAGCTGTGTTTTCCCCCTTTGCTGGCTCTTCTGACAAAGCTCCAGCCAGAGCCAGGCTGGCTCGCTTGCAGCTTTTAGTGACATAATTCAGATTTCATCCTGAGATGAATCCAGGGCCAGGAGCGTGGTGGGTACCCCACGTCAGAAGGTTCCTGATGATCAGCTATGGGGAAGGGGAGGTATCCCCATATAGGTGCAGCAGGCAAAATACAACCATCCCCCTGTCCTTGCTTGTTTTGCAAGCTCCCAACAAACAGTGTCATGCTGCTCATCACCTTCCTCATCACGTCGGTTCTGAGCCCCCAGCAGAACATTGCTTGAGCTAAGAAAGAATAATACACATGTAGGATCTTTCCAGTTCTGCTGGAGGCTGGAGCCGAAGCTCCTCAAGCAGCTGTAGTGCTGGAAGGTGCAGTTCGGGCAGCCCAAGCGGCCTGAGGATGTTCCTCTGAAGAGAGCAGTTTCCTTCTGCCACCTCGTGGACTCCTGCGAAAAATACAGGCAGCAAGTGTGGGAAGCCAGCACATGAAAATGGACCTTTTGTATTAAGAATGGCTGTTGCTTTGCAAAAGCAGCTCTCTTTTTACTGCTCCCAAGCCGAGTGCTCTGATTTTTGAACTGTATATTAAGCCTGAGAGAAATCTCCATGCTTCATGCACATCTTGATGCCTTCTCATTTACTCTCTCTCCCTGGTGCCTGGCCATTAGTGAGAACAGCTACATGTCAACTATATTACATCATATCACACACTCCCACCCCCACCTCCGATCAAATGATATCTGAAGGCTCTGGATGTGGAAGCTACTCCCCTTACTTTCTACAGAGAAAGTAAATCTGTGCCATGTCCCATGAGTGGAAGAATCCAAAGCATCATCAGACAAGCTCTGGGCCAGAAGAAGTGTTACCACACCTCCTTGTTCCTTCTCTTGGTAGAGAAGGAAAGTCCCAACTTCTATCTAATAACCAGAGAAGTCCGGCCAGGGTTAGCCTCTTATGGGAGGAAAAGAAAGAATTTCCTCTGTCTCTGGTATTCTTCATCCTGGTTGAAAAGAGGCCAAATTTGTGTTTCTGTTCAGAGTCTCAGGTCATTTATGTAAAAATTGCTCTTGCTGTCAAATAACAAAGATGTGATCCTTGTTTGATGCACAATTAGGCCCCCTGTAGCACCTTCCTTAAATACCTGCCCTTTCCAGGACAAAAAAATCTCATGGCCAGTTCTGACTTCATTGTGCCATCTGTGGGCCATCAGTTTGTGATATGGAAGTACTCAGTTTGGGGAGGGGGGCAAGGGGGAAGGAATGTTTTCCCTCTCTCTTTGTGCCATCTGCCTCTGTTCCTGTCCTTCAGATCGAGAAAGCCAAGATAATTTCTCACCCCATGTTTGTACAGCACCTTGCATAGCCTTGACCCAAAGCAGTGCTCCCAGGCCCCACCAAAGCACAGCTGGAGAAAACCACTGCCTCTGAGGCACTCCTTGATACAGGACCTAATGTCTCTGTAGCCATATAGGTCTGTTTAAAGCCACATAATGCACCACAAGGCCTCAAAACATCACAAGAATCAGCAACTTCTGGAAGACGTTTGACACAGAAGTGGTCCCTGAACACCCTCTAAGCTTGTTCCCTTCTGTGAGGGATTTATCCAGCTGCCAGAATGATGCTGTGGGTGCAGGCAGAGCATCTGCCACCCCCAGCACCCGTCCCCCCACCTTCCCCAATAGGTATGTGGTTACTGCATCATCCCACCCAAAATATTCTTCCTGCTGTTAAGGCATTGGCAAGATCAACCTTTCCAGAGAAAGGATGCATCAGCACACCACAGACATTCCTGCTGCCTGCTGAGACTGAACTTCATCTGAGGATTAGCTCTCAGCTTTTCCTTCAGCCCATGAACATCTAATTTGATACAGGGACTTGCAGAGCAGAGAGTTGCTGAATAACCAGATGTTTCCTGAGGAGGCTCGTGCTCCTCTGTGGCACAGCGAGAAGGATGTTCAGTGGCAGCCTTGCTCAAGGACATAGATCAGTGGAGAAACCAGTGAGAACATGCTGCTGTCAGCATGAGCAATGTACATGCTGTACTCTGTACATCACTGCACGTTCCTGCTCCACCAAAGCCTCCCTGCTGCAGAACAGGGGAGGAGGTCAAATTACTGAACTGAGGCTTCAGATGCACCAGAATTCTTCAGTGTTAGCTTTGCAGTGGGTTGCCCCCTGCTCCAGCCTTGCCATAAGGCTTCCTCAAAGCTGAGCATCAGACAAGCTTTGCTCATTTCCAAAGGCATTTCTGGGGTAAAAGGCTGGGATGAAGTTATCCAGAGGACCGAGTCGCAGCCGATGGTGCTGCAGGTGTGCTGGCAGTTTTCAGCAGGACAAGAAATGGGTGCTCTTCAGGGAGCTCAGGGCAAGGATGTGCTGCATTTCCACTGGTAATTCCGTGTTTCTGTCCTAGGTAGGGCAACAAGTCTCTGGAGTCTTGCGTTTGCAGGCAATAAACTCACTGAGATTTTATCTCACTCATATTAAGAGCAATTTTGGGACACCTGGAAACCTGCTGGCATTTCACTTTCCTGAGAGGACTGACTGCGACAGTAACTCACCAAATACCTGTCCTCGTTGATGTTAGCTCTTTGCTAACAAAGCAAAAGCCGGGGAGGTTCATCTCCCCACTGAGCCTGCCATTGCCACCATGCCAAAGCTACTCTTGTGCTGACGTCAGGCAGCAAGAGGAAATCCATCCTCCCTGCGAGACACTGCTGGCATAGGACCTCGCAAAGCAAAACCACATGTCGATGGCGGCCAGGCTGGCTGTGAGTCTTTTTAATTCAAGAACAAAAAGTTTGATGGGTTGGGAAGTCAAAGCTGCCAATGATAGAGGACAAAAAAAAAAAATCCTCAAAATTATTACTCCAAAGGCAGGGAGGAAACCTAATGCAGCTTGCTACTTGGGAGAGGAAACCTATGAAAGAAATTCTGCTGTTGTCCACTTGGCATCCCTTTTGTTCCTGGAGAACCAAGGACCTCTGAGTATTAGACAAAGTAGGAAAAACCACAGACAGAGTAAAGGAAGAAGACCCAAGCTTTGGGATGTATCCTCAAAGAAGAGCTTGTTGGTAAACAGCCTCACAAGAGCTAATGCACGCTGGTGCAACCCATGGAGGTAAAGCTGGGTTTTGAGCCGGAGCACCACTTTTCAGATGCAAGACCTTGTCCTGGCAGGCAGCTGCCTGGCTGGGCAGCAGCACTCTGTTAAAGCTGCACCTCTGCAGGTTTTCACATCTTTATAAAGCCCAGAAATGATCTCACACAGTGGCTTTTTGTGCCCAGCAAGCCCCTACTGATCCAGCATTTACCAGAGGGTTTGATGTATGGCATTTAAGACAGAGAATGTTTGCTGACCCACTTAATTTTTCATTTTGGAAAAGCAGAGTTTTGACTGGTCCATCTTTTTATTGAAACAACTCATTATCTGGCAAAATGCTGACAGTTCACAGCTTATTCCTCTTCAATTCAGCTCCAAATCAGCCTGACTTTGAAAATTCACACTAAAACCATCTCGGCCTGCAGACAGCCTGAGATTGGGACGAGATGATGGAGGCCACATCTTTTTTTGGGGGGGTTGAATTAGATTATTTGCTCACAAGAGGATAGAACATATACTAAAAAGCTCCAGAGTCTGAGCTTTGGTCTGAGCAGGTTCAGAGGAAAGGAGTAGTCTGGACTGTGCCATCGCCAGGGGAAACCTTGCCTTTGTGAGCAAACTCTTGGGGTGACGGTGCAAAGCGCCCATTCATAGATGGTTTGGGAGTAAGAAATTAGGACCAAGCATCATACACTGTGGACTCACCACCTCTGCCTGCCTCCTCCCTAGGAGCAGTGATGTGTCATCCTGGAGGGAAGGGAAGAGCATGCCTGGCCAGGCTGTTTATGGACCACAGTGAGAGAGAGCATTAGGCATTGATGGCAGTCAGATTTGCCACGCCTGAGTTTTGCTTGTATAGACATTGAGGTGCTGGACTATGTCCAGAGATGGGCAATGGAGCTGGTAAAGGGTCTGGAGAACAAGTCTGATAAGGAGCTACTGAGGGAGCTGGGGGAGCTGGGGGTGTTTAGTCTGAAGAAAAGGAGGCTGAGGGGAGACATGATCACTCTCTATAACTGCCTGAAAGGAGGTTGTAGTGAGGTGGGGTTCAGTCTCTTCTTCCAAGTAATGAGTGATAGACAAGTGGAAATGGCCTCAAGTTGCATCAGGGGAGGTTTAGATTGGAGATTAGGAAGAATTTTTTTCTCTGAGAGGGCTGTTAGACACTGGCACAGGCTGCTCAGGAAGATGGTGGTGTCACCATCCTTGGAGACAATGAAAAGACCCATAGACGAGGTGCTGAAGGACATAGTTTAGTGGTGGGCCTGGCAGTGTGACATAAATGGTTGGATCGAGTGATCTTTTCCAATCAAAACATTTCTATGGTGATCAGTCTCATATAGATCAACCTTGTTACAGCTTGCTAGTAGTTGACAAGTGACTTGCTGCTAGGCAGCATGGGGATTTTTTAGGGACAAGTGTGCTGTTGTTCTGCCTTGGGGAAATGATGTGAGTGTCATGTGTCTCTGTTACAGAATGAATGAAAGAGACATTTGACGAGCATACGGTTTGTGAGGCTGGCAAGACTGCTGGCTCCAGGTTTTATAAGGAGAGCTGAAGGCTTTTTTTCCACTCATTTTTGCCATGAGTGGTCAGGAAGGGTGATAAATAGCAACAGTAACCATGCAAAGCTGTCCCCACCTCTTCCTGCCCTCAGACAGGTTGATCTTTCATATCCAGGGACATCCCCAGCACAGCTCTACCAGCTCAGGACCTGCAAGGGCCAGCAGTGGGAGAAGGCATGCCTAGAGGGATGCTTAAATGTGCAGAGAGAGTTTCCAGTAATCAGGAGAGATTTCCTTAAACTTCTGAGTCTGTGCAGCCAATGTTTGCTCCTCAAAACTGAGCTGCAGGACAAAAAGGCTCAAGTTCTGCTTTGGCTCTGCAAAACCAGCCTGGCTTCCTCAGTAAAAAGAAAAAACAACAAACAAATCACCTTGCCAAACATATAAATTTCAGCAAAACAACATTCTTCACCCCAAATATTTGTTGAACTTGTTAAAGCTGCTTTTAACCCATTGTACCAAGAGTTTAAGTGGGAGCTTATTTTTTGTGATTTGGTTTTTACCACCCATTTCAGACCTTAATTTAGTATTGAAGTTAATTCTACTTACTGGCTTGCATTTAATTGCGTGTGAATAACCTGGCCGAGGAAATGATATTTGGTTAAAGAAAAGTCATCTGATTAAAGATTAAGGTTGTGTCTGCATCTCTGATGCAGGTCACACAGAAGAATACATTGCTCCCAAAGCTGGCTAGACCATCCAGAAATGCACCCATGCTTCAGCTGAGTTTCTAGACAGATTTGGGCAAAGGCTTTTTAGCTTCCAAAGAAGCTCCAGCCATTTACAGGGGAAAATTCATCTCCCAAACTATGCCTCATCAGCTCTACCCAAAGTAGTGAGAGGCACAGGGAAACAGTGTGGTTTTACTTCCTTGTTAACACTCAGTGACTTCAGATGCCTCAAACACAAACATCTGAAGCTACACCTCTAATAATGTGTTCAGTTTTGTGGCCTTCCTTACAAGAGGGGTATTGAGGTGCTGGAGCATATTCAGAGATAGGCAATGAATCTAGTGAAGGGTCTGGAGCACAAGTCTTATGAGGAGGGGCTGGGGGATTTGTGATTGTTAAGTCTGGAGAAAAGGAGGCTGAGGGGAGACATGATCACTCTACACTTAACCTGACAGGGTTGTAGTGAGGTGGTATTCAGTCTCTTCTCCCAGCTTACAAGTGATAGACAAGAGGAAATGGGTTCAGATTAGGAACATATTTTCACTGAGAGGGTTGTTGGACACTGGCACAAGCTGCTCAGGAAGGTGGTGGAGTCCCCATCCCTGGAAATACTGAAAAGCCATGTAGCTGAGATGCTGAAGGACACGGTATCATGGTGGGCTTGGCAGTGTGAGGTTAGTGGTTGGACTTGATGATCTTAAAGGTCTTTTCCAACCAAAAGTATTCTATGATTCCAAAATGAACAAGCTGTTCCATATGCTCAGTGCAAATCATAGACAAGCCCCTGAGGAATAAATACATACCAACCACATACATGCTGCTTCCTGGTGTGGGTTTTTTTGTTTGTTTGGTTTTTTTTTTATGCTAACTGCAAACAAAAAACCCAGAACATCTATAGTGTGGAGGTGCTGTTTGTATCAGCTCCCCATCTAGTGATGGGATGTTTATAAATGAGAGACAGCAAGATTACACAGCGAGACCCCTGTGCCCACCCAACAGGACTCCCTGACATGAAAAGCCCTGTGGTACTCAGCTGAGGACAGCAAGGACCCCTTAACCCCCCGCCCCCACCTTTCCCCCACCCCTCATGGAGGAGAAACAAGAGCATTTCACTCTGGACTTCCTTTAGCAACAGCGATGCCGGGATACCATGCAAAGCAAGGATGCTCAGTGGCTAATCTAGTATTTGTTATCCTCATGTCACTCTGTGGTGCAGTGCATCTGTGATACCCTGGGGAGCAGTGTGGCCCTCCCCAGGCTTTGCTGCTAGCACCCTGCCAGCTCCTTCAGACTCTTACACTCTCAGGAAAGAAAATATCAGTCTTATATTGAGACTCAAGATACCAGAGAGGGTCTGTCAGGTGTGGCATGAAGCCAAAGTAATTTTCTAGGGAGGAAATCAAGAAGCTGCATGGTGTGAGAGATGGTGTGAAGATTCAACTCTGCTCAAATCCATGTGATCACCTCAAGTAAGAAGTGTTTTTTTTCTCCCCTTCACATCTCTCTTCAGTTCATCAGTGGCCCAATTTTCACAGCTGAATTAAGTCTGTTCAACTTTCCTCCTGCTCTACTCTGCCCTAGTGAGGCTACATCTGGAGAACTGTGTCCAGTTCTGGGCTTCCCAGTTCAAGAGAGACAGGGAACTGCTGGACAGAGTCTAGTGGAGGGCTAGCAAGACGATGAAGGGACTGGAATATCTTGCTGATGAGGAAAGGCTATGGGAACTGGGGCTGTTTACTTTAGAGAAGGGAAGGCTGAGGGGGGACCTTATAAATGCTTATAAATACCTAAAGGGCGGGGGACAATATGATAGGACCAGTCTTTTTTTTTTCTGTAGCACCCAGTGACAAGACAAAGGGTAATGGGCACGAGCTAGAACACGGGAACTTGAGCATGAGGAAAACTTCTTTGCTATGAGGGTGAGGGAGCCCTGGCACAGGCTGCCCAGGGAGGGTGTGGAGTCTCCTTTTCTGGAGGTTTTTAAACCTACCTAGACGTGTTCCTGTGTGACCTGATCTAGGTGGACCTGCTTTAGCAGGGAGGTTGGACTGGATAATCTCTAGAGCTCCCTTCCAACCCTACCGTTCTGTGTGTCTGAGAACTTAGCATCGACTCCAAAGATTAAAGAGTGTTAGACACTCCAAAGAGTGTTTCTAGCAGATCACCTCACATGAAACCATGATGAGGGCTGATTAAGGACCTGGTGCCTCAGGGGAGCAGCAGCAGCCCTGGTGAGGCTGGAGTGTGCATCATGACCTCCATGAGGTGTTTCAGACTCCAGCACTGCTGGTCCCATGGCTTTGTTCTCACTGTACCCACATGCAAGAGCTGACTGTAGAAAACTTTTTATTGTGGAAAAACCCATATGGGCAGGATAAAAATACATCTTTTTATTCCTTTATTAGGGAGCTCTAACAAGAACATTCCTCCTGGGAACAGTGAGGTATGGTACATCAATAGAGCTTTAGATTTCCAGTGTGGGCCACTCCCTCTTAACATAAGACATAATTTTTTCTCTTTACCAGTAGTGTGTAATGACTACAGGTTTCCAATGAACTGGCTACAGCAAACCCTCAGGTCTTTTTTTCCCCGTATCTTCCCAACTAACATAACACTCATTCATGGGTATGAATAATTCCCTATAACTCCTCTTCGGCTCCTCTGCCGTTACATCACCCCGCCTTGCATGGGCAGCGAGTATTTCTGGCTTCTCTCTGGCTCCAGCTCTTTCTCAAGCCACCTCACTTCTCTCCCTGGTAATTAGTAACAGTCATTTCCATCACAAAATGGGAAGTTGCATTGAGCCATTGAAATTCAGCACATTTCAAACAGCTTTTTATGTAGCACAGGACTTTGAAGTTATCATGGGACATGGAGGACAAGGCTTTTAAAGATCTTTTTGATTCCCTAGTGCAAGGTATCACCTGGAAGTATCTAATGCAAGAAAACAAGAGCAACCCAAAGAAACGTCTGGCAAGGTTTGCATTGGCCAAAATGCATCTCACACATACTCCCTGAGCTATCTTTTATTCTGAAAAAGAGTTCAGCTAGTATATTTCCTAGAAGCTGAGCATCGTGGTTCACATGAAAATTTACTGACCTCCAAGCTGCACACTGTTAGAAGGGAAAATATTCACATTGTTTACATACTTGAGAGTAGCTTGTTCCTTGTCATCACAGGCACTGAAGAGCACTTCCAGTGCCGGAAGGCTTTTGCAGGATGCAGATGGTTGAGGCTCCAAGTTAGTTTGAATTATGATCCCTCCTATATGCCACAGATTAAGAATACATACACACTCAGATAATACTCACAGCCCCAGTGTAGGTTTGCTTTTATTGCTTCTTCTGGGCTTAGCCTGTTTCCATGATTTATTAGCAGAATTAGCCTTAGAAATGTTTAAACAAAACAGACATTCCTTTAAGAAATCATTGATCTCTCCAAACAAAAACATTTTCTAGCATATGCAGAGGTATTTAAGAGCTTCAATTTAGGGGGGAAAAAAAGTAGAAATCAAGATCAAAAGACCTGCACTCAGTTCCATAAGACAACTCTTTCTCCTGCAACACTCATGCTGATCCCCATTTTTTGCCCTTCACATGAGCTAGGGAGACAAAGCCCATTATCTTAGAGAGAAGGAGGTGCGACAGAGCAGAGAAGTGTCATTTAATCATACAGTCAGTGGCAGAGAGATCACAGCATTGTCACCTTTCCTGGCACTAGCCCAAGGAACCCTAGGAACATCCCACTGACCCATGCTGGAGCACAAACCTCTCTCCCCTGGTTCCAGTTAGGGGATGTGCCCTTGGTTGCAATTAAACCCAGTTTGCACCCAGGTTGCTGGGATGCTCACAGCATCCTCAAGGCTCTCCTCCACCCCCCTCCTAGTGCAGCCTGCCTTGGACCTGCTGTCACAACTTCTTCTTCAAAGATAAGAGAGAGGTTTTGCTATGATATTTTAATTTATTTGCAAGAGCTGCAGGATGGGAAAAGCAGAGCTGGGTGGCTCTTGCTTTAATTTCCACCCTGACCTTCCCAGCTCACTTTCTCCCTACTCTCACTGCATGCTCTAGAGATGCTCCTGCCTGTTCCCTCTTGGATGTTTCGAAGTTGAGTGTGGTATCAAATGCAGCACAAATACATCAAGATATATTTGTACAGAGTCAGACAGACAAGCAGAAAGTGTAGGAGAAAAGCAGAATCAAGAAAAGCTTCAGAAAATATTTCCTGGACCACCTCCTAACGAGGGTGCTGGTGGTGGAAGGAAGTATTTGGATGAAAGAAATGGAAAGTCTTTTGAAACTAATGAAAACCATCTATTGCAAGAAACATTCAAATGCTATCTGCATTGGTCTAGCAGAGCAGTTTTTTACCTTGCTTTGCAAGCAGGACAAAGAGCTTGTTCTTTGAAAGGCGGGTGTGAAGGCCACAGCTGGACCCCACACCTCCAGTTCACCGTGCAGGTGCCCAGGCTGGTGACGAAAAAATAATGGAGCAATCTGTGGTTTTGGCAGTGTCCACTGATTTTTGAGTAAAGAGCCTTTCTGTCTTCAGGAGCAGGTTTTATTCAAGGGAAGAAGATGTCCAAAGAGTCTCTGGAGGAAAAGCCAGCAGATGGTGCTCAAGGATGGGTCCAAGGCGGGATGCTCCTGGGTGTCCCCAAGCCCACTAGCAGAGCCATGCATATGCTTGTGTGAATCACATGGGAGAAACCCACAGAGAATTTCTTAAACTGGAGATAGAAATTACCCAGATGAAGTACATCCACACACAGAAGAACACTGCAAAATTTCTCCACTCTGCCTGCTTTACTGAACTTTTAAGGGTCCCAGTCTGAGACCCTTACTCTGGGGATGGGAAGATGTCCAAGTCCCCTTTGCACAAGGTCCCCTTTGCATTTGGGCAAGGATGTAGCACACAGAGCCTTTTTGTTGTGGGTGGAAAGAGAATTCCTCAAAAACCTCTTCCTGACTCATAGCATTAATCACGTCTAGTTATTAATACACCAGAGAGGAAATCTTGCTAAACTTAGTCCCAGCTGTCTCTAGAAATTACCAAGGCAATGTGATTCAGTCTTCTACTAATTATCGGAGAGGATTTGGTTGGTGTCTGGGAATGGAGAGAAGCCTGTCCCTGACAATGTCACCCCTTCCCCAGGGATTTCACTCCCCTCTGGGACATCGCAGCAGCCATGGCAGGGATCTGCCTGGGTTCCCCGTCGCTGCCACAGTGGATGGAAAGCAACTTGCCAGGGACTCACCAATGCAAACACAGAGGGAACTGTTAAAGTAAGGATTAGAAAGGGGGAGAAAAAAAAGTGTAACCCCACTCAGAAACATCCTCAGCATCCTGTCTGGCTGTTCTCCCCCTGTGTGCAAGCTACAAAGCCCCTTTTTGGAAAGAAAAACCTTTCTTCGTGGTTATTACAGTCATAAAGGCAGTCAGATGGGAATGAAAGGCTTTTCATAGTCTCATTTAATTACTGGAACACTTGGTAAAAGTCATTTCAATATTAAAACAATATTATGACAAATTCTGCATCACAAAAAGATTAAATACAGACTCTCAAGTGAAATATGTTCTCAGTCGAACTGTGATAGGCACAAAATGCAGGTCATATGCATTTTGCCAATACTGCTACATTATTTACCTCCAAACCTACTCCTGGCTGTTTTTCACTCCTGTTCTGGGGTGACTAGAGCTTTCCTGTGTTTCATCATTTTGCTTTTGCCAGTTACTTAAAATTGTTTTCCTGTGTTTTCTCATTGTTACACAGAAAACTCTAGTTTTTAAAGGTTATCTGAACTAGTGGCAATACACATCCTAGTTTCTGCTGAGCTCATGGCACTGAGCCATACTGGATTCCACTGGAATTGCTGGACCTCACTTAGTGGATGTAATTCTTGCTGGATGCCTTGTGCAGGTACCAGAAGGGCTGAGGTGGACAGGAGAGAAGACAGCTTGAAGGCCCAAAGGCTGGAGAAGATGCAGGGCAGCATATCATCTGCCTGTTCTGTAGAGGGTAGCAACAGGGTGAGAGCATCCATGACCACGAGCTGCTTCTGTACTGGGACACTGGTGCCACCACAGCATTCTAGTTGGGCTCTAACCCAACAGCTGAATTCAGAAGGAAAATCCTTTGGCTGAGTTGCTTCTGCTAGTGCAGTGCACCTCAATCATATGTATTTCATCCTTGAGCACATATCCCTCACACATGCTGTGCCATGTTTGTCACTACTTTCCAGCAGACCTCTTTCCCTCTGTCCCCATTCAGCTGCCCACTGGCACCCAGCAGCTCCATTTGTCCAGGCACATTTGTTGTTTGGGAACATATGCCTTGGAGTGCAACTTGCCAGATTTGGGGGGACAGGACTCCCTGCTTACTTTCAGGTGCACGGCTGAGGGTGTTTGTGCCGGATTCCCCTGTGAAGCTGGCGTTTAGTCTGCGCAAGTGCCAAGCCAAGCACCATTTCTAAAATGAGCTATTGCATTAGTTCAAGGGCTCAGCACTTTCCTGAAGCATTCCAGCTATTTCTTTTGCTGTAGGATTTGTGCTGTTTCAAAGACTAACCACATAACATAATAAATCCTTGTTTGAAGTGGAGAGAATTTGACTGTTTGATTCCAGGGACGCCATCTCAGTTTCAGCCTTATATGGAACCAGACAGGGGCAAGAGATAAGAATTAATGTTTCCACACCAGCACCTCTTGCAACACACAACCTAGTTCAGGCTGAAGCGTTTAGCTCTGAGCAGTGACGTGCTGTCATTTGAGGCAGAGAGATAAAATTAGTTCCGAAACCTGCCTAATAGGCTCTGCGTAATAAAATGTTAAAGATACTTTGTCCATAGCATGTAGGTTTAAAGAAAATCACCGATCAGGAACTTAAATTATTGCCTTCCAAACTTTTACTTTAAGGTCTTCAGTAGGCTATACGTACTTTAAAATATATATACTTATGTTAAGGGGCTAAATTGTACTTACAAGTTCTGCTGTAACATAACCCCCCCCTTCCTCCTCTCTGTCTGGACAGGTAAAAAACCATTGTCACACCTAAATAGGAAACTGCATTAAGAGGAGGCTCTCTCTCCCTGTGGCAATGCTCCTAACTAAGCGTTCAGGGGCAGAGGTTGAGCTTTCTGCAGCCTCGAGCATCTTCAAACAGCACTTCGCTGGAACCCTGCAGAACTTGGTATGGTCCTTTGGCACGGTCCTTGGCACATCGTGGCTCCTGCACACATCCAAGTCCAGCCCTTTGCAACCGAAAGACAAATACAAATCATCTCCTGTGACCCTGCAGTGCTTCTTCTTCAAATATCTTTCTTCCTGCCGGTAAGAGGGAGCAGCATTTTGGGGCTGGCAGAGCCGGAGTGGGATAGGGGAAGCCACAGAGTGCGGAGGCGTCGGCCGCGGGGGGGCTGGGAGGGCCGCGTGTGATGAGCGGCTCTGACCTCAGCCCCAGGAACGCCAGCCCCAACCATCTGGATCCCATTTGCGCGGCCGGCTCGCCCGGCCNCCCCCCCCAGCCGCCGCCTCCAGCCTCTCTCAGAGCCACAGCAGCAGTCTGTGTGTCCCAGAGCACTCCCTGAGCCCTCGCCTCATCGCTGCTTGCACCCCACTGAGCAAGGCGAAGGGGCAGCAGGCTGAGCAGCATCAGTACGCCATGAAGCAAGGTTGAGGCACTTCAGAGTGGAAAATCCTGGAATAAGCCGCTTTGTTGGAGATTCACTCAGGGGTAAGTATTGCTTTCCACAGGGGAGGCTGTAGCCGGGGTTCACTATGCCGCATTTCTCCTCCTCAGTGGGGTCTTTGGGAAGCTTTCAAGGAATTTTAAGCAAAACCCATCCCATGCGCAGAGTTGTGTTCTGAGACGAAGGCTACCCCCAGGCTTAGGCAGCAGAGCCATGCAGTGGCTTGCTCACACCAGAAGCCTCCTGCATTGCAGGTGCACAGGGATGCTCCTGGCCTCACCAGTGAAGGGGAATTGTTATTTATCTAAACCTACTGAGTGAAGTATTTCTCCTGTGGGACAGTATTTGGCTTGGATGCGCTGAAATTGCTGCAGCAACTGTAGCTTGGTGGAATGGGAGCAAAGATGCACTGAGGAGCTGGGGGCTGGGTATCCCAACGAGGGTATGTGGTGGCTTGGGCACATGGTGGGTACATGAATGGGATCCTGCAAGGAGTCTGGCTAAAAGAGCATCTCATGCCTCTTTCATGTTGCAAAGGCATGCCCTTAGGGCTGAGGGTTGTTGGATAGCAGCTCTCACCCCTTCTGCCACAAGGCAACGTAGAATGAACTGCTTCAGAGATGCTTGTCAGCCTGTCCATGGCACTCAGGACCTCCTGCCAGGAATGTCCCTGATGATCCAGGGACAATCCTAATCCACTTGTGGCCATCCATGGAGAGGGAAATTAGCCAAATGTCAGGTATTTTCCCTCAGGAGCTCTCCATCCTCTCCACAGCCCCACTCCCTGCTCCTTTCTGCCTTTCCCAGCCATTTCCTCCATAGCCCCAGTTGCCCTTAGGTCCCTGGGGCATTGCACACAGTGAAGCTCTTGCAGAAGGGGGTGGCTATGACTAATCATGGAGACACCCCAACTCTGTCCCTCTTGGCTCAGCAAAACCCTCCCTTCCCAACCAGAGCCTGGAGTGAGGAATGGTTGGGGCCAAATTTATTTCCTGACCAGGCAGAGGGGCCAGAACCAGATGGAGTGGAGGTGGCCAAAGCCACTCATTCCACTGGGTGCAATGGGAAACTTTTGGCTCATTTCAGATTGCTGTGATGATTCATGTGTGTTCTCGGGGGAGAAATACTGCATTTTTCAAACTTCTGGCTTTACCCCATTACTTACTGCTTAAAAAAAAATAAATCAGTGTTTGTGGTTAGACAATTGCTGTGCTTATGTAGTGCTGTTTCTGGGACACAATCATCCAGTTTAGGAGCTTTGTGAAGACCAGAGAGATGTCTCCAGCTGGAGGCTGTTGCAGAGAGCTGGGTAATATCTCCAAGGCAGAATAGGAATGCGTTGGCAGAGCAGACAGCTGTACATGTCCCTGGTGCCATTCCTTGACTTGGCAGTACCACAGCTACCAGCTCAGTTCCCAGAGCTCAAGAGAGCAAGCTTTCTGTCCCTAGCATTGTTCCCTCATGCCACCTTGGTTTTTGTAGAGAGACTACGCATGGCCAGGAGTGCAATAGCATTTCTAAGATGGAACTGCACATTTCCTGCTGCCACCCCTTGTCTGTCATTCATTCATTTGTTTTCCATTTTCAACAGCCTACCCTGTTTCCTTTCTATTTTTTTTCAAACAGCTTGGCAATTTCCCATTGAAATGCATTAACTTTCCTCAGTTTCAGGGTGAGCTAAACCAGCCCCTGCTGTATTCCCAAATGTCAGGGAGAGAAAAAAAAGAAAAAAAAAAAAAAAGGAAAAGTTGTTCCTCTAACTTTTGCTACGTGCCTGTCTGGGAAGAGGAGGGAAGGGAACATCTTATTCCTTCCATCAGTGCAAACTTGGGTAACTGCAGAGTCTTGCCAGCCTTGGACTCTATTTCTCCTAGCCTGGATGCATCTCACTTGCAGAAAAGGGCTGAATGTGCCCCGTGCTGGGTGTGTAGGGCTGGCATGGGTTGCATGGCATCATGGCATGCCTCCTCACCCCTATGAATCACAGCCAGCGTACCACTCCACATGCCCATCACTTTTTCCACCTTTTTAAAGTGATCTGCGTTCCACATTAAGAAGTCGATTTGTTTGGGTGGAGAGGTTTAGGTTACTATGCATAAAGAGTCATTGATCTTTGAGGGAGTTTCCTCTGTTTTTTGAGGTTTTTTTTTTAGCAAATACTCTTTTTCCTCATATTAACTGCTTTTAGTCTCAGTCTTCAGATGAAGAAAACAACCAGATTTTAAGCCAACAGCATGCTTATAAAACCAGAAGCGAATATATGATTCATATTTTTTCTATAGTATCTAGCAACAGGACAAGGGGTAATGGGACGAAGCTGGAACACAAAAAGTTCAATTTAAACATAAGAAAAAAACGTTTTACTGTGAGGGTGATGGAGCCCTGGCACAGGCTGCCCAGGGAGGGTGTGGAGTCTCCTTCCTTGGAGGTCTTCAAGACGTGCATGAAAACATTCCTGTGTGACCTGTCTGTGAAGCGGGGCTGGACTAGATGATCTCTAAAGATCAAACCCAACCATTCTATGATTCTATATTAAATGCTAGCACCCAGAGAACTGACCCAGGTAGGATATGAATGTGACACAACTCTAGTGCTCTGCTGAATTATGGTTTTCAAAAATCGGAGCCCAAGTGGTTTGCAAAAGCAGGAAGATTTTCCACTCTTTTGGGCTTGTTTGCTTTTAATGATCATGGAGCTTAATGTTTTCAGGAGCAGCCCTCAACGTAACCACCCGTACCTTCCCAATGCCATCAATGCCAGATGGCAGCAACATTAATGGAGAGTCTTCAAAAGAGCTGGTGCAAGTTGAAGCCATGAAAAAAAATCTGGATCTATCCCATCCCAAGTCTCTGGAAATAGCCTTGCTTCTCCTGGAGGCTGTGGAGCCAGGAGAGATTTAGCACTCTATGAGGAAGAAGTGGCCAGCTTAGAGGCTTTGGACACTTAGATCCCTTTTCAAAGGTGACTAAGCTATTTCATGTAGAAAAGTCATTGTTTTTAACTTCATAGGTGCCCAAAGCACTGTCAGAGGTTGCTTTTGGTTAATGTTTTCCCAGCTCGGAACTCTTAACAGTAGTTTAAGGGGAGATTCATCCAGCCAAGAGGAGCATGCACCAGATGGCATTCCACATCAAGATTTCAGCTATTTCTCCTCCTTGCTTGCTCTACAGTCACAACTGGTTGTATATCCCACTGTTGGGTTTGCAAATAGCTGGGCTAGGTGGCTGATGTCCATTTTTGAGTTATTGGCAAGGCTTACTGCAGCCTCGTGGCTTCACTACTGGCTCCCAGGGACATGCTTGTAACAGCCAAGTCAAGGGAATTTTTAGTTGGGTAGATTGTTTGGAAACCAAAATGATGATGGTGAGGCATGTGGAGATGCCCACAAAGGAAATGCAGATGAAGGCAGAGGCCGCTTGGTTTTGACTTTGACATCCCCATGGGGCAGACTTCTAAAGGGGTCTGGAGAATGCTCACAGCATCTCCAGCCCCAGCTGTGTGATGATGCTTTACCCTCCCTAATCCTCTTTCAGAAAAGCTGTTGATATCCAGGTGCAAATCCACCTGTTTCTCCCAGTACAAGATAACCTACCCCACATGCACAAAGGAATTTAAGAGTTGCAATGGCTTTTTACTTGAAAGGTTTCTGGGGGATGCCCCAGGGCTGGGCAGCAAAATTGGACCACATGTAGTGTGGTATGGGGCAGTTAGGCGTCCCAAACTTCCCTGGCTGTGGCAGCTAGCAAAGCTTCAAGAACAAGCCCAGCCCAGGCCATTTGTCCCCAGAGAAGCATGCAAGTCATGGCTCTGCCTACCACACTCACTTTAGGCTCTCTGTGTTTTCCCAGAGGCTGCTCACCTCCCACAGCAGAAGTGTGTCATGGGGAGGAAGAGCTGATGGGAATGTATTTCACAAATAACTAATTTTTGGTTTTCGTGGTGAACACACTCCAAGAGTCAGTTCTGCCCAGCTCAGTCCTTTAGCCTTGAAGGATCAAACAACTACAAAACACTAGTACAGAAAATCCCTCCAACAGCTTGAGCTGTGCTGATTGCTTTTTCTTACAGTCCAACACAAAAGATAGAATCAGTGCCCTGAAGCATTGCACAGACATGAGTTCAGATTTAAGAGATATTTTGAAACAGCACTAATTAATCCCTGTACCTGCCATTGCTCCTATCCATGTCTACATGTGACACATCACATTTCTATTCATACCAAAGCCATAAGTATTTTCCCTCCCTTTCAAAGCCAGCCAGCCCAGCAGAGGCATATATAATGAATCAAAGTGATACGTAACAGCTGTAGTAATTTTTTCCTGCCTTTTGTGTTTTGCTTGTTTAAGTCTACACATCTGCTTTGCACTTTTGCAGATTTTATTTTAACTCTAGTGAAAAAACACACAAGCAAATGATTCCTTAGAAAGTGAATTTGAAAGATCCACTCAAAAACCTATGTAAAATGTTAAACTTTATGCATAGAGAGATATGTAATAAGCAAAAAACCTAGCTGCTGGGGAAAAAGATTTAAGGAAATCACTTCATTGCATTAGTGTTAGAAAGGAATGCCTCTTGGAAGTATTATTAGTAACAGATGTGTATCTTCTGATGAAATGAAGATCGTAACTCAAATTAAGAAGTCATCACACACTATATAAACTCTAGAGTGACATAAAAACTTCAGGCTATTGAAGATGACATGAGTTAATGTTTTAGAACATTAATTAAGAGTCTGACAACCTAGGTTTTGCTGCTAATTCTTAATAATTCAGCAGAACAGTTGACTTTGCTAAAGATACTCTGCAGTCAGGTTTTTCAGCTTTTTTTCCAACTTGCAGGGGTTTTCCAGCTTGCAGGAGTTATAGCATATATCTATATGCTATATATCTATATCTATATCTCCACCAGAGATTTCACTCTCCAGGGGCTCAAGGAACTGTCATGAAAAAAAAATCCAAGAAGGATTGTCTTATTGAAAATAGAGTTATTAAAAAAACCCCCAATAATCCAGGAGTATAAAACCATAAAACAGATGCCTCCTGTAATTAAAGTGAATGAACAAATGAACAAAAGTTCACATCTCTGTTTTTAATTCTCTATTCTCTGCAAGCTGGTACTATCTCCAGCTTGTGACCACTGGTAGTTGGGACATAAAGAAAGTACATATTGAGCAAAGCAAATTATTTGTTGTGCTTCACCAAGCCAAGCAAGATCTCCCACCAAACACTCACAGAGTAATAACTTTTTTTTTTTTTTTTAAGAATAAATCACACCATTTGCTGTGTGAAACTCATTTTTCCTCCCAAGCCAAATGGGAGTTGTTGGCATAGTCAAATATCACACTCTCAAGAAAGTCATCTCCTCACCCACCTCTTCCCACAAGCACCTAACTCCTCCTCTTCTGCTAGCAAATGTGCCTTGGAAGTGGGGATGTAAGAGAAAACTCTAATTAGAATCATGTATGCTTAAATGTTCCTCTTTTCCATAACTTATCCATCAGCCTTTAAGAGATTTCAACCATTTCTTCCTGCAAGACTTTGCAGCCTCCTTCTAAGAACTAATTAAAGTCCTTGTGGTTTGAGGATGGCCTTAGGGAAGTGTGGTACTATAACTCATCACTTTTTGATGAACAGGTCTCTCATCTTTCATATAACAAAAAATTCAAGGGAAGCTTCCATAGAGGAAGTTAGAAATAGATCTGGAGGCCTCCAAAAGGCTAAAATGGAAAAGAAGGTGACTAAAAAGCGCTGTCAACTTATTGCTTGAAATGTTCATTTTATTTCCCAGCTTGCCAGGGCAAATAAACCAAACCCATGACTAAGTATTGTTTTAGTATATGGTGATATCCAGATTTATCTCACGGTGCCTTGAGGGCTGACGACTTTCAACCATTAGGGTTTGCCAGAGTAGAAGTACATAAAATTCAGCTGGTTTCTCTGCCACAAGGCTCTGGGGCTGAACTGTAACCCAAAGGAATTTAACAGAGATGGGCTTAGTCCCACCTCTTCCCCCAGGCTCCTTGTTTAAACACAGTTAAGGCAATTTGTTGAGGGATTTCCAGCCAAAGCATCCCTAAACATATAGATTCACCACTGAGTTTGGAAATCTTGTTCAGCATCTCAATGTTCTCTTTCCCACTGCTGAAGGAGGGTTGCAGGAGTTCTTGTGGGCAGGGGAGAATTCTGTAGCACTAGGGACATTTGCTTTTCCCTTCTGCTGTGTTTCATGGCTGTAAAGAACCCTGTAAGTCTATCTGCAGCAACTCCATGTTCAAACCAAAAAAGCACAAATGTTTGCTTTGCCTCTGACATTTATTAGCTAGCCACACATTAATTTTCACTGGTTTATCTTAATGCTCTGTTCACCCCCAGCTATTGGAGCTGCAGAGGGATAGGGTGCCAGCAGATAACAAACAGCATGATAATACAACTTCCTGCCTTTTGGAAAAGAAATACTAGCACTTTTACAGCTTTCACTCTTTTAACAGGCCATTTTTCTATAGTGCACATTTTATTCCATGTTTCCCATTCATTGCTAGTAGCATTTTTGCTCCCAATGTATGCTGCAAGACTCAAAAGCTTGCAGCTCTTCCATAAACCTCTTATGCCCAGAGTGGAAATGCTTTGGTGGGTTTGGACGGGTGTTTGTCACAAGTAAACCTCAAATCTAGGAACCACAGGTCTTTCTGTGTTTCTGTGCTCGGGACAGGAACTCTGCCCATCCCTAATCCTGCACCCATGGGGACACAGAGCAGAGATTTCCACTCACCAAGTGTCCTTTGTGTGTACCTAGGTTTTTTGGGAGCAAGCTGTAAGTCATGGATGTACATAATTCCATGGGCCCCGGTTGGGATGCACCCGTGGGTGCTGAGGGAGCTGTTGAATGTTATTGCTAAACCACTCCATCATCTTTAATAAGTGGTGGAGAACAGGAGAGGTGCCTGAGGACTGGAGTAAGGCAAATATCACTCCAGTCTTCAAAAAGGGCAAGAAGGAGGAGCTGGGTAACCACAGACTAGTCAGCCTCACCTCCATCCCTGGAAAAACTTATCCTGAGTAATGTCTCCAGGCATTTAAAGGACAAGAGGATCATTGGGAGCAGTCAACATGGTTTTACCAAGGGGAAGTTATGTTTGACCAACCTAATAGTCTTTTATGAAGAGGTAACCAGGTGGATAGATGGCGGTAGTGCACCAGATGTGGTTTATCTTGATTTCAGTAAAGCATTTGGCACCATCTCCCACAGTGTAGTCCCTCAAGGGTTGGTGCTGGCACCTGTACTGTTCAATATATTCATTAATGACCTTGATGAGGGAACAGAGGGCACTGTCAGCAAGTTTGCTGATGATACTGAACTGGGAGGAGTGGCTGACACACCAGAAGGCTGTGCTGCCATTCAATGAGACCTGAACAGGCTGGAGAGTTGGGCAGAGAGAAAACTAATGAAATTTCACCAGGGCAAGTGTAGAGTGTTGCATCTGGGAAATAATAACCCCATGTACCAGTACAGGCTGGGGAATGAACTGTTAGAGAGCAGTGTAGGGGAAAGAAACCTAGAGGGTTCTGGTGGGCAGCAGGATGAGCATGAGCCAGCAATGTGCCCTCATGGAAAAGAAGGCCAATGGCATCCTGGGGTGTATTAGAAGGGGTATGGGCATTAGGTTGAGAGAGGTTCTCCTCTGCCTTTGTGAGACTGCATCTGGAATGCTGTGTCCAGTTCTGGGCCCCTCAGTTCCAGAAGGGCAGGGAGCTGCTGGAGAGAGTTCAGTGCAGGGCCACAAAGATGATTAAGGGAGTGGAGCATCTCTCTTCTGCTGAAAGACTTAGGCTCTTTAGCCTGGAGAAAAGGAGATTGACTCATTAATATTTACAAATACGTAAAGGGCAGATGTCAGGAGGATGGAGCCAGACTCTTCTCAATGGTATTCAATGACAGGACAAGGAGCAACAGGTACAAGCTGGACATAAGAGGTTCCCAAGAAACACAAGGAAAAACTTCTTTACTGTGAGGGTGAAGGAGCACTGGAACAGGCTGCCCAGATGGATTGTAAAGTCTTCTTGTCTGGAGACATTCAAAATCCACCTGGATGAGTTCCTGTGTGAATTACTCTAGGTGGTCCTGCTCTGGCATGGGGGTTGGATTAGATGATGTTTTGAGGTCCCTTCCAACCTTTAACATTCTGTGATTCTGTGATTCTGTGACACGGTCCAGCAGAACAGGTTTGCTCCCACAGGAGGCACTGTGAGATTTGGCTTGGGCTGAAACAGACTGTGAGATGGATGGATGCCAGCCAACAAGGGTGATTTCTGGGTCTTTTGATGAATGAAAGCAATGTCTCTGGGCTTCAGCAGCTGCCTTTGTAAATTGAGCAATGACCAATAACAGTGCAGACTTGACTTAATGCTGCATACTAGCTGCTGGTACCTATTAAATGTATCTTCATTTGACATTATTATTGTTATTTTTAAATGTGAGGAGAAAGACAGAGGTTAGCTTTTGCCTGACTCATGCTGTATGGCATTCATAAATGCTATCTGGAGCACATGGAAAAGGAAACACTTCAAAACTCTTCTGAGAAGGGCCAGACCCCAACCCCATTTTGACATACAGGGAGTCAGTGGAAGTGTCAGGATCACATCAGGTTTCAGGAAATAAGGTGGAGGTTGTCCCCTTCTTTCCACTGAATAAAAAGACTGATATTTTATTTCTTCTTATGATGACTTGGTTAATAGCTTGATGTATTTGAATCACTTTTGGCTCATTTGAGCATTTGAGTTCCTTTTGGGGAATGAAGAGTATTAAATCACTTTATTCCCTTTTGGGAGGATATTTTCTTGATTATGCAAGCCTCACTGGTTTCTGCTCTGTGGCCTTGGAAATGAAGATTAAATAATAAATTTGCCGTGTCTATGAGAACAGATACACAGCTTTCCTGAAGGAGACGTTTTTTCAGAAGGCTTGCCAGGTGGATCACAGATAAGAAACTTCCATAAATTATATTTTTGGCTCCCCTATGTAAAATATTATTCTTGGTGCCTTTCCAAACTGTGATCAGCTGGTGCAGTTTATTCCACTGCTGGGGCTGCAAGCCTCAAGGGTGTCCAAGGGCTTTTGACTGTACAGCCAGATCATGTGGCTCACTTGGTTCTGGAGTAATTGGATATCGTTTTGTATGTTTGGGACAGCTAAAAAGGTGAACCGAGGCCCAAAGCGATGTTCAGGGCAATTCTTATCATGGCGTTTGTAAAAAAATAAAATAAGGAAGGGCAAGAGCTCATTATCCATGGGGGAGGAGGACAATGAGACACCGTCTTATATTTTGAAGGCTAGTGGTAAAAACCTGGCCTGTAGGTTTCCTATATATTAGGTATTAATTACGTAGGACAGCACAGGCAAGAAGAAAGCCTCTGAATCCTTAGGAATGATTAAATGCCAATTATGTGAGTCATGATTCCTGTTCTAAAGAAATACTTGCTATGAGACAGGTTCTGGCAGGAAAAACATATTTTAATACTGGACAAAGTGCCACAAAAGCATTGCAAAACCCCATGGTTTGGCTTATCTGTCTCATGTCTCATTTGTGCCTGGCCACCACTGCTACTGTTTCTCACTCTCCCCGATTTCCTCCCTTAGGTCTTACACTGGGTGCTTGGAAACAAAAAGAATAAAAGGAAAATTCAGACAAAAGGCCAAAATGAGGAAACACCGACATTTGCCCTTTGGGGCAATGTTTTGCCTCCTACTCTCAGGCTTTTGCTTGGTTTGTGCCCAGCAGCAAGCAGGTAAGACCAGACTGCTTCACCTGACTTCACTCCTATACAAATGTGCTGCTACTTCACTCTCTTTGGTTTTAAACATGCATGTTGGTGGTATGTTGTAGTTTACCTTCTGCTCCTCAGGTCCCACTTTGCTGAGGGTCCTTTTGGATGCAGGCTGTAGCCAACTCGTGTCATGCCTCCCCAAGCATGTTGCTGGCCAGTGGTGTGCCTTTGAGGATGCTCTGGGGCAGATGTGCACCCAGGGTGGCCCCGAGTGGGTTTCCTCCTGTACAGAGCTGTTTTGCCATCCTTGCATGTATAGGAGTGCTTTTTGCCATGAGAAGAGCACTGCCATCAACAGAAAGGCTGACTCTTTCTTTTAGGAGGGGGCACTCGTGCCTTTCAAGCTGGAGCCGGTGTTGCGAGGGGAGGTATTAGCAGCAGAAAAACCATGGAAGACTCATGCTGGCACCCAGGCTGCTTAAACTGAGCACCCCCTCCTTCCTTGAGCAGTGTCATGGAGCCAGCAAAGCCCTGACCTAGCAAAAAATGTACAGGAGACTGTGGGCACCTAGAAGCTGAGCAAGCCTAAATTCACACATGAAGCTGCGAGTGTCTCTGTCTGCCTCAGGGCTGGTGTCCAAACCCGTGTGGTGAGGGCCTGAGAGGGGAGAAACATCTCACCTTCCCCTCCCTGGGAAGGGAAGGTCACATTACTGTCCCCTCCTATCACCCAGCAGCTGTGGTGTCAGGGTGCTGATGGCTGCCTGGTCTTTCTCTTGTGCTTCTAGTTTTGCTGCCGCGATAAGGGGAAGCTAAGCTTCACTTTCACCGTGGGAAAGAGGCTGTAGATCATTTGGGTGAGGAGGAGGAGGCATGTTTATGCTGACTGATAGAAAATCCTAAACCCCCCATCTGTTTTTTTAAAGCTGTCAAAACCGTTGCTGTGGCTGATATAATATTTCTAGTGGATTCCTCTTGGAGCATTGGGAAGGAACATTTCCAACTCATTCGAAAGTTTCTGTATGATGTTATAAAAGCTTTAGCTGTGGGAGGAAATGATTTTCGCTTTGCCCTGGTGCAGTTCAGCGGAAACCCCCACACAGAGTTCCAGTTAAATACCTACCCCTCTACCCGAGACGTCTTGTCCCATATTGCCAACATGCCTTACATGGGGGGAGGCACCAAGACTGGAAAAGGATTAGAGTACCTAATCGAGAACCATCTCACTAAAGCTGCTGGAAGCAGAGCCAGTGAAGGCATCCCCCAGATTATTATAGTGTTAACGGATGGACAGTCCCAGGGTGGTGTGGCTCTGCCATCATCTGTCCTTAAATCAGCCCATGTAAACATGTTTGCGATCGGCGTGCAGGATGCAGTGGAAGGGGAGTTAAAGGAAACAGCCAGAGAACCCTTCGATAAGCACCTTTTCAACCTAGAGAATTTTACCACTCTCCATGGCATAGTTGGAGACTTAGTGGCGAGTGTTCATTCCTCCATGACTCCAGAAAAGGCTGGGGCCAAAGGACTGGTTAAAGACATCACAGGTAATGTCTGACTGCTGATGGCTTCCATCAGCATTGTGTCTGCGGGCACTGCACTGTTTAAAGCCTTTGTAGGGGCAAGACTGAGATGGACGTTCAGAGGTTTAAAAACAAAGGTTTGAAGTGTGTAGCCTGGTGTTTGTGGCTATAGAGCATGCCTTTGTTCACAGACCAAGCTGGCATCCCTGCCAGGAGGTAGCACAGGAGACCTTGGATGGGCAGCGGCCCATTGTGGCCATCCTTTTGTGCCCACAGCATGGAAATGCAAATGTAGGGAGCTCTGCATATTTATTAAATTGCCCCATCCTATCCAGTCCCCAAGGCAGAGAAATAAGGAATGAACACACCAGCTGTGGTGGTGACTTTTTGAGGCTATGAATGAAAATTCTTTAGGGACTGGGAAGATCACTGCTGGGACACCATGCAGGATGTCCTCTTGCAGCTAGTGGGAGACACAGACAATGTCCTGCTACAGAAAGTCACATTCTTGTCTGAAGACAGAAAAAGCAGTCTAGTGGAGAACTTCTCCACTGAACCCCCATTCCTGAGCTGATTCTTAACCTCTCTCCTCATCCACCCGGAGGAGGTGTGTGGTCAGAGTCTCATTTATGATGCCACTCAAATGCCTTCTTTACAATCTGATGGCTTCCACTTGTGGGAGCGCTGGATCTCCTGCAACTGAAACCTCTCTGCAAACTGTGTTGACTTCACTGGATCTGCGCTGCCTGCAAGCTGGGGGGCCTATTTTGCCTGGAAAACAAATAAAACAGTCTTCCTTCATCCCTTCTCTGTTTATGAAATTTCATCGTGGAAAGGGCCTTCTGAGCAGCTTTGTTATGTTTCAAAACAGAAGTTCCAGAGATCAAACCTTTCTTTTTATTCCTGAGACTCCATCTGAAGGTCAATAGCTTGTGGGGTGATGTAAGACAACGACAGTGTGATGAGACAGTGTAACATTAATCCCTCTGTGTTGTCTTGCCTGATTAACCCTCACGCCAGCCCCACTCGGTGCTCTCCATCGCTGCATGACACTGAGCAACACCAAAAGTCTATGCTCATGTGTGTTTTCGCTGTGCAGAGCGTTTGACAGGGCAAATATCTAGGTCGCGTGAAAGCCAGAGGGAAGAGAAGCAGCTGTCCCAAAAAGATGACATAATGTTTGCCGATTCTAAGAAAATAATGTCAGTATATGTGGAAAACAAATGTTCTACCCAGCCAGCTGACAGCACTGCAGCACCTACTTGGCATCTTTGCCATGAAGGACCCCAGTGCTTCGCTATTGAAATCAATAGGGTAATTGGTGTTTACTGGCTGTCTGTCTTTCTCTGGGACATGCCAGCAGGTAAACCTGTAGTAAATAAACATCTGGAGTCACAGACATTAATTTAAAAGTGTTAAAGGTAAATTCCTATATCATGTATATCATACATTTCCAAGTTCATTTCTACTTTAAGATACTTCTTGCCAGCATTTCCTTTCCCCTCCATTACACTGGAACAGGCTGCCCAAATGGGCTGTTGGGTTTCCTTCTCTGGAGACCTTCAAAACCTGTATGAGTTCCTGTGTAACCTACTCTAGGTGGTCTTGCTCTGGCAGGAGGGTTGGACTGGATGGTCTTTTGAAGTCCCTGCCAACCCTTAAGATTCCATGATTCTGTGATTCTATGATCTTACTATTGTAGGTTTGCCTCTATGTTTGCATTGGCACTCTACAGAGTATAGCTAAACATGGGAGAAGATGTTATGGGTCCTAAACATGGGATAACAGTAGTGTGCAAAGCACGCTACAAACAACTGTTTGTATAAGGGTTTAAGAAGTCATGTGTTGAGCTGATAGCTCCATGTAGCATAAAAATGTATGAAAATGCCATGAAATGCCATGCTAGAAATGAGCCCTAGTATGAAGCAGAAATGGAAATTACCCCTAGTCCTACAGTACTTTCAGTATGGGGTACCAAAGCTGTTGGTCTGTGGCAGTCCCCAGAGTTGATTGTCAGCCCCAAGTTTGCCCTGATGTATTCATTAAGTCTTAGCTGTCTGTCTCAGCTGAATCTCCTTGCTTAGTTGTATAACAAGCATGCTTTTATTTGTTCTTCAGCACCAGCTTGTTCCATAAATGTGCACTGAAGTACCAGTTTTTATTACAGTGATGACAAATTATCCAACGCATCTGTTTCAATATATGTTTTACCTCCTGTGGGAGCGACCTGTGCTGCTGTGAAGACATCCATTGGTGTCTGAAATATTGTTCTTCCAAAAAATGTCCAGAGTATCTAGAGCAGTGCTGGGTACAACAACTGCTTTGAGATCACCCTTTCATTGATATGATGAAATAGAATCTGTACATCTCAACTGAAAATAGCACAGTAAAGACAACCTTAGCCACCCATAAAATTTGACTTAATGATAGAAAAAGAAACCTTTATAATTCTGAACCAGATTAATGTTCTCCAAGCCACTACTGGCTATAGAGTTGGCCCAGGGAAGCAGTCATGCCCTGGAGCCCTTCTCCTTTGTCACTGGAATTGTGACATTGTTTGAATCCCTTGGTGGCATTGTGATGTGTCAAAATATTTTATAGACAACAAAAATGAACAGGTAAAAAAAAAAAAAAAGAAAAAAAGATTGTCAGTGCTAGTTAATAGCAAGGATTGCGGGTTTGTTCCTGCCCTTGCTAAATCACATGGCAGTTTGGTGCTGGTTTCGCTTTCGGCTTTCAAAATTTGAGAGCTAGGTGGGACTTCCAAATGTTGCTTGTCGTTCATTTACAATTAATCTGAAATTTGGTTTCATAACAGGATTGGAGAGAACTAGCATGAAAACTTTAGGCATGCTTTGGGATTTTCTTCCCCCTCTTTTTGCATGCATAGAGCTCTTGATGATGTTGATGGTAAAATTTGTTGAGCAAAAGGAGTAAGAGCAGACACCAGGACATATTTTAGGTCTGCTTTAGTAAGTCTCACAACAAAAATGCTTGCCTGTCTACAACCATGCTGATGTCATATAAAAGTGGGTTTTGATGTGTGTATATTCTCGGCAGATGCTTGTGATCATCTGGTTATAGTCACAACTACAGTTGGATAATTGTGTCATGACTGATTTCATCACCCTGTTTTAACCCGATTCTGCATTCCTTGATTGAATATCCAGAGTCCATATAAAAAAATACAGACCAGACCACTCTATCCATAATCAATGCACCTTTGCACGGAATAATTAAAACAGGAAAATTTTTGCACGGTGTGAGTTGACAATTGTGTGGATCAGCTTGCTGGACCAATAACCACCATATGGATTCTGGCAGCTGGTGAAAGTGCAAGAGTAATAAACAAAAACTTTTTAATTTTTTCTATCAAACGTATTTCAAATAATGATCTTTCATGGTGGAAGAAGCCAATATATTCAGCTGCTGTTTTTAACCAGCAAAGACACAGAATTGTAACAGAGAAGCTGAAATTTTCTATGTGTCCAGTAAATGGTGGCTTTTCCTTTTTTTTTTTTTTTGTTCCCCAAAGAAGAAAAAGGAGCGACTGCAATGGGGAAAATTCCTTTCAAATAGTACCATCCTCACCCACTATCTTCAGGCAATTGCCACCGAAATCCATGTTTTTCCTTGGCTTCTGTCTAAATGCTTGGACAATATTGGCCACTGGTGGAATGGATGTAGATTTTAAAAATCCTGTATTTTCCAAGTTTTCTCCCCATGTGCCAATAACGTCGACTCCCATGTAACTGCAGACATCAGCTCAGGTTGTGTTGCTTGGACTGCATCCTGATGAGTAGCAGATGCTACTGGGATGGGTCTGGGAACTCATATTCAATCAGAATGCAGAACTAAGAGGCAAACATCATTTTCTCAGTGAACATGTGTTTTGTTTTCTCATTTTCGTGTTTCTTACTGGTTTTCCAAGAAACATGTCAGAACACTGTACAACTGCATGTAATCACTCATTTTAATGCTTTCACCTTTTGCATTTCTTTTTTTAAAGCTCAAGAGTCCGCTGACCTTATTTTCCTTATTGACGGATCAAACAACATCGGAAGTGTCAATTTTCAAGCCATTCGTGATTTCCTTGTAAATTTGATTGAAAGCCTCAGAGTTGGAGCTCAGCAAATACAGATTGGGGTGGTGCAGTATAGTGATCAACCCAGCACTGAGTTCGCTTTGAACAGCTACTCCACAAAAGCGGATGTTTTGGATGCCGTGAAGGCACTCAGTTTCCGCGGTGGCGAGGAAGCGAACACTGGTGCGGCACTGGAGTTTGTGGTGGAGAACCTCTTCACCCAGGAGGGAGGCAGCAGGATAGAGGAAGCAGTGCCTCAGATTTTAGTGCTGATAAGTGGTGGAGAGTCTAGTGATGATATCCGAGAGGGCTTGTTAGCGGTGAAGCAAGCTAGTATATTTTCGTTTAGCATTGGGGTCCTGAATGCTGACAGTGCAGAGCTGCAGCAGATTGCTACTGATGGAAGCTTCGCATTTACTGCCCTGGATATTCGTAACCTTGATGCTCTTCGAGAATTATTACTGCCCAACATTGTTGGAGTGGCCCAAAGACTCATATTGTTAGAGGCCCCAACCATTGTGACTGAAGGTATGTATGCCTTTCTAGACTGTTGCATTTCAAATCAATGAATGATTGAGCTTTTGCACGATTTAAGAACATACTTATTTTTTGTAACTTCAGGTTTTTATTTTTGCTATGTATCTCTCTGGTTATGGAGAAAGACAATGGGAGAGACAATGGAGAAAGACAATGGGAAAGACAAATAATCCTACAGCTAACTTGCAGAAACTCATTTGCTCAGCTGGTTATTCTTTGAAAACTATGAGGTTTTGTGTCAATAGCTGGCATGGCATGGAGTTTTAAAGGTCATAAGCAGTTTTTTAAAAAAGCTCATATAATCTGTACTGAGGTATCCAAGAACCCAGGGGGTAAATACTGCAGCACTGTCAGTTCTGAAAATATTTCTGTCATATAAGCTTAAATATACGTCAACTGAAAGTGTCATGACAACAAAACTTGACCAAGGAAGCTAACAGAGATTTTAAACTTCACAGAGCTGAAGTTATCAGCTTGCTGAAACAGTAAAATCCCATACCTCATTGAAATAATGCACTGTCCTTGGGAAAAGGGTGAAATTCCTGTGCTGTAGAACTTAAAACCAAACCAGCCCTTAGTTCTTTTGAAGTGAAATCACTTCATTGTTAATATATCTTGCCCTTCTATCCATAAGCTGAGAAAGTTCACATCTTTCCATGAGGCCATGGGAAATAACAATGTCAGTGTCAATATTCTACTCAGGTCACTTTGTCACTCTCAAGTCCTCATTAACAATATTTCTGGATTAGCTTGGGTGCAGTAGAATAATGAATATCTGGATTTATGGAGCATGTAGGTGATCAAGAGTTTCTCACCCTATGGTTTTATGTCTAAGTTGCGTTTACAGATAGAGAGGCTTTATAAAAGACACGATATGTCATATTTCAGAGGCTACTGAAAAGGGCCAGATTGGAACTACTCCTTTAATTACCAGGATGCTTAATGCTAACGACTTTTGGGATCGAAGTGCCAGTCCAGAGTTCTGTACATACTGTTCAACTTGTGATGTATGTTGACACATAAAACTGCATTCCAGATATTTTCACTGATTTATGTCTAAATATTATTGCTATCCTATGGTTCAAATCAAAGGGAGGAATTTGCCTAAAAGATCATTTTATAATCTTATCTTGATTATTCCAGGACAGAACATACAGATTTTTTTCTCGTAGCACCCTAAGAGAACCCTATTTAGCTAAATAGGCTGAAGTCTTGCATGTCTAGCTAAAATGTACGTCAGGACCCATGTAAGTCAAGATTTTATCTGCACTTGCATATTTTTCACTTGAAATGGCAGCACATTTGTAGAAGGTACTACAATGGATCAGCCTGTGCAATTACATATAGATGGATATACTAAATAGAGAAGTGGCTATTTTTGAAGGAACTGTAGGGAATTTCCTTTTCCCTGGTGCTCATGGACATTAATTTTGGCTAGTCTGCTTGATTCACATCAGCACCTTGGAAGTCCGCGCATAAGCGACTGATTTGGGCCACACAGTTCAGCCTGAAAGGAATGACCACTGAGGTGCCAAGTGTTCCTGTCAAGTATTGAAGTCACCTCACTTCACTTTAGCTTTCTAGCTGTATGTTAATTCTCCTGGGGTGAATGGATGGGCTTTTCTGTCTCTCTTCTCCTCTCTTCTTTAGCTAGCAGGGAAGCCTGGATGCCTAAATTAGATGAAATGGTTCACCAAAGATAGGTGAGATGGCAATGTGGAGGGAGCTATGCAGGGCTGGCTTCAATGCTGACACCTTCCAACATTCCCAACTTTTAGAGTCAAAGATGTAATGCTTTCATCACAAATCCTTTGAAATTCCTGTGAGACTTACCATCAGCTTTACTGAGCCCTGGATCAGACCCTATGAGTATAGCCTTGCTTAAATGCTTTTGCTTCAATTGTGTCCATTGAAATTATCACTGTGGGGTGTTTCTTCCTGTGGGTTTTGATTTCGGTTCTTGCATTCCTCTTCTCTAAGGAAAAATGCTGCAGGATTTGAGAGCTGCAAGAAGACTGAGTAGTGGAAAAAGCTATTCCTTCCCAGACTCTCTTATGTTTGCAAATCCCCTTTGATGATTCCCACAAACTTGTATATAAAGTCAAAAGTGTCCAGGGTCTCCATTCTTTTAGTATCTAGCTGCTGAAAAGCTAAGGAAGCACTTTGGACATCTCTTCTGAGTGATACAAAGCAGAGATTTCAACCTTCTTTATTCATTTGGAAAGTTTTTTGGTTTCAACCCCCTCCTCTTTGGAGTAGTTGACGAGGGAAAAAAATCCTGTCTGTGGGGATGGAAGCTGGAAACCACATCTCTGGGAAAGGCATCATTTAAACCAATTCTTGTTGCTTTGTGAGTAGCTCTGTTTTGACAGCCTGAGCAGTTAACTGCAAGCCACTGCTTGTGAGGCAGCAGCTCGGGGAGGGTACCACCACATTTGTTTCATGCAGGTTCTCAACATTTTGTGTCCAACAGCATCGTGACAGGTTACTTTAAGCTTAAAATTTTGACAATTGTTCCTTAATCAAACAATTTCCATCAAGATTCTACAAGAGGTTTTGCAAAGGCTCACACTCTTTGGCAGAGGCAGATCTCTCAGGGTCCAAGGACAGAGGGGGCAGCTGAGTTGCAGATGTCAGCTCCAGCTCTGAATCACTCCTTAGGGTCACCTAGTCTCATGGCATACACCTGCAGTGAGAAAACTGACAGAGAACGGCCTTTGGGAGCGCTGCTTTCCATGGCCAGCTGATGTCCTGCCAAGGAGAACTGCAGCCAAAGCTTTGTTCTTCCTTCAAATCCAAAATAAATAACCTCAACACAGAGGAGCCCTGGTGGGCCAAGAGGCTGCCCTTTTCCATCCAGGCAGGATAAGAGAGTGTTTGCTACTACTTGCTCTGTGGAGTATGAGATCCTGATGATGTTTGGTCTCCCCTTCCCCCAAGGCTGTGCGCTGGGTATAGCAGTGAGCCCAGGAGATGGTGGATCCCGTCTTGGGAGCTCTTGGGAGGGTAGGCTATTTAAGAGTACCTCAAGTCCCACATAGCACAATGATCCATAGTGCTCCAGCATAACTTAGAAGTAACGCAAGGTTTCTTTTTTCACTTAAATGACGTGAAACCAGGAGGTGGTGATATGAGTGGGGTTGTCTAAATGGTAGTATTATCTCCTATGATGATCATGTATATTGCTTTTATCATAATGGCATTGGTCTTGTTAATATTTACTATTTTTTCTTGTACATTTGTAATATTAAATATGATGGTTCTTTGGTTCCAATGCAGCCCTCTAACCGTCTTCCTTCAAACTTAGCTAGAGAATTGGAAAGCTAATTGTGCTGTGCCCTATGCCATCATCAATAACAAAGTTTCAGAGATTGCAACATGGAACACTCATTTTGTTAAAGACATAGCAACTACAATATATTGCAGCTCTTCCATGACTGTAACTTGTTTTTGTTAGATAAGGAGTAAGATGTAGGATGTGAAGACCTGAAGTCCAGGTATGTTAAGTGAACACTGTTTTTACTGGTGTCATTGCTCTTGGGAACATAACCCTCCGAGACCAAACCACACTCTGGTGTGATTTGAATGGCTCCATTGCAGATAGAGGGAGCATCACCTGCTTATTTTATCTCATGTATCAGCTGAGTGCCAAGATTTTTCCTGACTATTTGCCTTTCTTTCTTGTTTTGACATGTATATGTATTTTAATATTAAGTTTTATAAGCAATACAGTTCTTGAAACTCTTTAATGCTTCTGTGTTTGAGAAAGGGCAAATATTCAGATTTGTTATTAGACTTTTGCTAGAATCTGAAAAAGAAAGCAAGACCCTTTTAAAAGTGTTGAGAGTAACAGAACTTCAAGCAAAGTCCTTAATATTGCTGAACTGTTGATGTAGAATTGATGTGCAGAGTGCAGTGAAGTTTTCTGTTAACTTTATGTTCACCTGTTACTTACAGTTATTGAAGTGAACAAGAAGGATATAGTCTTCCTGATAGATGGCTCAACCGCTTTGGGTGCTGCCCCCTTTAACTCAATTCGTGATTTTGTTGCCAAAATTGTCCAAAGGCTGGAGATTGGACCCGACCTGATCCAAGTTGCAGTGGCCCAGTATGCAGACACTGTAAAGCCAGAGTTTTATTTTAACACCCACCAGAGCAGAAAGGATGTGATGGCTAACGTGAAGAGAATGAAGCTCATGGGTGGCACAGCACTCAACACTGGCTCAGCACTGGACTTTGTGAGGAACAGATTCTTCACAAGTGCTGCTGGGTGCAGGATAGAGGAAGGGGTACTCCCCATGCTGGTGCTCATCACTGGTGGTAAGTCCATGGATGCTGTTGACCAAGCCGCAGCGGAAATGAAAAGGAACCGGATAGTGATCCTTGCCATTGGGTCAAGAAATGCCGACCTGGCGGAGCTTCAAGAAATTGCCCATGAGAGAGATTTTGTGTTCAACCCAAATGACTTCCGTGTTCAGTTCATGCAAGCCATTCTTCCTGAAGTGCTGTCACCTATTCGGACACTGTCTGGAGGACTGATTGTTCAAGAACCACCATCAGGTAATTAATTTTCTTTTTCTAATAAAAAAGATACAGTATATATATTTGTCAGCTCTTGTTCTATGACACATAGAGATATGGGGTGAAAAAAGTATCAAGCATGTGTTTCAGTGTAGCTAAATGTTGTCTCTGATTTATCAAATATGCATGGACAGGTTGGTGAATTTGGTAGCATGGTTGTTTTTACAGCTTTGACATACCTTCCTAGAGATTCTTGTCCTATTTAATACTTGTCACCAACATTTAAAGGACTGGTCATGGAAGATACACTTTGCTAGTTAGCTGCTAAAATTGCTCAGGGGAGGCTTTTTCTCTCACTTGGAGTTTGAGTAATCTATGAACAGGACACACTGTGAATGTTATAATCTCTTCCTCAATTTGAAAATCATTCATAGTGAGTATTTGCTCAAGAAAGTTTAAAAAAAATCCTTTGAATATAAAGTAAATCAGTAAATTTGTTGATGAAGATATTCAGAGAAAGACACCACTGGACTGAAGCTCACCCTTGAAGAATATATTTACAGTTTCCCTATAATTTACTCAGTTTAAGCCCTAAGAGACCTACAATACTATTGCAGTGTTGATTTTAATTGAATCTGTTTAGAAGATGATCCAAAGCCCAGTGAAGCCAGTGGATAATTTTTACTAGGTCTTGCCATTGACATCAGTAGACTGGAAGCAATCCAATTGCTAGGGTCATGTCTTGAGGCAATTTCTGCTTTTTAAGAGATGTTCTAGCTGCATAGAGATTTCATACCAAATTTCTCAAGCTTTCTTCCTGATAGAGATGCTTGAAGTTGAATTAATGTTGTACTAGGTCATATATATATATATTTAAATTTATATTTATAATTTATATATATATATTTAAATTTAAATATATATATATATATATATTTAAACCTTGCATTTCTGTCTCATTGCATATAAATATTAGAAAAACAGGACTTCTTCCACCTCCCAGGAAGGTCAGTACTGAGGTTCCCATTGGCTTAAGTGGATGTTGAACTATGCCCATATTTTTTTTAGCTTCTCCAAGTAACTTAACGTTATAAACTGCAGTGCAAAAGAAACTGAGTTTTTCAGAAGGATGTGTAAAGAATTAAAGCCTATGACTGATTTACATGAAGAGCAGACATTTTAAAATCAGTTTGCCAATACTTGTCCTTAATTAAGATGAATATCATGGAACTTATCATTTAAGAAGCTTTTTTTTTTAACAGAATGTGTTTCCTGCTAATACAGTTTTGCATGGCTGTACACGAAATCAGACCTTTGTATTTTTTAACGTAAATTAAAAATGTTCCTACACTTCCTTGTGCTTTAAAGCTCATTCATGCAGCTTCCTTTTTTTTTTTCCCCAATCTTTCTGCTCTACTGTATTCACAGCTATTCACATAAACAATAAGGAGGAAATCATACTCCTACTCCATAAAATTACTTTTATTAGTAATATATCTGATTTTGACACTGGGCAGTCTGTTACATTTCAACTAGATATTGTCTCACCTTGAGCCTTGAATGACACTTTTCTGGGAAAAATTAAAAATACAGAAAGCTAATGCAATTTGTAGAATCTGAGAGTGATGCCTGTGCTCCAAAAAGCCCTTTTCTCCCTTTTGGTTTTAATGTCTCCATATTTATATACTTTATGTATAGGATGACAAGCTAAAGAGATGAATATAGCCAGATTCCCATAGGTAAATTCTTTAAACAGTGAGTAGAAGTAGCAATGGGCATAAATATATTCTTGACTAACTTCAAATTTGGAGGAAAGTATCCAATGTTGATGCACTGGATGAGCCCAGTCATCTGTTCTCTGAGGTCTTTTGGCATTTTGGTCTGTCATCTGGACATGATATGTTTAGGGCAAAAAGCACAGTGGGATGATCATCTTTTATTGGATGATGTTACAGATCTGTATCTTGGGCCTCAGATGCTAGGAGACAGCCCAGGAAGGATTTAACATTAAAAAAGGAGCTGACAACTGGCTGGTTACTCCCCAAAGTGGAAAATCTATGCCCCTCCAACAGCCTACAAAATGGATGTCTATTAACTGCAGACATCAAAATGCAGGTTTCCGTTTCAAAAGCAAATGTCAAAAAGGTAGATGACTCAATCACTGGAGCCTCATCTGGACCAGCTTCTATTAGTAAAAGTTATCTTTAATACTCATTCAAAATACCAACTGAATTGGTTACTTGGCAGAAGTGCGTTCCCATGCAAGTGGAGCTGCACCCTACGCTGTGGGCCAGTGCTGTTGGCTGCACAACACAACCATGGAAGACATCGCAGGGCAGAACATGGTTTTCTACAACTAAGGATTCAGGAAGCATCCCTATGGAATGGGGAATTGCTTAATAAAGTGGTGATAATACTGGGTGTCAAAGCATACTCTAGGTGCCAGAAAGCAGACATCAAAGTAAATGAGTGGTGACTTGAGGCTAAGCAAGATGTCTGTAGGCATAATCCAGTGTTGCTCCACCAAAATCAATTTTGCCACCTTTTGCCAGCTGAGACTGTCCCATAGCATGACACACTGTAATTGGCAGCCATTGAAAACATCTGACATGACAGAGGCCAAACTCCATTGATAAACCTGACTTTTCAGTACAAGTCAGAAACCTCCTTTGCCCAATTTAGTCATTTCCAGTAAGATCCTTGCTACTTCTGTGCTGCTCACACTGTTTCTCTTATCTTTTTCTCCCTCCTTCATCCTAACAAAGTTTACATGTGTGTACAGCATATACTGTATGCACACATGAAAAGAATTCCATTTTTGTTTTCTGTTATGCCTCATGTTATTTTCTGTGCTCTACTGCAGTTCAAGTAACCAAAAGGGATATCATCTTTCTTTTGGATGGATCACTCAACGTTGGAAATGCCAACTTCCCCTTTGTCCGTGACTTTGTTGCCACCCTAGTTAACTACCTTGATGTCGGCACTGACAAAATCCGAGTTGGCTTAGTGCAATTTAGTGACACTCCTAAAACCGAGTTCTTTCTATACTCGTACCAAACCAAATCAGATGTAATCCAACATATGGGGCAGCTCAGGCCCAAGGGGGGATCAGTACTGAACACTGGCTCTGCACTGAACTTTGTGCTTTCGAATCACTTCACGGAAGCTGGTGGGAGCAGAATAAATGAACAAGTGCCGCAGGTCCTAGTCCTGGTGATGGCAGGGAGATCTGCTGATCCCTTCTTGCAAGCTGCCAATGAATTAGCTCGGGCCGGAGTGCTGACTTTTGCTGTTGGAGTTAGGAGTGCGGATAAGGCAGAACTTGAACAGATTGCCTTTAATCCAAGGATGGTATATTATATGGATGATTTCAGTGCTCTGGCAGCTTTACCCCAGGAATTAAATAAGCCTGTAACAACATATGTTAGTGGAGGTGTGGAAGAGGTTCCACTCGCCCCAACAGGTAATACCTATGTTCCTTCATGTTGACTGCATTAAGTTAATTTTGTTTCTCTTGATTGTTAGTTCACAATGTACATCTTCACAGCTGTCTAAGGCCCTGAGGCACCAAAGTTGTAAGGACTGTGCTTAACCATCTACACATGGCTTAACACTGGCAGCTCTCAGTTTTGTTCAAGTCATTGCTAGCACAGATTAAAGAGCACAATTTTAATTCTTTTGGTGGGTCAGGACAGAAGGAGGATCCAAGTGAGTCTATGCCCACCAGTCACTTATTCAGGTGTTCCCTTTCTGTTGCCATAATACTGTCACAACCTGTAAATACATTGTCTGCACTAGCTTAGACAATGGGACCATGCACTTTTGGTGTGGAAAGGTTAGAATCGTGCTGAAGAGCATAGAGGAGCAAAGGTCTAGTCAGGTGCAGGTGGTCAAATCCTTTCCCACAGCCACTTTGACAAAGTACTGCCATTAGACTGTCATAGTAACTGCATTTAACTCCAGATATTCAAAGTTATCCTCTAACATTAAACCCAGAAGCTGTTGACAAGTTTAACCCTTTTAAAACAAGTATTTGCTCACTAATTCCTTTATTGTGACTATGTGCATATGAAGACGTAAGAACAACCAGGACTGTTAAGTGTGGAAAGCAGACCATCAGGATTAACATGAAAGATGTTAAAAGACACACAGATATGAGATGCTAGGTTTTGCCTTGGATATTCAATGAGATTAAAAGGCCTTAAAATGGGAACAGGTAAAAGGCTTCTCCCAAAGACAGAGGTCACCTATGGATTTAGATGTTCCTTGTGATGCAACTGGGAGAGTACTTTAAGAAAATATAGAAAATGTTTTATGTGTGTCTGTATGAATTGATGTTTATTTGTTATCTGCCGAGTCTTTAAACAGAAAAAACCTCAGCCGTCCACTGCTGTTGTACTTCATGCTTGTATTATTGGCATGTTTCTAGATCATAAACTTCCCTAGCCCAATCTGAAACAGATAATTTATGATGCAACTGACATGATACAAATGACTATCTGGTGTCTGAATTTATTGAGTCTTAGGATAGAGGTGTTCTTCCTTCCCAGTCTTCCTCAGGTACATAATCAAACACGCCATTTAGTCCTGTAGCCTTTGAACACTTTGGTAAATGAAAATTACTTGCTTTGCATATTGAAACCCAATTAATTTGCCAAGAAGATTCTAGGATGACGTTTAAGAAGAAAAATGCCCTCATGTCTTTTTTTCCTCCTCTTTTCATTTGTGAATTTATTCTAGAAAGCAAGAAAGATATTTTATTCCTGATTGATGGCTCAGCCAACCTCTTGGGTAGTTTTCCTGCTGTCCGGGACTTTGTACACAAAGTCATTTCTGACCTGAACGTGGGTCCTGATGCCACACGAGTAGCTGTAGCTCAATTCAGTGACACTATCCAAGTGGAATTTGACTTTGCTGAGCTTCCATCTAAGCAAGACATGCTTCTCAAAGTGAAAAGGATGAAGATAAAAACTGGGAAGCAACTGAACATTGGAGCTGCGCTAGATGAAGCTATAAGGAGACTGTTTGTGACAGAAGCTGGAAGCAGGATTGAAGAAGGGGTTCCTCAGTTTTTGGTCCTCCTAGCTGCTGGGAGATCAACTGATGATGTGGAGCAACCATCAGATGCTCTGAAGCAAACCGGAGTTGTGACCTTTGCTATCAAAGCCAAAAATGCCGACCCTGTAGAACTGGAAAGGATCGTCTATGCCCCGCAATTCATTCTGAACGTTGACTCTCTCCCTCGGATTTCGGAGCTTCAGCCAAATATAGTCAACCTCTTGAAAACTATCCAGCTTCAGCCAACAGGTACAGGGACCTCCGTAGTTTCTGAGAGGCTGAAAGACACCACTCACGCCCCCTCAGTTTTGAAACTGAGGCAACTGGGTCTGGTGATATTTAAAATGATTATGTAGAAACTGCTATTGTACTTGGATTTTCCTCAGGTCAGAACCTGATCCAGCAATGCATTGAATACCAGACTGATTTTTAAAGATGAGTAAGGACAAAATCTTTTGTTTGGCTGAAATAGAGCAGGAGGTGCTGTTACCAGTGTTTAAAACACGGCACAAACCTGAAAGAACAGAGTTCCATTGTCCCCGAGATGTTGCAAAAATTGGTGTGCAATGCTGGGCAAGGGCCAGAAGAAGCAAATAAAGGCTTGTCTCCATTTGTCGTTCCATCCTCCGTTTTCTGGAGGAGTTGTAGGGAGTAAGGAGCACTGCAGCATGCTGGATTCACTTTTGTCCCGTTACATGATATGACAGTAGTTTCTACATTTTGTACCTAAAAATTAGATGTACCAAGGAGTGTGATGTTCTTGACTCAGTTGCTATCACAAGCTGAGTATATGAGTAAGGATTAATGATGAATAAAAAAAAATCATAAAAATAATCACATGATCACATGTAAAAATTCACACTCTGGTGCTAGAAATCATGCATGTCCACCTGTGTGACCTCCTGAAGCAGCCCAAATTTAAGAATTAACCTATCTCCCAACAGCAGATGGGGAAAGGGAAAATGTAGTAACATCCACATCATCTCTTAATGAAAGTCCTGTACAGATGGACTTAGAATCATAGAGACATAAAAAAGAAATAGAACTGAAAGAGATCTCAGAGTGCCATCTGCTATATATCCTTACCCCCAACAAGATCTTCATGTCTAGAACCAGCTGACATTGGTCTAATCTATCCTGAGAACACTTCAATGGAGCAGATTGTCCAGACTCTATAATCAATCTGTTCACTTGCTTTTTTTTTTTTGTGTTAGTAGACACTTTTCCTTAATGTCAAACTTCTACTTTCCTAGACCTAGTTCAAGGCTTTTTCTTCTGCTTCAACTCAAGGAGGATACAGATGTCAGCTTATACTCATGTTTTGTGTTACAACCTTTCATTTACTCTAAGCTTGCCATGTATGTCTTGTCTTGGTCCTCATGTCACCATCTGTGCGCTCAGCTCATTCATAGAATCACAGAATCTTAAGCCTTGGAAGGGACCTCAAAAGATCATCCAGTCTAACCCCCTTGCCAGAGCAGGACCTCCTAGAGTAGGTCACACAGGCACTTGTGCAAGTGGATTTTGAATGTCTCCAGAGGAGGAGAATCAATCGTTCCCTGCAGGTCTCATAGATATTCTACCTTTTCACCCTTGTCTCTCCAATGTCAGCTTGCTCCAAATGACCAGAGAGTAACAATGGCGTCCTCTAGTCATCTCTTATCCCATTCTTTCCATGCAGAGTCATTGCCCTTCCCATATTTTGCAGCTTCTGCCTCAACATAGACTAGTAAAACTAGTGCTCTTGCATCCTCTCTTTTCAAACCATTTCTGTCTTGTTGAGATAATTTTTTAATAGCTTTTACCACCAAGTACTGTGAATAATTGTTCTGTATTTTTGCAGATATCTGCATCCACCTATTTTTCCTTAGTATTCTTGGCTAAGACATAGACACTGCATAAAAGCACCCATATTTTTTTCTTCTTTATCTGATACCCAGAGACCTTTGATAAGATTCACTCTTCCTCTGCTCCTGAGCTTTAGCAGAAGTATATGAAACTGGGATACACCCAGCAATGTCTGCTCCTTCTACAACAAAAGCTATATTAATATTCCAGTCCCATGCATTAACTCACCAAGTTTCTAACATTCTTCTTAAGTAATAAACTTGAAGTCTGCAGTAAGACCTCAGCTGCACTTTTAAACTCAATATCTAGCATTCATAAGCAAAGATTAAATATTTTATTCCGAGCAACAGACCATGCTCCTGCTTATCTCACTTGACTCTGCTATAAACAAGCCAATGACACTTCTGGAGATGCCATCCATCAGTTGCTGTTTGGGAGGCAGTGATATTTTCTGCTTGACTGAGACAGAGCTTTGCAATTCTGTTAGTCAATGTCAGAATGCATCAACAGTTCTCTGATCTTTGACATTTCACAGTCTTGGTTTGTTTTGATTTGTTTTGGTTTTGTTTTTTTAAAAAAGAACATTTGGTTACAAGTAGGATGTTTGAAGTCAGTGGGAAAAAAAAAATCAGTGTCTAGCATTTTAGAAAAGCACTTCAGCATTTTCAGTTGGATGCCCTTTCCAGTAAATTCTTATTTTATCCAAGCATATGCAGGATTGATTATTTCTTGGTTCATTAATGCCTCAGGAAAGCTTTTCTCACCTTTTCTTAACCACCTCCCTGTGAGCATCTTCTCTGCAGTATGCCATTTCATCTAGAAACTCAATTTTCTCTGGGAGAAAAATATCCCTGATGTCCCATACTCCTTTTGCATATTGCAAGGCCATGTGCCAGCTTACCAGCCACCTGGAGGACTAGACGGCTTCTCTCAGCCTTGTGCAGGGATGGCACTTGGAGTCTCTTGGCACTCTATTTCTTATGAGTCTATGATTCTATGACTTGGTGGGTAAGGCATGGCACATGTTGCACTGTGGTTTCCACCAACCTCCACCCATCTGTTTCTTCACTAGGAATTGTATCCAATGGATCCAAATCACCCATCTTAACACCTCATTTTCCCCTCCCCAAGCCTTTGTACTCCTTCGGTACAATGTGTGCAGAGAATAATAATCACTGCAAAAGAAAATCTCACTTATTCCCCCCTTCCCTTGCTTGTCTCAAACAGTAGTTGAGCGAGGTGAGAAGAAGGATGTGGTATTTCTAATCGATGGCTCAGATGGTGTCAGAAGAGGTTTCCCTCTACTGAAGACTTTTGTCCAAAGAGTTGTTGAAAGCCTAGATATTGGTCGTGACAAGGTCCGTGTTGCTGTCGCACAGTACAGCAACAGCATACAACCTGAGTTCTTACTCGACACTCATGAAGACAAAGCAGATCTCATCAGTGCCATCCAGGAGCTGAAAGTTATGGGAGGCTCTCCTCTGAACACTGGAGCAGCCCTCGACTATCTCATCAAGAATGTCTTCACAGTGTCAAGTGGCAGCAGGATAGCAGAGGGTGTCCCTCAGTTCCTGATTCTGCTGACTGCTGACCGGTCCCAGGATGATGTGAGGAGGCCTTCGGTGGTCCTGAAGACAAGTGGCACAGTGCCCTTTGGCATCGGAATTGGAAATGCCGACCTTACAGAGCTGCAGACAATTTCCTTCCTCCCAGATTTTGCTATTGCTGTGCCTGACTTCAGCCAACTGGATACAGTGCAGCAGGTCGTCTCGAACAGGGTCATCCAACTGACCAAGAAAGAAATAGAATCCCTTGCCCCTGATTTGGTTTTTACATCACCCAGCCCAGGTGAGAAGATGTTTGTGTCTGCACCGAGAGCCAGTGGCAAAATATGATGTTTAGTAACATCATGGTTGCAACACAAACTGAGAAAAGAAAAGGTGATCACAGCTAAAACACCAAGTTCATCTTAGTTTCATCTTTGATGTACTTAGGGTTGGTAGGAGCTGTGAAATTAAGCTAAGCCAGTTCCTCAAAGCAGTCCATGTTGTATCCACACAGCAGACTCATAAAGTGAACACTATGACCTTTATCTTATTTTAAGTGGATGGATTATAAATTCATGCCCTTCCTTCTTGAATGGAAAATATGTTATTTACGTGCTACACCTTCACACTACGATAAATCAAAGTCAGCTTTTGGCTAAATATAAGACCGGCTGGTGTGTCTTACATTTGCATGCACATCCACTGGGGGAGGGCAGGAAGAGGATCAGATCTTCCATTTCTGGTCTCACTTGGAATGAAATCCAGCCCAGGTATACCTGAGAGGAAGGGTAGCGACCCCATATCAGTTACTTTGAAGTCCACCACCGTACTCTTATCTGCTCCTTACCTTCAAAATCAGACTGCTTTCCTCTATTCCCATTTATTAGTGTGATATTCAGCAATAATTCAGACTCTGACCTGAATTACCAATGAAGAAAACATTTTATTAGGAAGTACAAAGTCATCTTGGAAAGACAGAGCTGAGAAAATAATAGAATAGAAGCTTTCCTAGAGAATAAAGCAGAAGGAAGAGGGGTGGTATTGAGTATAAATGAACTTCAAGCTGCCTGGCAAGCTGCCCTGAGTAAAGGAGTATCACCAGGCTGCATTTCCTTGGGTGGAGATTCCATACAGAATGATTGTTACAGGTTTCCCCTGCTCCCTTTTGCTTCCTTTGCTCTGGAAGCTGCTATTATTGTACTGCCTGGGGCCAGCCTGTCTGTGGGTTGAATGCAGTGCTTGCTTGCTGGGGCTTCCTAGAGATATCACAGGCAACAAAACAATGAGCATCCTCCCTATGGCCAAAGATAAGGGCCAGTGATTTAGACGATGAGCTAGTTGCTCTCCATAAGCAATGCCTGATGCATCTTCTGACAGCTGCCTTCTTTCCTACAGCGGGTGTGAAAAGGGATGTCGTGTTCATGGTTGATGGCTCCCGCTATGCCGCCCAGGAGTTCTACCTTGTCCGTGATCTCATTGAAAGGATAGTAAATAACCTGGATGTGGGCTTTGACACCACTAGGATTTCGGTGGTCCAGTTCAGTGAGCATCCCCATGTGGAGTTCCTGCTCAATGCCCACTCTACCAAGGATGAGGTGCGGAGTGCTGTGAGACAGCTGCGACCACGGGGTGGCCAGCAAGTGAACGTGGGGGAAGCCCTTGATTTTGTGGCAAAGAGCATCTTCACCCGGCCCTCTGGTAGCCGCATAGAGGAAGGTGTCCCTCAGTTTTTGATCATCCTCTCCTCCCGCAAGTCCGATGATGACTTAGAATACCCATCACTCCAAGTCAAACAAGTAGGGGTGGCACCTATGGTGGTAGCGAAGAACGTGGATCCTGAGGAGATGGTACAGATTTCCCTTAGTCCTGATTATGTATTCCAAGTCTCCAGCTTCCAGGAACTGCCCAGTCTCGAGCAAAAGCTGCTGACTCCTATTGAAACCCTGACTGGGGATCAAATCAGACGGCTTCTGGGAGACGTACCACCTTCTGTAGGTAAGGTTCTGTCAAAACTGGCTGCCTCTGAGTTGTTATTCAAGTAAATGTTGCCCAAATGTGTAAATAACTTTCCATTCTTTCTCTGTAAACCAAGGTTTTCCTTAGTTAAAAGCAAAGGTGTAGCACATATACTGTTTAAGGAAGAAAGTTTTAGATAGTGGAAATTCTACCCAAATATGTAAGTATGTTATAACTTAGGATTTTCAAGTCAAATACCTAAATATGTTACCTGTTTTGATTTTCAAGTCAAATACCTAAATATGTTACCTGTTTTGATTTTCAAGTCAAATACCACAATGTGTACAACTGTCTATTCTCATTTAGCCTCTCTGTAGCAAAGAGACACAAATCTGGGGCAATATGAAGCTGGAAACATTGACATATCCAGAGAACAGTGTTAATGAACAAAACAGACACAGCTCTGATTAATGCATGTGTGGTGGTTTAGCCCTGGCTGGGTGCCAGGTGCCCACCAAGTTGTAATATCACTCACCCCTCCCAAACTGGACAGAGGATAGAGAAATATATTGAGAAGTTTGTGAGTTGGGATAAAGATGGGGAGATCGCTCAGCAGTNTGGGAGGCTCTCCTCTGAACACTGGAGCAGCCCTCGACTATCTCATCAAGAATGTCTTCACAGTGTCAAGTGGCAGCAGGATAGCAGAGGGTGTCCCTCAGTTCCTGATTCTGCTGACTGCTGACCGGTCCCAGGATGATGTGAGGAGGCCTTCGGTGGTCCTGAAGACAAGTGGCACAGTGCCCTTTGGCATCGGAATTGGAAATGCCGACCTTACAGAGCTGCAGACAATTTCCTTCCTCCCAGATTTTGCTATTGCTGTGCCTGACTTCAGCCAACTGGATACAGTGCAGCAGGTCGTCTCGAACAGGGTCATCCAACTGACCAAGAAAGAAATAGAATCCCTTGCCCCTGATTTGGTTTTTACATCACCCAGCCCAGGTGAGAAGATGTTTGTGTCTGCACCGAGAGCCAGTGGCAAAATATGATGTTTAGTAACATCATGGTTGCAACACAAACTGAGAAAAGAAAAGGTGATCACAGCTAAGACACCAAGTTCATCTTGGTTTCATCTTTGATGTACTTAGGGTTGGTAGGAGCTGTGAAATTAAGCTAAGCCAGTTCCTCAAAGCAGTCCATGTTGTATCCACACAGCAGACTCATAAAGTGAACACTATGACCTTTATCTTATTTTAAGTGGATGGATTATAAATTCATGCCCTTCCTTCTTGAATGGAAAATATGTTATTTACGTGCTACACCTTCACACTACGATAAATCAAAGTCAGCTTTTGGCTAAATATAAGACCGGCTGGTGTGTCTTATATTTGCATGCACATCCACTGGGGGAGGGCAGGAAAAGGATCAGATCTTCCATTTCTGGTCTCACTTGGAATGAAATCCAGCCCAGGTATACCTGAGAGGAAGGGTAGCCACCCCATATCAGTTACTTTGAAGTCCACCACCGTACTCTTATCTGCTCCTTACCTTCAAAATCAGACTGCTTTCCTCTATTCCCATTTATTAGTGTGATATTCAGCAATAATTCAGACTCTGACCTGAATTACCAATGAAGAAAACATTTTATTAGGAAGTACAAAGTCATCTTGGAAAGACAGAGCTGAGAAAATAATAGAATAGAAGCTTTCCTAGAGAATAAAGCAGAAGGAAGAGGGGTAGTATTGAGTATAAATGAACTTCAAGCTGCCTGGCAAGCTGCCCTGAGTAAAGGAGTATCACCAGGCTGCATTTCCTTGGGTGGAGATTCCATACAGAATGATTGTTACAGGTTTCCCCTGCTCCCTTTTGCTTCCTTTGCTCTGGAAGCTGCTATTATTGTACTGCCTGGGGCCAGCCTGTCTGTGGGTTGAATGCAGTGCTTGCTTGCTGGGGCTTCCTAGAGATATCACAGGCAACAAAACAATGAGCATCCTCCCTATGGCCAAAGATAAGGGCCAGTGATTTAGACGATGAGCTAGTTGCTCTCCATAAGCAATGCCTGATGCATCTTCTGACAGCTGCCTTCTTTCCTACAGCGGGTGTGAAAAGGGATGTCGTGTTCATGGTTGATGGCTCCCGCTATGCCGCCCAGGAATTCTACCTTGTCCGTGATCTCATTGAAAGGATAGTAAATAACCTGGATGTGGGCTTTGACACCACTAGGATTTCGGTGGTCCAGTTCAGTGAGCATCCCCATGTGGAGTTCCTGCTCAATGCCCACTCTACCAAGGATGAGGTGCGGAGTGCTGTGAGACAGCTGCGACCACGGGGTGGCCAGCAAGTGAACGTGGGGGAAGCCCTTGATTTTGTGGCAAAGAGCATCTTCACCCGGCCCTCTGGTAGCCGCATAGAGGAAGGTGTCCCTCAGTTTTTGATCATCCTCTCCTCCCGCAAGTCCGATGATGACTTAGAATACCCATCACTCCAAGTCAAACAAGTAGGGGTGGCACCTATGGTGGTAGCGAAGAACGTGGATCCTGAGGAGATGGTACAGATTTCCCTTAGTCCTGATTATGTATTCCAAGTCTCCAGCTTCCAGGAACTGCCCAGTCTCGAGCAAAAGCTGCTGACTCCTATTGAAACCCTGACTGGGGATCAAATCAGACGGCTTCTGGGAGACGTACCACCTTCTGTAGGTAAGGTTCTGTCAAAACTGGCTGCCTCTGAGTTGTTATTCAAGTAAATGTTGCCCAAATGTGTAAATAACTTTCCATTCTTTCTCTGTAAACCAAGGTTTTCCTTAGTTAAAAGCAAAGGTGTAGCACATATACTGTTTAAGGAAGAAAGTTTTAGATAGTGGAAATTCTACCCAAATGTGTAAGTATGTTATAACTTAGGATTTTCAAGTCAAATACCTAAATATGTTACCTGTTTTGATTTTCAAGTCAAATACCTAAATATGTTACCTGTTTTGATTTTCAAGTCAAATACCACAATGTGTACAACTGTCTATTCTCATTTAGCCTCTCTGTAGCAAAGAGACACAAATCTGGGGCAATATGAAGCTGGAAACATTGACATATCCAGAGAACAGTGTTAATGAACAAAACAGACACAGCTCTGATTAATGCATGTGTGGTGGTTTAGCCCTGGCTGGGTGCCAGGTGCCCACCAAGTTGTAATATCACTCACCCCTCCCAAACTGGACAGAGGATAGAGAAATATATTGAGAAGTTTGTGAGTTGGGATAAAGATGGGGAGATCGCTCAGCAGTTAGTGTCATGGGGAAAACAGACTCAACTGAAAAAGAAGTGGTTTGATTTATTAATGAACCATCAGAGCAGGGAGATGAGAAATAAAACCAAAACTTAAAACACCTCCTCCCACCCCTCCCTGTTTCCAGGACACTCCTTCCTTCCCCACCCAGCAGCACAGGGGATGGGGTTTGTGGTCAGTTCATTATAGATGGACTTTGCTACTGCTTCTTCTCAGGGGGAAGCCTCCTCACACTTCCCACTGCTACACCGTGGGGTCCCTCCCCATGGGAAACAGTCCCTCACAAACTTCTCCATCGTGGGTCCTTCCCATGGGCTGCAGCTCCTCATAAACTGATCCAGCATGGGGCCTCCCCGGGGCAGCTCCTCACATCCTGCCCCAATATGGGTCATGCACCAGTAGAACAGTCCTTCAGGTACTGACTGCTCAAGCCTGAGTCTCTCATAGGGTCAAAAATTCTGACAGCCAACCTGCTCTGGCGTGGCCTCCTCTCTCCCTATGGGCTCCCAGGTCCTACCAGGAGCTGTGAGCTTCCCACAGAGTCATAGCTTCCTTCAGGCATTCACCTGCTCCAGTGTGGGGTCCTCCATGGGCTGCGAGTGGATCTCCCCAGTGGCCTCCATAGACTGCAGGATCACATCACGGTCTTCACCACAGGTCACAAGGGAGTCTTTCTTTCAGGGCCTAAGCACCTCCTTCGCCTCCTTCTCCACTGACCTTGGTGTCTGTGGAGACTTTTTCACATTCTCACTCCCCGTTGCTGCTGCAGTTTAGTGACTGCTCAGCAACTTCTTTCTCTTCTCAAATACATTACTCACAGAGGCATTACCTTAGTCACCAATTGGCCAGGCCATGGTCAGCTGTAGGTCCCTCTAAGAACTGATTTGCATTAGAACTGTCAGCTACAGGAGAGCTTCTGGCAGATCTTTGTTTAAAGAAGCCACCCCTGTAGCCCTCCTGCTACCAAAAACCTGGTCCAGGCAAAATCACTACAGCATGATTCAAATATTAGGCCAACTGTTAGCACACATACGTACACTTGCACACAAGACCTTTTCAAGAAGCTTCCTGAAGTACTATGCCTAAGGTTGTGTAAAATATGCCACATAGTTTTATATCACATGAAAGCAGATAGTACAAACAGCACAAAGCTTAAGTGAAGACTTGGCACACAAAATAATTTCCTCTCTTCTTTCTCCCCTGCAGATATTTCTGGTGATGAAAAGGACATAGTCTTTCTCATTGACAGCTCTGACAGTGTTAGGCCTGACGGTCTTGCTCACATTCGGGATTTCATCAGCAGAATTGTTCAGCAGCTGGACATTGGGCCAAACAAAGTGCGGATTGGTGTGCTGCAGTTCAGCAACAATGTCTTCCCTGAGTTTTACCTGAAGACCCACAAGTCCAAAAGCGCCATCCTGCAAGCCATCCGCCGCTTGAGGCTTAGGGGTGGGTCCCCTGTGAATGCTGGCAAAGCCCTAGACTATGTGATGAAGAGCTACTTCATCAAGTCTGCAGGGAGCAGGATAGAAGATGGAGTGCCCCAGCATCTAGTCGTCATCCTCGGAGACCGATCCCAGGATGACGTGAACAGGCCTGCTAAAGTGATCACTTCAACGAGCATTAAACCTCTGGGTGTTGGAGCCAGGAATGTGGACAGGAACCAGCTGCAGGTCATTACCAATGATCCTGAGCGTGTGCTTGTGGTACAGGACTTCACAGGACTCCCAACTTTAGAAAACAAGGTGCAGAATATTCTTGAGGAACTTCCCATACCTACAACAGAAACCCCTGTAAATGGACTACCTGGTAAGATTGCTATTCATCCTGTAGAGTTTTCTGGACAAAGCACAGACAGAATTTGTATAATGTGAAAATAATTCTGTAGTAACACACTTTGAATTCCAACCCTTTAATCGCACTGATTTAAAAAAAACACCCAAGATCATTTCGTTGAGCATGGGAAAAAAATAGAATTAATATGAAATGAGATGAGGATGTCTATCACAAAAGAACAAGGAATGCTGTATGAAGTGTAATAAGCATTGTATAAGCCCTTGCATGTTTGGATGTAAACTCATGCCAAAGATCAATGAAATTGAAAGGGTAGAAAGGAGAGAGGGACACACCACCACTTGACAAAGCACTAAGCATCTTGAGAGCTCTACACTGGCCTCTCTCGAGCACTTCCCTGTCTCTCTGGAGCTGGAGAGCCCAGAACTGGACACATCACTCCAGATGTGGCCTCCCAAGATATGGAAGATCAGAGGGGTAGCAGAACCTCCCTCACCCTGTTGCCCACACTCTCTTCATGCCCCTCTAGGATGCCATTGGCCTTCTTACCCACGAGGGCACGTTTCTGCTTATGGTTAGTTGCTGCCCACTAATTGACACTCAAGGACTACTCCACCAAACCTCAGATCTTAGATGCCATCAAGCATCTTCAATATTATAGATGCCACAAACAATTATTAATAACTTTGTTTTCTTTGTAATCTTTCCAGTAGGTAAAAAGCAGGCTGACATTGTGTTTTTACTGGATGGCTCCATCAATCTGGGGAGAGACAACTTCCAAGAAGTTCTCCAGTTTGTCTACTCTGTAGTGGATGCCATTTATAGGGATGGTGACTCTATCCAGGTAGGACTGGCCCAGTACAACTCAGATGTGACTGATGAGTTTTTCCTCAAGGACTACTCCACCAAACCTCAGATTTTAGATGCCATCAACAAAGTAATCTACAAAGGTGGCCGAGTGGCAAACACTGGTGCAGCCATTAAGCATATCCAGGCAAAACACTTTGTGAAGGAGGCTGGCAGCCGAATCGAGCAGAGAGTGCCCCAGATCGCCTTCATCGTCACAGGAGGGAAGTCATCAGATGATGGGCCAAGTGCCTCCTTGGAAATTGCACAGAAAGGTGTCAAGGTATTTGCAGTTGGTGTGAAAAACATTGACCTAAAGGAAGTCAGCAGGCTGGCCAGTGAAAGTGCCACAAGTTTCAGAGCATCCACAGCCCAGGAGCTGTCTGAACTGAATGAGCAGGTCCTGGTTACGCTGGAAGCTGCTATGGAAGAGAAATTGTGCCTAGGACCAACAGATGTTACAAGAGGTAAGCATGATCTTTTCATAAGGTGCTCAGGTCATTCCTGAGGGCACGTTTTGATATCCAATGTGTTTTGATGGACTTGTCCAGCCTGCTTTGCGCCTCACCTATTAGCCTGAGGTTCAGCATCAGCTCAGACCTCCTCCCTGAGCATGGTGGTAGGCTGCAAATCTTTGGTAGGAGAGCTGCTTTTTTGTGGGCTTTAGCACATGAATGACTGGTGTACTGTTACCACAGAGGTGCCAACATGGTGGGATAATTTCAGATATGATAGTCAAACGTTAAATCATCGGCCTCCTACCACTGCATCTTGAAGGGCTTCTTTATTTAGCTGCCTTTAGACTAAGTCTCACTACATTCCTCCCCAGATGTGTAGAGACATTAGGCCAGTGTCATGTTGGGAGATGAACTTGTTTAGTGCAAAAATGAAAAGTGATCGTTCTTGTTTTGCCCACTGTATTTAAAACAAGCCAATTGGACTTCTTGGCCATTCAGTCCCTGGCATACATGGTGTGCCAGAAATTAGAATTTCTCTTGGCAGATCATCCAGGATGCCCACTTGATCTCATGACAGGTATAAGAGAAAAATTTAGGGCAAGAATGGTTGTGGTTTAAAGTAAAATTGCCTTAAGAAGGAATCCCAGACATGGCTACTTCAGAAGCCAAGTAAGGGGAATTGAAGTGAGTAAGTGAGCTAGTATTTCTGTTGGACCAGACTCCCAGCAGCTGGTTTAACTTAGTTTAACTGTAACTTAGTTTAACTAAAGTACAGCAAATCCTACTCCCAGCACAACAGATCATGGCTCAGTCCTTTCACTTTTGAGTGGACTCATGTCCCAAACCACTGGAGAAGCTGAAGGAGAGCCACAGCAGCACTGAGCTGATCAGCAGCTCCAGCCAAAATGAAAAACTGAGTGCGGGGAAAATCAAACTGCTGCAGGTGTTAACTGTGAGTGCTTCTTGAGCTCAGCACCAGTATGATTAATATCAGAGAAAATTCAAACACGTCCCTGTTTCAAAGCCTATGCAGGTGCAAGAGATATTAAATAAAAGGCATCCAACAGCCTGATTTCCCCATGCTCTCGACCAACAGACTTGATGGCTGCAAGAGGGCTCCAAGCCCACGCTAAATATTCTGGCAGAAAGGCAGACTATGCATTGCCTTGTCAGCTCAGGCTGGTCAGCTTCAATATCTCTGCCCTAATTCACAGCTATGCCATATAGATCCTAGCTTCTCTTTTCAGGGGCTTGGGAACAGTCACCTGGTTCTGCATCCCCGTTATAGGAGGATGATCACTTCAAAACCAAGCAGAAGGTGCATGCAAACTGTGCAAGTACTGACAGATTTTCATGAAGTGGAGAGATAGCAGCAGTCTTGGCTGCCTGAGGAAAATGCAAATTTCTGCATTTGGTTTAGTCAGCTCATCTCAATGCTGAGCAACATCTGCACGAGGGAAAAAGAAAGTGAAATTAAGAGAATGCAGCTTTTCCCAGGTTATCATCACTACGATGAAGGGAAGTAGAAAGCACTTGGGTATCAAACGGTGGCAGTTCTCGATGCAGAGATTGTCCTCTCTAATGACTAGCAGAACAATTAGGAAAGTCATTACTTAAGAATTCATTGCTGTATTGTTCAATGGTGACACTCTCCTCTTTTTCTGCTTTTCCCTTTCAGATTGTGACTTAGATGTGATACTTGGCTTTGATGTCACAGATGTTGGGCCCGGGCAAAATATATTTAATTCTCAGAGAGGTCTGGAGTCCAGAGTTGAGTCTGTGTTGAACAGAATAACGCAGATGCAGAAGATCAGCTGCACTGGCAATCAGGCCCCCAATGTCAGAGTAGCCATCATGGCCCAGGCTCAGGGGGGACCCGTGGAGGGACTGGACTTCTCTGAGTACCAGCCTGAGCTCTTTGAGAGGTTTCAGGGCATGCGCACCCGTGGGCCATATTTCCTCACAGCAGATACACTGAGGTCCTACCTGAACAAATTCAGATCTGCACCCTCCAGCAGCAGCAAGGTAAGTCAAAACCAGGGCCGCTGGGATGATGTTGACCAGGAAAGCTGACTTCTGATGTATGTTAGTTGGTAAAACAATGATAAATTCGTGATACATTTTTTGAAGTATTTATTCAATAAAAAAATTGACTCATAATGAATTTGGTCACTTAAGCCCTACTTGTTCCCTGCACTCTCTCTGCATTGTCAAAGCCCTGTCCTGACAATTGCTGGGCATCACTGCAGACAGTACCCATAAGCACTTCTTGGCTGCAAACTATTGCTTTCCAGATATTTTGCTGTTTGTGCTTTAACAACAAAACCCTGCATGGTATGATATACAGAAACCTGGCACAGGAATGCAAAGCTTCAGTGCCCGGAAAAGGCATAGCAATTGCCCCATCTGGTCTCAAATGACACATCCCTTGGAAGAAGTTCCAGCAGGTTGCATGATGATTGTGTGTCATACCTGAATCATTCTGGGTGCTGACATAAATTTGTTTCTCCCCCAGGTCATCATCCATTTTACTGATGGTGCCGATGACTCGATAGAACAACTGGAGGCTGCTTCATCTGCCTTGCATACAGAAGGTAACTTTTTTACTCTTCTGTGATTATAGTCCATGTTAACATGTGGCCCATTTTACCATCATTTCTCATTAATCCTCCAGGTTTTGATAGTAATGAATAAGAATTTAATAATTTCTACATGAACTTGCTGTTCTTCCTTGCCTTCTTGTGATATTTTGCTGCCTGCTGACACCTAAGCACAGGGGTAACTGCACTGAATGTGCTTGAAGATGCTTGTTCTTGATGGAATAAACATCATTTGCAACCAAGACATAGATAATGACCTATCCTTACAGGGAGGGTGTGCAGGCTCTGTGGAGCACTGCGCCCCATCATGCAGCCTTTTCTGCTTCCCACCCTCTCAGGTGTCAGCGCTCTCATCTTTGTTGGGCTGGACCGAGTGAGCAATTTTGACAAAGTGATGCAGCTGGAGTTTGGTCGTGGGTTCACCTACAACAGACCACTCAGAGTTAATCTGCTGGACTTGGATTTTGAGCTGGCAGAACAGCTTGTAAGTAACTTGGCACAGTTAGCTCTGCTTCGTAATGCTGGAGGAAAGCTGATGGCTGGATCCCTTGTGAGGCTGAACCATGGCTGAATTACACCCTCTTGGCTCTGGTCTTCTCCCCTCACTACCACATATTACCTCTTTTTACAGATGTCGCAGCAAATAAAGTGAAGCTAAGCTTAGCTACTCCAGCTAGGGCTACAGAATGTGAGATTAGATTGAATGGGATGGGATAAGGTGCTATCAAAAGCTGCTGTTCCAAAAGGCCCACTCTTGGCCCGTATTTATACTGTTAGGTTTTTTAACCTCATGGGCAGTGCACTGTCATGCCTTGTCAATTCTAAATCTCTGGTAGAAGCACTGCTTTCTAGGTTTCCTTCCCCATCATTTTAACAGATGAAGGAGTTATCCTTTCTTTTTCATAGTTTTACTTCCCTCCCGTGTATGTAGTCCCTCCTGAGTCCATTGAGTTACATTGCTATCAGCTTCAATATATCCAATTCCTCCTCCTCATTCACATCCACTACCAGCATTGTTAAGCTCCTTTTCCAGTAGATTTAATAAGATTAGGCTTAACCACCGATCCCTGTGGTAACTTTGTGAGCCTTTCTCTGCAAATTAAAGTGCAGCCACTTGGGAGTGAACCTTGGTTTTTGGAATAAGAGCTAGTCTTCAGCCCATCCCCAAGTAATTCGTTTGCCTAGGAAAATCCTTTCAAAATGTAAATGCGCAAACCTGGCAGGAAACAATTGCAGCCAGCAATGTACTTGGCAAAGAAAGTGATTTTTTTTCTTTATATTGAATGATGCAAAACCAAGCTGTGATTTTTCTGAATCTGTGTCTTTCTTTTTTTCTTCTTCCTCTTTTCCGGTATGCTCACAAATTGTTCTTAGCCTTTGGGTTGCTGATGAGCTAGTCACTGCAATGACTTTCTTGTGGCCTATTCTAGAGCCTGGATTTGTTTCTTTGGAGATAAGATTGCTCTCCTCAGTGACAGGCAATGCTCTGGAGACAGGTCTCCTACTAAATGTACTGTCTATGACTTCTGCCCCATGCAGCTACCGTTTAAACTATTGCCTCTGACACCCAAAACACAATGTTGACTGCTGCTTCCTAACCAGTCTCTGAACACACATCTCCTTCTTCTGCTGTCAAGGGTGTTTCAAGGCAGAGAGACCCCAAAATGCTGCCAGAGCAATTGCATAGACTTGAAAGCTTGCAGGAGTGATGGTGTTGGGGATCTCTCACGTTTCCAACCTGATACAGGTGTGTCATGTGCATTTTGCTGCAGGACAATATTGCAGAGAGGACATGCTGCAAGGTCCCATGCAAGTGCTCGGGGCAGAGAGGGGACAGAGGTGTGCCAGGCCCCATAGGACCAAAGGTAAGTCACTTCATCTGGGGATGAAGGGTCCTTGTGCAAGGTCAGTGTCCACCATGGTGATGGGTGACATGCAAACTGCATATATGGGAATGGGTAATGATAACAAGGAGGTCATCTCCACTTACCTGCCACTTTATGTTTGGCTCTGGGCCATGCACAGCAGTCAAGAGCTGCTCTTCTTTCCTTTCCTCACAGCCTCTGCTTTGTAAATCAACCAAGAGGGTGGGAATGAGTGCCTGGAATGAGGGGGTAAAGTGTCTTGTGAAACAATTTAGAAATGTCAAAGTGAGATAGTTTCTTTCATTAACTTGTTTACACAGATGACCAAGCACCTACTTTACGCAAATCTAGGGAAATCTTGAATATCAATTTCAAAGGAGATCACAAAACGGTGAAAGAAATGCAGAATCCTTTCTTGTCTTCTAGGGTGCCACAGGTGATCTTGGCTATGGAGGCTATCCTGGTGATGAAGGAGGACCGGTGAGTGAATGCCCTTGGTCTGTGCGGTGCTGCTCAAATTAGGTACCTCACCATAGTGAATCTTTTCACTAAATATTTTCTGCTGAGTATGTGGGCCTGGATTAAATGAGAGAGCAAGCAGAACTTTTGTATTTCTTCCACCTGATGGCCTGTGTTGCTGGTCCCAGCTGCTTCTGGGAGAAGGTCAGTGACGAGCTTCTTGAAAGCTGGAGAAGGCATGGCAGGGGTCCCATTGTTTTATTTGACCTAACTCTGTGCTGTTCCTCCAAGGCATGGGGGAATGTTTTGTAGCTGGTCCAAAAAGCCTATGAGCAGGGCAGGGTGATTATGAACACAATGAAATTCCCAGTTTCATTACAGCTGCAGCCTATGCCAAAGTTATCCATACCAGATGCAGCTGAAAGTTTTGAGCTAGTCCAAGAATGGAACCAAGAAGGAGTGTTTCTGTCCATCACAGTGGCAGACAACATGAGTCCCATGACTTCTTACTAGCACTATTTAATCCAAACTCTGTTTCATAAATCCCATGTCACCCCTGGAATAAACAACTCCCCATCACACACAGGAGGTAAAGCCAAGGCCAAGGGGCTGGTGGTGCTTGTTCCTTTTCCAATAGCACAAGGCCAAATGCTGCTGTCAGATATTGTGTGTGATGCAATGCTTTCCTGGGGTTTTAAGGTCAGGATGAGATTAGAAATCTATGCAGAGCTCTCAGGGTTTTGTCATTTTATTTTTGAAGAAGTATAAAACTTCTTCAGTATAAAACCAGATCACATTCATAGTTGAGAGATTTGGAGGGATGTTTCTCTCTCAGTGATAAAAACTTGCAGTTGGTCTCTATGTGAGGAAGGCTGTGGGCAGGAGGTGATGCAGCTGCCAGGAGCTGACTTTTCAAAACCTGATGCTCTATTTGCTTCTGTGCTTCCATACTACCTCCTGCACTTGCTGGTGCACAGAGATGAAGAAACATGTTTAACAGGCAAACTTTGAATATTGCATTTTCCCTTCCATGCTACAGGGAGAGCGTGGACCACCGGGTGTGAATGGGACGCAGGGTTTCCAGGGATGCCCTGGGCACAGAGGAACAAAGGTATGTGTGGAAGGAGCCTGTGTGGAGCAGACCCAGAATCTAGCTGATGAGAGTCCACTGAGGGCAACTTCTGTTGCTTTAGGATGTCACATTAACTCCACTTGAGTGATAGTGTCCTGCTGGCCGAGCATCAAGGCTTTCAGCAACTGTTATGGCTTTAGCCTTGCTATGAAGAGCAAAAGAGCAGCTCAGTGACCCCACTCAATCTGAGGACAAGGCAGATTTATTTTCTGCTGTCTGGCCCTGGGGGAAAGATGTGAGAGAGATGGATATGTTCTTAACACCAAAAAGTGATGAGTGTGTGTCTTGGATGGAAATCTGCTGGGGAGTAAGAAGAAAGTGATCAATGGCTGCTGCTTTTAAGAGGAGCCTTGAGCAAATGGTTGAGGACAGCAGCCACACCACAAGCCAGAAAAGGTGGTGAAATGTATAACATTAATGAGAAATATTCAGCAATATTAAGGGAAAGTTTCCTACAATTTGCTCTGACCACAGGATCCTCTGGCAGGGAGCAGAGGAGTGCATGAACCAAACTCGTTACTTGCAGCTGAGATAGTCTCTTTACAAAGCTGCCCAGCTGGATTTGAATTCATATAAAAATGGGTGCAGGGAGAAAAGAAAGCGAGTGGACAAAGTGTTGTGGATAAGGAATAAGATATTTTGTTGTCTAAACCCCATGACGCACATATTTTGTCTTGGCCTGAGCATTAAGGAGGCAGCTGAAGAAGAAGATTGGCATAAGAGAGAAGAGAAATGAAGGACAATCAAACCCTGGTGCAGCAAGCCCTAGTTGCCCTGCCCCGGTCCTGGCTCTTGGTCTGCAACCAAGGACAACCGCCTTCCTCACCGCTTCCCACAGTGGTGAATGGGGCAAAAGTGGAATAACTCTCTTTTTTTGATCTCTTTAGGGTTCTCGGGGATTTCCAGGAGAGAAGGTATGGTGCAATTTCCTCATGCCACAGTGGTGAGCATGAGCATGTAGATACACAGTATCCCCCTCCCCATTCCCTTTTCCTTCAGTGAGCATTTGCCCCTCACCTCTCTTCTGCAGGGTGAACTGGGAGAACTGGGTCTGGATGGCATTGATGGAGAAGAGGTCAGCCATTTTAATTGCTTTTGTCTTTATAACAAGATGCTTCGGTGAAGCATCTAGAAAGCAGCAAATACACTAAAATATTTATCTTTTTTTAGGGAGACAAGGGTTTACCTGGCTCCTCTGGAGAGAAGGGATACGCTGGCAGGAGGGTAGGCTTTTATCATTTGTACAATGGAGGTAAATGATGGTGAAAAGGTAGATTTGATCCAGGGCAAAGTGGAAAACCCTTACCTTCCTCTTGGGGCAGAGCACCCAGGCAGAGGTGTGCAGCAGCAGAGATGCTTTCAGCAGGCAAGAGTTGCTCTCTCTAACTCTCCATCTCTTCCTGTAGGGCGATAAGGGAGTTAAAGGTGAACGAGGAGAACGAGGTGACCGTGGGCTCCGTGGAGATCCGGTAAATGTTGCTAAAGCATCTTCTTGCTTTTCCATAAGTCATGGGGATCTGTAAACATGCACTCACGCAGGTCCAGCGACAGAGCAAGGACTTGGAGTTGACATGTGGGTAACACATGCCTCCTAATATCAACCTGCCAATCACTGTTTTGTTATATGAAAATTCTCTTTCCTACTCTTCATCAGTATTACTTCTCTGTTGAAGAGCTGTATCTGGAAACACCAATAATATAGCATCTGATTCAGTCAAAGAACAAAAAAAAAAGAGAGAAACATTGGTTCTGAGCTAGAGCAAAGCAGTTTATCATGTCCCACTTACACAGATGTTTCTCATTGCTCTATTTATTTCAGGGAGATTCAGGAGCTGATAATACTCAACGGGGATCCAGAGGGCAAAAGGGTGAAATTGGGCCAATGGTAAAGTGTCTGTTTTGTTTATTGTTTTTTGGTTTTTACAATGGGATGGAGAAAGTAAGAAAAAAGGTGCAAGTTTCTTAAACTTGTTGTGCCTTGTCAGATGGAATATTTTTCCACTATAAATGCTGTTGGTTTGGCAAGAAAAACTTTCTCTGGGAAGATACCAGTTTAGAAGATGTTTTGTTAAAAAAAAAAATGCTTTTTTAAAAAAATACTAGTTACAACCTTTTGGGATATTGTCACTGAAAAAAACTTTGTGCTTGGACATTAACTTCATATGCTCCTGGGGGTCATATACAAAAGCAGAGAACTGTTTAGGTGATACCAGCTCATTAACTTGATGGAAAGTCACTGTGAGTTGTTGGAAGAATTTCCATCAATGTGGGAATATTGAGTAACTTGTATGAGAGAGCTGAAGGACCCATTTTTTGAGAACTGAACCTATTTTTTCAGTGCTGGCTCATCTCAGGGCTCTCGTTTGAGTTTTACTTTTCTCTCAGGGAGAGCCAGGACCGGCAGGGCTGGATGGCCAAGACGGTGGAGTTGGGAGGAAGGTGAGTTGCGAGACATACAGTCACCAAGACTGAGCTTAGACTGGGAATAACTTTTCCCTCCTGTCTTCCCATGTATTTTGTTTCACAGGCATCCTGAGTTCAACCTTAAAAAAAATCCAAACCAAACTCAAAAGGAAAATGTAGGCTTGTATAGACTTTAAAGGTCTAATCATGAATTTATTCTCATGCAAGTAACTCAGTGCTCAGATCAATGGAGCTGTGCTTGATTTGGTCTGGCATATCTGCATGGCTGTTTTAAAAGGCAACACCCAAATTGGTGGTGGTGTAGCTGGGACATCTGGGGATGCATTCCTTGCTGCTACCTGTCCCTTGGGGCATGTGGCCCAGGGACTGTGACATGCTGTTGCATGAGTAAGGGAACAACTCACCTATGTGGTAGAGGATTCAGGGATGCAGGGAAGGAGAAAACATGCCCAAATTTGATTTAAGAGAGCTGGCTGTGTGGATTTCTTTCTCCTGCTCTCCTCAGTAGTTTAAACTGTTCAAAGGTACTTTTGGACTAAGAGAAGCAGTGATACATGTATCTAAAAGCAATAGAGAAATGTGTGCTTACATGTATAACAAGGCACATTGTTTCTTTGTTCACAGGGTATGACAGGACGAAGGGGACCAATAGGAGTTAAGGTAAGTGGTGATGGGGACAACACAAGCCAGGTAGCCACAGCATCCAGAGGGAAGTGCCAAGAGAAGAGACTTGCAAGTTTTGCTTCTTCCTGTCTGCCTTCTCTCTCCTACAAGTTTCCCTCCTCATCCTCAGGTTCACCTCCTTGCATGCCCCTCAGTGCAAAAACAACCATCTACATGCCAGGGGCTGCCCATCGTTTACAGCATTCCCCAGTCAGATGCCTCATCTCCACCTGCTGCTGAAGCAGCATAACAGGACCAAAGCATAAAGGAGATTGATGCCTGTTAATTACAGGAGAAAAATTACCTTGCCAGATCTACGCTCAGTTTTTGCTATAGCCATATTTTGCAAAAAAGAACCAACCCACAAACAACTATTCTTCTGTGCTCATTATACTATAAATGCCCTGAGATCTCCTTTCCCTTCCTATGGTGCTGACCACATCATAGAATCATAGAATCACAGAATCATAGAATGATAGGGGTTAGAAGGGACCTTTAGAGATTATCTAGTCCACTCTCCCCACTCTGTGCTAACCTACATTCTGTTTTACGCTTCAAGGGTACCAAGGGCTCACTTGGTCAAGAAGGACCAGCTGGAGAACAAGGCATGAGAGGGCCTCAGGTCAGTGAGCTTGCAGAAAAGTATATGTCTTATCTCATGATGTGTAATTTCATCACACCAACTTCTTCAGAGAGTCTTGCAAGTGTGGACTGTTGGGATTTGGCTATTTTTGGGTGTGCTGTGGCCTTGCTGTCCTGCCACAGGACATCAAGCCCACCATTGCATTTACACACACCCAAAGTGTGACATCTTTGAAAACCATCTCTCAGCTGCTGTAGTGTTTGCTTTCCCTTGCAATCTTGCATGACAGGGGTGTGTTTCTGCCCATGTGTTTTGACATAAATCTCTCTTTTCTTCCCACCCAGGGACCACCAGGCCAGCTTGGCATGCCAGGCATAAGAGGAGAGCAGGGCATTCCTGGACCCAGGGTAAACTTTTTTGCTGTTTCTCAGCCATTGACCTGATATACTTAGCAAGAACATCTTGCTGAGTTGTTAAGACGCAACTGATGTGTCTTTCCATTCCTCCCTCCCCTCTGGGGCTCCAACTCTGCTTAACTCTTATGATGCACTATTCCAGTGTGATTATCTTCTCAACCTATGCTATGGATTTCTTAATCAAGAGTTACAGATGAGATTTAAAAGCAAACACAAAGAGGTCGGGACTTCAGCATTTGGCCCATTATGGTTTGCAGTCTTAGTTAAAGAACATCCCTGAGTCACTGACAGAGCATCCTTCCTGATGTTTCAACCTCTGAAGCCAGAGCATGACCATCTCATATGCTCACTGAGGGTATCCCATGCATTTATTTCTCCCGCCTGCTGCATCAAGACTTGTGGCCATAAAGCCAGACACATCTTGCATTTTCCCATTCTGAACAGGACTTTTGCCCCTCCTGCTTACACTTTTCCAAGGAGTTTCTCTAGAGACAGCATAATTTGCTGCTGACATTTGCATTGAACTAACTTTGTCCTTCAGCTATTCCTGACTACGAATTAGAATTCTGAATTTCTTAAGGTGCTTTGAGAGGCATCAGCTCTAGTAGTTAATATATAATTTCTGTGGTCACCCGATCCCCTAGTTTCTAGCACCCAGATTTCTTGACACATTGGCAACATTCATCTCCCTGCTTCTGTTCCAGGCTGGTGGTGGACCACCAGGAACTCCAGGAGAGCGGGGCAGGATTGGTCCCCTGGGACGAAAGGTATGTCTTCAACAGCATCAGGTATCAACAACTAAAACAACAATGAAAAGCTTCTGGATAGCTTCAAATAATACTTGAGATGAACCTCTTGGAGTGAAATTAGTTCATTTTCACTGGCTAGTGCAATGTGGAGTAGAGGAAGGTCTGTGCTCTGGTTGTTTCACTGAACAGAGAGGCAAAAGTAACTGAGCAACTGAGATTCCCAAGTAATTTTCTAGGGCAGATTCTCAGCCGATGCCCATATGGTAAGGTGATTGTGCTGAATCTCTCCAGTTCTCATGATGTTATCTCTCCAGATTCACACACATTGGTTCATTTCCAAAACTGTCCATTTTCACTGGAGAAATCCTCAGAGCTTGGAAGCTGTAATTTTTGCTTTGTTTATAAAAAGTAAACACCATCCAGAATTTCTCCTGAAATCACTGAAGGTCCCACTCAAGAGCAGGCATTTTGTAGCATTGCTAGCTGTATAGGTCCTGTCACGACCTTCTACTGCAAGGACCACTGCAGACTGGTCTATGTATAGAGACCGTTGCTAGTGGGGTGGGAAAAGCTCAGAGTTTTCTGGAGTTTCCACGTGTATTTTAACAGATTCTTCTTTATTCAGGGTGAGCCTGGAGACCCTGGACCCAAAGGGCCAAATGGACAGCAGGGCCCACGAGGAGAAATGGTAAGTGTGGCCATGCACTCATACCTCTAAGGATCCTGGGTTGAACCCTCTCCTTTGGCAAATGAGCCACAGCCGTTTGCAGCAGAGGGTTTAGCTCCCCTATGGACTTTGCATTCTCCATAGTACAGTATGAGAGAGTGAAATCAGACTTGTCTTCAGCTGACATGAGCATAGTTGTTAACAGTAGCCCCTTCAAGGAGGTGAGTTATTAACTTGTGACTTTTAACATCTCACAGATCAGTCTGTGGGGCAGAGACTCTCCAGGGTTGCCTGACCTTGCCTTGGCTCATTGCATAAAGCATGGGTAGATACCCTGAGCTGACCCTCATGTGCTAGTCCAAAGCAAGCTATTAAAAGTGTGTAGAAGTTGAGTCCTTTCATGGGACCTGATTCTCATTACTTGATATCATGAGGAGACAACTGATTTAAAAATGGTTTGTGCAAAGCAAGAGAAGACAAGCTTGGGTCAGACAGAGCTATAAGTACTCCCCTAACATTGACTTACCTCCTGACCTGCTCCCCATCACAGACTTACACATTCTATGTGTATACTAAGCAGGTTTTAATTCAGGTTTGTAGTTTTGGCATCACCTTTTCGTGTTCTTTTTTCTTGCAATAATTTAATCTGTAGAAAGACTTCTCAAATGCCTGTGGCATCAGTCGGTTCTTCCTATTGATGCCTCTGGATCTGTGAGATTGAAGCTATTCACATATGACTGCACGTTAATGACTTTGTCTCTCCAATTTTAGGGTGACGATGGACGAGATGGAATTGGTGGCCCAGGTCCTAAAGGCAGAAAGGTAGGTGTATGCTCAGCATGCTCATCTACCAATGTGTTACAAAGGAAGTAGCCAAATGGGCAAGGATGGAGTCCAGGCAAAGTCAGACACATATAGGGTACAAAATCAGCCCTATGTGTAGCCTGGTGAGAAAATCAGGCAAGACTCTTCAGACTTTTGCCTTCTGCCTTTGTCTTGGTTTTGCATATGTAAATCAACATCTCCGAGGAGGAAGCATAATGGTTTTGTACCTTTTAGCTGGAGAGCCCCATGAATGTCTGTGGGACTTTAAAAACAATGTGCCAGCATCTCTAACAGCTCCTTTACAGTTGAAATTAGTGTTAGAGGAGCAACCACACCCTAAAAAGAATGGCTATTTGCTTTTTTTTAATCATACAAGGAACAAAATTGCACAATTAATCTGCAATTCCCCTCTCATTCCCCTCCATCATTTAATGCCTTCAATTGTTATAGGTCTGCCTGTGGAATCAGATTAGTTTTGAGGGGTTGGACTAGATGATCTTTCAAAGTCGCTTCCAACCCTTAAGATTCTGTGATTCTAAAACATATACAAGTAAACTTTTATGTTGTTTCAGGGAGAACGCGGCTTCATAGGCTACGCAGGGCCCAAGGTATGGTTCAGCCCATGTGCTATGCATTCATTTTCCAAGCAGTGTAGCCATTACCTATGGTCCTGTGCAGACTCAGAGCTATTGCTTATGTTTTCCCCCAACCAGGGTGGACCTGGCGACCGTGGTGGTGCTGGAGGCCCTGGCCCTAAAGGAAACAGAGGCCGCAGAGTAAGTTGGACCTTGACATGATTTTTTCCTTCTGCATGAGCTGCTTGAAAGATTTACACATCTTTTCCTCCAAGTGTTGGAAGAAGACCTGTACAGTTGTTCATGGAGAGAACTTCTCTGCTTTCTTTCTAGGGAAATGCAGGAGATCCTGGGACACCTGGCCAGAAAGGAGAGATTGGATACCCTGGACCTTCTGTAAGTGTTTGTTGGATTGGTGATGAAGCCTCTGGCTTCCTCCCTGGAGAGACTCTGATTGTTTCTCTGAGAAACATGGTGGTCCCTAATGCTGCCAGAGCTTGAAAAATATGCACATCACCATCTCCTGCTGATTTCAAGTTGGGCTAATTCCATTTTATTTGTCTTGGATGTGCTTCTAGAAGTTCCTACCTAGCTGTTTATAATTGAAAAATATTCACCCATCCTCAAACCACAATGCACAGCAGAAGGAAAAAGTCAAGAGACAGATTCTTATCAAGCACTAGGATTTTCCCATGGCAATATGCCACTTAAAGCTCCTTCTAGAAAGTTCTCAGCTCTTTATCACCCCACACAGGATGCGGTCCATGACCAAATCTGACTAGTACAGAGCACCCTAGAAAGGCCAAGGTGACTTGTCTTATTTTGCACATGAACTGGGAGCACTGTAAATGCCCTTTTTGGGTTTAGTCTCTGCAAGGTTTACTCCTCACATGGGAAAACATTTTCCCCTGTTGCTGGAAGCACAACTGAAAATAGGTAAGATTTCCCTTAGCTTCTTCACAAGCCATAGCTTAATATTTATTCCACCTGGGTCCATGGGCACCCTGGAAATGCACATTGTTCTCAATGTTTCTTTATTTTTTAAACAGGGTCTCAAAGGCGATAAAGGAGAATCCAGAGATGTAAGTGTGGCATTATTTCTCTCTTGTTTTGAAATACTATTTTATTGGCTGTGTCACAGATCTCTTTTTATCTCCTTTCTCCCTCTCTTTCTTCTGTTTTCTGAAGCAATGTGCGCTTGTTCGGAACATCAAAGACAAATGCCGTGAGTATATCAGTGCTTTGCTGATTCCCTGTCTCTACCCTTATATGTCGATCATGTTACATGAACAGCACTCACCAAACTGTTTTTTCTCCCCATCTTTTCTGCAGCTTGCTGCTATGGTAAGTCATCTTCACTCCTTTAACCCTCAGTGTGACAGCGTGTCAGAATTGTTGCTCTCCTTACATGTGTGGTATGAATGATTTACACCTGCTAAGAACATAATCTTCACACTTTGACAACTATTTTGGTTACTGTTTGTTTCCAACGTGTGTTTTTGGCAGGTCCCAAGGAGTGCCCCGTCTTCCCAACTGAGTTGGCCTTTGCTATCGACACCTCCTCTGGTGTCGTGAGGGACGTTTTCAACAGGATGAAGCAAACTGTGCTCAGAGTGGTCAACAACTTAACCATTGCTGAAAGCAACTGTCCTCGCGGTGCTCGGGTGGCTCTGATCACCTACAACAATGAGGTCACGACAGAGATCCGCTTTGCTGATGCCAGAAAGAAATCGAGCCTTCTTCAGCAGATCCAAAACTTCCAGGCGACCCTGACCACGAAGCCACGCAGCCTGGAGACCGCCATGTCCTTTGTGGCCAGGAATACCTTCAAGCATGCCCGAAGTGGCTTCCTTATGAGGAAAGTGGCTGTCTTTTTCAGCAACGGAGACACGAGAGCCTCCCCTCAGCTCAATGATGCCGTGTTGAAACTCTACGATGCTGGGGTCATGCCAGTGTTCCTCACGAGCAGGCAGGACCCAGTTCTCACCAGAGCTTTGGAGGTTGGGGTCATTTTCCCTTTCTTTCATTTTCTGCTCATGGCCTTAGTCTGATTTGCTGGCGAGATGGATGCTGCTTGCTCCTACAGGCGGTGTTGGCTTCCACAAACCTTTCAAGTGTTTAGTGCTGAGAAAGCATTGATGACCAAACTTATCCAGAGTGTCTATTAGGAGCAAAATCCTAAACACAGCGCATGCTGTGAAACACTAGTGAGGTTATGATGAATCGTTTGTTTCCCAGACCATGGCTTCAAGGTGCCAGGTATGGTATGAAACAGAATAAAAACTAGTCCCCATAGCAAGAAAGATCTGACAGAAAGGCAAAGGGTGGGAAGGTGGGAGTACAGCAGCTTTGTTGGCAGAGAAATAGCAGATGTACAGAGGTTTAAAGCAACAAAAAGGCCCCAAATGAGCACAATGAGCTCTGATTAAAGCGCTTGACCTTTTGATTGGAGCTTATGTCTCTAGTTACACTAACTGATGTTAGAGACATTAAGCTCCTCCAAATGGGATCCACTAAAAGCAGCATGCTGAGTAGAGACTCTCTTAGAGTTGTGGATTTCCCTCCCCTACTTTGAGCTGAAAATAACAGAACACAGCATTACTAACACTATGTTTTCTCTGTTTGCTTCTAACCAGATCAACAACACAGCAGTTGGACATGCGATTGTTCTTCCAACCAGTGGCAGTCAGCTGAATGAAACTATCCGGAGGCTCTTGACTTGTCACATTTGTCTGGGTAAAGCATCCAGTTTCTTATCTAGACAGTGCCAAATCCTTCTGGTTGCACAGCAGTCAGTTGTCAGTGGTGCAAAAGAAAGCCCAGTTGGGAGTCAGCCCTTTTGCTGCCGAAGACAAAGAATTCATATTCCTATGTTGAGCAGAAAACATTAGCATTGTGATGAGGCTCACTGGGCGTTTTCCACTTTGTAAAGAGAAGCTCCTTTTTTGGCTGGTTCCTACTTTGACAGCCCAAATACTGATAGCTAAATGCTTTAAAATATGGCCTTCTGCCATTTATGACAGCACCTCAGGGATCTCTTTGGACAAAGGAGCATGTAAAAATACTAAATGCGTAACTAAATGTGTTTTGGGATGAAATGACTTTGGTGTCAAGTAATGGGCCAGTGACTGTCCATGGCTTGACAGTATTTAATACAATATTAGACATTTTTACAATGGGAAGAGAGGGTCATCTTGAGTTCTTCTAGGTAAAACCTTTTGTATTTCTTCCCTAGATGTGTGTGACCCCGATCCCCTCTGTGGTTTTGGTAGTCAGAGACCTGTATTCAGAGACAGAAGGGCAGCTCCAACAGATGTAGACACTGACATCGCCTTCATCATGGATAGCTCAGAGTCCACCACCCCTCTGCAGTTCAATGAGATGAAAAAGTACATTTCCCACCTTGTAAGTAACCTGGAAATCAGCTCTGAGCCAAAAGTATCTCAGCACCATGCAAGAGTAGCAGTTCTCCAGCAAGCTCCATATGAATATGAAACTAACTCAAGCTTTCCACCAGTAAAAACTGAGTTTTCACTAACTGATTATGGATCCAAACAGAAGATTGTTAATTACCTTCACAACCAAATGACCCAGCTCCATGGCACGAGAGCTATAGGAAGTGCAATTGAACACACAATGGCTCATATTTTTGAAAGTGCACCACACCCTCGGGATCTGAAAGTCATAGTTCTGATGATGACTGGAAAAGTGAATAAACATGAACTTGAGTACTTGAAGAAGGTTGTTGTTAATGCAAAATGCAAAGGGTACTTCTTTGTTATCTTGGGCATTGGCAGGAAGGTGAATGCCAAGAATATCTATAGTCTGGCTAGTGAGCCAAATGATGTATTCTTCAAATTGGTTGATAAACCAGGAGAGCTGCATGAAGAGCCCTTACTACGCTTTGGGAGGCTGCTGCCATCTTTCATCAGAAGTAAGTATAACATCCTTCAGCCAAAGTAGTATAGAAGAGGCAGCATGTGACCTGAGAGGGGGCAATATGCCATGTTTGGTCTACGTGTGTGTTGGCTGGGGCACTCTAGCTTGATCACCTCTTTGGGCAGTGAGGCCCACTGAAGTTAGTCTGTTTTCATACATTCTGCTCTATTTGGTCTGTTTGTTGCTGCTCGTCGGTCTACCTAGCTGAATATGTCTGGATTTTTGTCACTTTGGCCTCCTCAGCTCACCCTGTGCAATCTGTTGATCTGACAAGTAGTTTGCAATTCCATCTGGTTCATCTGGGTCTCCATGGGCTCATGTGTAGGATCTGACTTAATCCTGCCTGGCTTGTCAGTTACACCTGCAACATGACCCATAGGGTCTGATCTTGCTGGAGCTGTTGCTCTCTGCAGTCCAGCAGCGTGCAAGCACTCCTCCTGAGCACCCAGCAAATCTTTCTTCCTGACTTCAGCAAACACACCACATCTAGCAGATATTTGAATGGCTCAGGCTGAGATCTGGAGTCGCTGTATACAGGTTTAAAGAGCAGATGAACAATATACTTTGCTCAGCAGCTGTGCTGAGGATGTGCAGAGAGTGCCATGAAAATTCGCATTTCAGCTTATCTAGAGACCCGAGGTTGGACCTCCAGATAGAGCTGGAGATCCTAAACAGACCTGGTCAGTAAGGAAGAGAAATAGGCCTTTTCTAGGAAAGACAGTTTCATAGAAAAAAGTCCTGAAAATCAGTCTACTGGGCTTGTAAACTGCTGATTTGAGAATGTCTTGCACTAAATAGGAAAGAAACATGAGCATTATCTTTCTCTGAAAATAAATATTTAGGTTTTCTCAGTTTGCTTTTTCCATGTACTGCTTACAGGGGTCCTGGAAACTTCTAACTGTTGCAAAAAAATTATTGTGTCATTAGCAGTGCCTTGTTATAAGAAAGCTGTTTACATGTGACATCGCTTGTAGTCACTTCTCTCATGTTTGTAAACTGGGATAACAAATCTCTCAGCCCAGGATGCTGTAGTTAGCACACCAAATGTCATGAGATACTCCATAGCTTTTACTAGAGTAAGCAAGAAGAGAAGAGATTTTTTTAAAAAAAACTAAGATGAGCTATCTGTAATGTGTTGTTTGTAGGTAACCACCACCTTTAACACCAGTTTTTAATGCCAGACTCTCTCTGTCTCTAGGCGATTTTGCTTTCTACCTGTCTCCAGAGATAAGGAAACAGTGTGAGTGGTTCCAGAGTGATCAGCAAGCCAAGAGCCAGAGCCCCCAGGATGCTGGGCACAAAGCAGTGTAAGTAGCAGTTTGTCTGTGAGAGCGTGCACTTTGCTAACAAGTCTGCTTGGAAAAGAAGCCAAGTTGCTGCTTGGAAAGAGAACACAACTTCAACTCTAACAATCAGGATTATCAGCATTTTAATAGTTTGTTTGGTGCTATGACAAAAGTGCAACAAGTTGTATTTACTAGAGCAGTAGTCTACTAGGGTAGTAGTCTACTTGTCCACTAGGGTAGACAAGTAGACATAGAATCTAAAATTCTGGTTAGATTTTGTATTTATATACACATAAAGGATACGAAGGAGGTATATGCTACTGTGATTGTGCAGGTCAAGGATTCCAGAAATTACTGTTAATTTGGGGTTTTCTACTCAATGAACTATTTTCAGAGTCTGGGCTGTCCTGGACAGTCTGATATTCAGGATCCACCATAAAATACATCCTACTATTTTCTGAACACAAGAGAAAGCTTCTTTCACCAAGACTAACTCATCTCTGGCACAGAGCTGTCCTGGTTTCAGAAGGTTGAGCTCCATGAGCATAGCATAGATTTGCTTACTGAATCCACTCTTATGTGTGTAAAGCTGCTGTATAGACAGACTTGTATCTCAAGTGATAGATTTACTTGCTTGACTGCAGGCATATCTAAAGCTAACAAAGACTATTGACCTCAGGGGTGTTCTTGCCAATGGTTTCTATGTCAGCTACTCTTCACTTCCAAAATTCTACTTATACAGGGGGAAAATAGAAGACATATAATCTACTTTTGATTTGATAGGTTCATGGCACCTAATGCGACCATAAGCCGGACCCTGGATGCCAGCACCACAGTCAGTGTGAGCATCAAGCCTGTTGTGAGCAGCAGCACCCATGCCAGAACCACCACCGCCAGCACCACAGCCCAGACCAGAGCCACCGACCGGACCACAGCCAGCACAGTGGTCCAAGTGAACACCACAGTGCAGAGCTCAGCAAGTACTGCTGCCCACACCAAAGTCACTGTGCAGAGGGCAGCCAGCACCACTGCTCACTCCAAAGACACCATGAAAGACACAGCAAGCACTGCTGCCCACACCAAAAACACTGCACAGGGTGCAGTTAGCACCCATGCCAAAAACACCATGCAGGGAGCAGCAAGTACCCACACCAAAAATATCACGCAGAGCGCACCAAGCACTACTGCCCACACTGAAAACACTTCACAGAGTGCAGCGAGCACCACTGCCCATGCCAAAGACACCCCACAACGTGCAGCAAGCACCACGGCCCACACCAAAGACACTTCACAGAGTGCAGCGAGCACCACTGCCCATGCCAAAGACACCCCACAACGTGCAGCGAGCACCACAGCCCACACCAAAGACACCTTGCAGAGTGCTGCCCATGCCAAAGCTGCCAGCCGTACCATCACAAGCACCATAGCTGCTGCATCAGGAGGCAGGAGAAGAGGACAAGGCAGTATGTGAAAGGCTCTCCCCGCATGTGCAGGGCCTCTTGCTTGTCTGTACTAGAGTGGGCTGTGGCTTTTCTTTCTCCCCAAGAGGATTGTTCCTATGAGAAATGTCACTAAGAGGCCAAATTTCATGCTTACAGAAACAAGCTTTTAGGTGCAAAACCAGAAATCTGCAAGGAGGGGGTTGAGGCAGCCTGAGATTTTTGTGCAAAACTGGGTGAGGGACAGGCTATCTCTAGGCAAAATGCAAGCAAGACATCTAAAACGTAGGATGATCTATCCTCTGCTGCCTAGCTCAGCAGTACAACAACAGAGGACTTCTCTTTCTAGTGTGGCTCATTTGCTTTCTACCTTGTCCTTGTAGCATTACCCCTTGGCTTAGTTTTGCTACTTACGGTGATTCATACACTGGCAGTGTTCGAATTCTCTGTCAGCTAATCTGAACAGTTCAATTAGTTCACTGCTGAATCGGGGTGGAGATCTAATTGGGAACACTAAGGTTCTTTCATGTAAGCTCGGCTCATGTAAAGGGTTTTGCCACATGTTTTTGTGAGGAGGTGCAGGCACCTTTGCACTAGCTGACCAAGTAACAAAGAACACATATCAAACAACCGGAATCTTTAACCAGTCAAGGAATGCATGTCCCCATGTAATAATAAATAAAAGCAATCAGTTTTTGCAAGGTTAATGCCTTCATCATCTCGTAGGGAGCAAACATTTCTGGGTGTTTCTAGCTCCACCGTTGCTTACAAGCAGCACTCATAAAGGTCTCATCCAATACTGCCGTAGCAGGAAAACCTTTCCCTAATAACTCTTTGATCTGTCTAAGGTTATGTTCAATCTGAAGCAAGGCTTTGCTTGAATCTCTTCAGCAGTTCAGTGAATCCATTGCATCTGAGAGAGGATCTGACAAATTGTGCTAAGAATCTCATTTCAGGCTGTGTAAATCTTGTTAAAAATTTGCTTTGATTTGCTAGATTGTGGCAAATTATTAGCAAATAAATAAACCACTTGGTAAATCATCTAGGCCATTAGAAAAACACACCTCCCTGCAGTGTTCTGGGTTGTATGTCCAAGCTGGCAATGTCATAGGCTGGTTTGCACATGCCACAGCTGGCTGCAGAGAAATTTATGTGGACTGGCAAGGAGATCCTGCAGCACCAAGACACATCTTCCTTGAGACATTTCCTCTTCAAATCCTTGCTTAATGTTTCTTCTGATTTTTCCATTGCAGCTAAGACCCATGACATCCAGATCACAGATGTCACCGAGAGCAGTGCCAGGCTGCGCTGGGTCAGCCCTGAGCCCCACAATTCCTACACTTTTGATATCACCATCACCTTAGCGAATGACCACTCTCTTGTACAGAAGCAAAACCTGACTGGCACTGAGCATGTCATCCAAGGGCTCAGAAGTGGACAGAAATACCTTGTCATCATCATAGGCTACCAGAAATCCCAACCTAAAGTGACCTACACAGGGACATTCAGCACAAGTAAGTACCTCTTGGGGAAAACAAACATTTATTTTTTCCATGAAAGTGACACCAAAAATGGACACTCCCTCCCCCGCCCCCGCCAATGCCCAATGTAAAGGAAGGGGAATCAGATGGTATCAACAGTCCCTGTCAATGTTCTATCAGGCATCCTCCGTGCCTGTCAGGCATCCTCCAGACCAGCAGCAGGACCTAGTTATGAAATGCTGCAAATGTGCTTCTTTGGTAAATGTGTTTCTTTGGCAAATACAAGTCGACACTTCAGTGGTGTTAAGTGGACACAGATTGTGACAGAATTACAGCCAGTTCTAGAGCAGGATCTGTCTCACTGCACATGGAGCAGGCTTTGCACAATGAGTCTTGGTGGGGTTCAGCCAGCATTGCTGTTATTAATAATGAGTCAAACTCTGTTAACACAAAGTAAATTCAGTCCAGCCTGATTGCAAAATAAGCAAGAAAATCTTCTCCCATCGCCATTTCCACCTATCTTCACATACTATATTATCAAAAGAAAAAGACACAAAGAAGAAATTAAATGAAAGATTTAGTCCTTTGGAAATCCAAGTTCCATCCGTACAGATTGTGTGTAGACTCACCAAACCCTTTGGCATGACCAAAAGTTGCCATGCAAGACACAGCCAAATTTTTTTCATATATAGTTTGAAGTAGATGTGACTTGGCTTGGTAGTGTGGAGAAGTTTGCACTACTCCTGCCAGTCCTGCTTCTGACTTCTGGTACTTTGGAGCCAATTTCAATGTCCATGGAAAGCCTTTCCACTGGCTTCAGTGGGTTTGGATCAGATCTGAAACTTCTTACCTTCACAAGTAATAAATGTACCCACAAAAATGTTGAGAAAAGACATCAGTGTGTAAAAGTAACATTTGCATGTGCTGAATTGGAGCTCTCAATGCCCAGAGAAGCTACATTTCCTGTAGAGTAAATCTCAAATGGAAACAAAGTGGATAGGCAGCAGTGATGCCACATTTACCCACAAGCTGTGATGTGGATACAGGGTAAGACTGCCCTGCTTACCCACACCCACACTCTCCATCAGAGAAAAGCAAATCCAAGCTTTCCTGTGGCTATATCTCTCTCCTATCCTCCAGCCCCATAGAAAATGAGCTAAAAGTTGCCTTGGGAAAGGGCATGATGCAATGGGGTACAGTCATGCAGAGCATGATGAAATATGGACAAAGTTCTGCTTTCCATTACTGGCGATTTCTTGCTCCAGTGACAATGCTTAACAATGTCATTCCTTAGGGGGAAGTAAAGCTGCGATGGGAAAGGTGTAGTCAGAGTCATAGAATTCATGGACAGTCCTTGATGGCTGCAGGGGAATAAGAGAAGCTCCCACATGGATTTTGGCTCTCTTGGACAACGCTATTTTTTTCTGCCATCTCTAAGGCAGCAAAGCTAAAGTGGTTTTCGGAAAGGCCATGTCCAGCTCCTTCAGAGCCCCTGCCCAGTCAGGTGCTATGGGGTGAACGGGGGGCCATCCAAAGCAATTACATAGGGCCTTGAAGATGCTCCTTTTCAGTCACCCCTGAGAATGAGCTGGACTGTGCAGTAGATTCACCAGCTGGGGAGAGTTAGGCAAACCCTTCCCAGCACGGCTGGGTGGCTGTGGATTACTCATCCTATCAGCTGCCTCTAATAAACATTTCTGAAACGTATGTGGTAGGGTAAACAGATCCAGACCTGACTCCTGCAACTTGTGTGCATCTCCTGTTCTGGAGCTGGGGCCAGTAAGTTTGTTTATGCCTGTGCTGAGGTCTCTGCTGCAGATCCCCTTCCCCTTGGCTGACCCTGCTCCTTCCTCCCTGCAGAGACCCCTGCACAGCCCAAGGTGTCCCTGGCCAACATGATGCTCAATGCTGAGCCACTGGAAGGGCCTGAGAGTGGTGAGTATGGGCGATGGTGGGAGTGTTGGGCTGAGGGCTTTGCCAGGACACCCACGGAGAGCCTGGCTGTTGCACTGCTCTGCCCCTTGCCTGCTCCTAAACCAAGCCTTTCTCAGAGCCCTACTAGGACCAGTAGATCTGTGAGCCCTCTGTTTTGCAGAGCCAACAGATCATGACCTAGATGATATCTTTGGCCGTGTGGGTATGAGACCTGTATTGGGGTCTCTGCCTCGTGCTGGATTTAGAGACCCTTGAAGTTGCTGTGATCTTCATGGGAGACTCAAACTGGGTTCTGTTTCCATCTCAAGGATGAGACATGAACCAGGGCCCAAGTGCTGGGTATTCTCAAGGGACAAGCTGTGCCCTGTGGACTCCCCAGCATGTGCAGGTGCAGGCATGGATGCAGAACATCACCTGATGCTTGATTACTCCTTCTGTCCCCATTTGGAGCAAAGAATAGATCCTGGCTTCTTTAGCTCTTGAGGGTTTGACAAACAGCCAGGGATTGCAGGGGAGTTAGTGTCAAACATTTGCATAAATTTCATTAATTGGCAGCCTCTCCCCAGTTTCACCCATCTGACTATCCTCTCTTTCTCTGCAATCAGTGGTGTATGCAGGAACCTGCTAAATGAGCAAGATGGCATCTTATACTCTGTTATTAATCCCATGAAGCTGTGCTAGTAACTCATAGTCACTGTAGTTGTTGATACATCATCTCATTGATTTTGTTGATATGAAGCTCATTACATTGGTGCTGTTACATTCACTTACTGAAGCTGTTACACCTGACCCTGAGGGCCAGGTTGCAACCCTTCTTCCAAGGGCCTGGAAGGGTTCTCAGCACAGCCCTGTCACCAATGATGGATCTGTCATCCAAAACTCCTCTCTGAATCATCACTCTCATGTTTTTCTTCAAGTATTTTGCTTGCACTTTGCTCATTTTCTTTTTGAGGTGATATGAGAGCATGGGGAGGTGCTGCTGCTCAGTACATTCAGCCAGCAGGAGTTGCAAAGCTGCTGTTGGGCTCTGGCTTTAGGGATAAGCATGGACCTTCTGCCTGGCTGGTGACACTACTAGAGCTTGCTGCAGTAGGGAGGCCCAGAGCTTGTGCCAGGGGGGAATCATCTCATCTTTGCCTTGCTGAATGTCATAGAATCATAGAATAGTAGAATCATAGAATTGTTTTGGTTGGAAAAGACCTTTAAGATCATCAAGTCTAACCACTAATGTAACACTGCCAAGCCCACCACTAAACCTTGTCTACACAGCTTTTAAATCTCCAGGCATGGGGACTCCACCACCTTTCTGGGCAGCCTGTGACAGTGCCTAACAACTCTCTCAGGGGAAAAAATTACTCCTACTCTCCAATGTAAACCTCCCCTGGAAGAACTTGTACCTGTTTCCTTTTGTCCTGTCAGTTGTTCCTTGGGAGAAGAGACTGACCACCACCTCATCACAACCTCCTTTCAGGCTGTAGAGTGATCATGTCTTCCCTCAGCCTTTTTTGTCTCCAGACTAAACACTCCCAGCTCCCTCAGCTGCTCCTCATTAGACTTGTTCTCCAGACACTTCACCAGCTTCGTTGCCCATCTCTGGACACTCTTGAGCACCTCAGTGTCTTTCTTGTAGTGAGGAGCCCAGGACTGAACACAGTATTCAAGGTGCAGCATCACCAGCACCGAATACAGGGGGACAATCACTTCCCTGTCCCTGCTGGTCACACTATTTCTGATACAAACCAGGGTGCTATTGGCCTTCTTGGCCACCTGGGTAGACTGCTCGCTCCTGTTCAGCCACTGTCAATCAAAACTACCAGGTTCCTCTCTTCCTAAACCTCATATAATTGGCCAAATCAATCCATTGATCCATGTCCCATCATCCCACTCTTCCCAACCATTCCCTCTTTTTTGGTCCCTCTGCCTGGCCCTGACATCTCCTCCAAAGGCTTCACCTGGCTTGTCCCCACCAGGTAACACACACTGTCCCCCACGGCTTTGTTTAACCCCTGTTATGGCAGCTCTTTGGAAACAAGGCATGTAGGATTGGGTCTGCCCAAGGGAAAAAAGAAGAGCTATGCGCTCACTACAATTCAACACAGATCTCTCACAACCTCTCTGCCCAAGGATTTATAGAAGCTGGCAATTTGGGGGAAATAGTCCCCAAGGATCTTAATCTGTAGTTTTTCAACAGGCTAAAGGCATGAAACAGGGCAGAGGATCTGGCATAGGTTGTTTAACTGAGTCTTCTCTAGTTCTCTGTGGAAAGGGAGAAACCCATACATAAATATTCCAATAGACCTTGGAGGAAACCCCAAATTCTGCCCTCCTCTAGAGACAAAGCAGCTGCTAGCATGGATGACCTGTCTTTGCTAATAGATTTAGACCTAAATTATCATTTCAGGGGGGAAAAGGAACATGTTTAAGCATATATTTAAGTTCTCATCAACACTTGAAGTCTATCAGATGTGGCTTGCCTTTAGAGATAAAATAAATACACTTAAGGGTTAAAAGTTACTGCCAAGATAAATAGCTTTGAAAATAGATTGGGGAAATTGTATGAGGGCCCAATCCTGTGTGTACCAGCAGGGACTAAGAGGATCCCACCACCTTGGTCCAGAGACCTGGGTCTTGGATGCTCAGTGAACTCAAGATTAGGCTGAGTCCAGCTGGAGGCTGGGGAACGTTTGCATTCACCAAAGAAGTCACATGACAAGAAAAGGCCATCAGTCCTTTACTGGGTGCTTTTATTTTTCTCTTTTGAATCTCTTTGCTTTTTCAGCTTTTAACCCTTTAGAGTCACTTAACCTTTGCACCTTTTGACATGCAGATTGGCCAGACCCTTGCTTGCTGGACTTTGACATGGGCATGCAGTGCAAGGACTATCAGATTGTGTGGTTCTTTGACTACAAAAACAAGATCTGCAGCCAGGGTTGGTATGGTGGCTGTGATGGTAATGCCAATAGATTTGAGGCTGAAGCTGAATGCCTTAGCAAATGCTTAAAAACATGTAAGTACCACGTGGGGATGAATCCTTTTGTATTCTACCACTGTCAAACAATGTTTGGACCAAAGACAAAACGTCATTTAAAATCCAAACCCATACACTATTTTCCTCCAGCAGCAGCTGAGAAAGCCATGCAGCAGCCATCCCTTGAGAAAAGATTATCATCAGGTAACACCCCCAAAAAAACCACAAACTAAAGCAAATCCATTATTTCACCTTGAGCATTCCATAGCATGCATCTGAGTTTGTGCAACACAAGATCATCCTAGTAGAATAGTCTTAGTTTTCATTTTCTCCTTGCCATGACCATGCTCTACCATCTGCTTTGCATGAGGAAGTCACCTTGTATGCCTGTGGTCACACCAGGAGATGTTGTGTTTGCATGACCTGGGTGCAAACCATGGCTATATGTCCAAATTCCCCTCTGGACTTCGCGAGAAGCATGGAGTTGCTGAATTGAAGTGTGACACAGCAATTTCTCTTACCGCTGCATGACTAACCACTGCCACCACTCAGCAGTGTGCCTCTGCTGAGGTACAAAGAGTTGCAAACATTTCACTGCCTGTAACTAAAGCACTTGATGGAAAATTACTCTGTGGGGCTTGAGTCTTGGGTGCAGCTGTTTTCCTTTTGCACCAAAAGATAAAAATTAAGGTCAAAGGAGGTGCCCACAGGAAAATGGAAATGACCTCCTCTCCTCAAGGAGTTTCAGTGATTAAAGGGCTGTGTTTGCTAAACCTCTTGAAGACCTAGGATGGGAGTAGAGACTTGCAATCACCTGTGTTGATTCAGAAAGAAGATGGGATGGGAACCTAACCAAGGCAATTCCTTCCTGTTGTAGCAGCCTCCACCTTCTAGAAGTGGTTCAGGGTCCTTTGCAGAGGTGGTAGGGAAACCTAGGAGTGAAGCAAACTCTGGTACTTAATGGCAGGGCTTTAATCCTTACAGGGGCATGACAGGGTCTGAACAAGTATCTTAAGGACCTATCCCATCTTTTTGATTTTCTTAGATCAAAAATCTTTTTGATTTTTCTTATTTAAATCAGGCTTGTCAATTTTTGTGACTGTCAGCAGTGCAGCTTGAGTTCAGCTGTAGGTGTCCCTGCAGAAAGATTCAGGCAAGCAATGAGGAGGCCAGCAGCAGCCATGGCAATGCCTGGGAGATCTCAAGGTGCTCCTGGGCTGCAAACAGGCATCATGGACTAAGAGCCATTACTTGCACTTTGAGGACCTTTCAGACAGAGGAAGCAGCATGGGGCTTGTGCAGAAACCTTTAGCTTTACTCTGCAGCAGGATTTCATCCTCACAGAGCAGAGAAACCTTCCTGCTGTATTTTTTTCTCCAGAGGCACCATGCTTCTGCCAGCCCCATCCCATACAGTCCCTTCTGATCATTGTCACATGCCTCAATGATGTTTCCAGCAACTGTTGCTCAGGCTAAAGTGATATTTCATGAACTTGGCACAGTTCTGCTCTGGGCAGATAGTCAAGAAAAGTAACTGAGGGGCCCTTCAGGGATGCTAGCGTCTCTGCCTGCCCTGCTCTATTCACCACTTCATTTCTTTTTGTTTTCTGCACAACCAGAGCTTGAATTCACCACAGAAAAAAGAGACATGGGAACTCACGTGCAAGTCAGCATTTACAATGCTAGGTGTAGGGTCAAGCTCTCCACTGAGCCAATACCCAGGACTGGAATCAGGTGTAACACTGAAAAATGAGTTGGTCTCCCAAACTTCAGGCCTCTTTGGGTGCAAAAATGTGCACCAGTCTCACTTCTCATTTGAAACCTTTTAAAAGTTTTTAAAGCTCTGGTAACTTTATATATTAATATACTTTACATATTTATCTTTATATATTTATTATATATTTAATACATTTCTATATATTCATTAATCTTTTTATATCTATACATTTAATATTATTTTATTTTTATATAGAAGTTTTGAGTTTTTGGGTGGTTTTTTTCCCACAAAAACATTAGCTGTAAGTGCCACTGAGAAGCCCAGGTACATTTTCTCTATGAGATGAATTAAAACCCTGGCTGTCTATGTCTTTGGAACCTGCAAGAGCCAGCCACAGCTTAAAACATTGCTTAGAAATTTGCTTAAAAATTTGTTCTCCAACAATTCTTTGAAATTTTTGGACAAGCTTTTGTTTAATTTATTGTGTTTTGGGCTTGGGGTTTTCAGTAGGGGAGGAGATGTCGGTTAAAACGCCATCCAGTGGTTTGGCTGGTGGAGTTACTAGGTGGTGTCTGATGGTGCTTTGAAACCTGAGAGTGGAACTATCCCACGTGATGTGAGTATTAGGGAAGGCAAATTGAAGCTCCAAGTGAGTTTTCTGCAGCTTTCTTAAACCCAGATCTGCCTCCAAAGCAGTGGTTGAAATTTGCTTCTGCATTTGCTGTTTTGAAGTCTCCTTCCACTCTCACAGGTTATGAAAGGGGCAGGCAGTGAAGCTAGCCTGGCTGGACCCCGTGCTGCAGGGAAAAATTGTGTTATATCCCCCCCATCAGATGAATGTTTTGATTGTTGGTTGGATTTCTGAAAGGATGCATAGGGTTTGGGGTAGAGTCATTCTTCTATTCGTATCTGCTGGCTTTCAGTGTTTTGAAAGGCAGGGAAAGAAGGGGAGATGGACTTTTGAAAAAACAATAAACCAGAATATAAAAAGGCAAAGAGCCTGCCAGAGGCATGGGGAAGCTTTTGGCTGTAGGTGCCCAAAAGCAAAGCTAAATTATAAGGTCAATATTGATTTCAAATTCCAAGGATAAAGGGAGATTACAAAAGAAATCCTGCTTCAAAAAGCTGTATTTAGAACAGGATGACAGGCAGGAGTGTATCTTCAGACATGTCTTTGAACTTTTTACAAGGGCAAGTAGTGACAGGACACAGGGCAATGGCTTCGAACTGACAAAGGATAACTTTAGATGAGATATTAGTAAGACGTTCTTCCCTGTGAGGGTTGTGAAGTGCTGGCACAGGTTGCTCACGGGCTGTCGCTGCCCCAACTCTGGCAGTGTTCAAGAGCAGGTTGAATGGGTCTTGGAGTAACCTGGTCTAATGGAAGATGTTCCTGCCCATGGTCAAGGGTTTGGAACAAGATGATCTTTAGAGCTTCTTCCAGCTCAAACTGTTCTATGACTATATGTCGCCTCTCTCAGAAAAGAGTGTTCCCAGTTCATCCTATCTAAACAGTAAACCCATAGCTCAAAGAAACCACACAGTCTCCATCATGACCACAGTGATGACCACTTGAATCTGACTGCTTTGATCACAGCATTGTCTGGCAGTGATCTCTTTGATCACTAACAGCATGGAGGGATTCCTTCATGCAGAAGATGAAAGGACAATGCAATTAAAATGAGCTGGCAAGGTCTACCCAGAAGCATACCCATGACTAGAGTGCAAGGTCTGTGACACCAGTCGGGTCATTTCCATGTCCATCCCATTTGTCTCAAGCTGAAAAGATGGTAAGAACTCATCTGCGAGCTAAAGCCAGGGCTCAGACAAAGAATGCCCTGTAGAAGATTGATGCATCCACCCAGACGGAGCTGGGTAGCAAGGATGCTTCAGTGCATGTGGATTGCAGAAGGTGTTTAGGTACATCTCCTGCTAAGGTATATGTGATAGACGCCATCAAGTTCAAGAGCTTCAGTGTCGGGTAAAAATGCTGCAAGAAACTATTAGTAGACACCAAAGTATTAGAGGAGCAGGGCTAGAGATTGACAGATGGTTCCATAAACAGGCACCAGCCTCCACTGAAAATGGGTTGAATGTTTATGGGTGAGAATTAAGGGACAGGGTAGTGTAGGTGATAGTACAGGGGGAGTTTGCTACAGGTCACCTGATCAGGAAGAGGAAATGGATAAGGCCTCCTACAAACAGCTGAGAGATGTCTCACAGTCACAATCCCTGGTCCTCATGAGAGACTTCAAATATTCGGCAAAGCCACTCAGGCAAGTGCACACAGTCCAGGATTTTCCTGTGGAATGTTGATGACAACTTCCTGTCATAAGTGATTGAGGAGCCAATGAGGAGGGATGTGCTGCTGGACCTTGTGCTGACAAATAAAGAGGGTCTGGTAGGGGATGTGAAGGTTGGAGGCAACCTTGGCTGCAGTGACCATGAGATGCTGGAGTTCAGGATCCTGTGTGGAAGAAGGAGGAAACCAAGACGGGTTGCTACCCTGTACTTCAGGTGAGCTGACTTTGGCCTCTTCAAAAACGTGCTTGGAGGAATCTAATGGGACAGGATTCTAGATGGTAAGAGTGCTCAAGAAAGCTGGTCAGTCTTCAAGTACCACTTCCTCCAAGCCCAAGATCAGTGTGTCCCCACAAGTAGAAAATCAGGAAAAGGAGGCAAGAGGCCTGTGTGGATGAACAAGGAGCTACTGGATCTACTTAAGGAGAAGAAAGAAATATATTTAAGGTGAAAAAAGGGCCTGGTTGTTTGAAAGAGTATTAGGAACACCACTAGAATATGCTGGGACAAAACCAGAAAGGCCAAAGCCCTTTTTGGAATTAATCCTAGCAAACAAAGTAAAGGCGAACAAGAAGGGGTTTTTCAAATACATCTGCAGCAAAGGGAAAATTAGGGAGAATGTGAGCCTGTTGCTGAACAAGGAGGGTGTTCTGGTGACAGAGGTTGCAGAGAAGGTGAAACTACTGAATGCCTTCATTGCCTCAGTCTTCTCTGCCACGGCTGGCCCTCAGAAGCCCAGTCCCTGGAGGATAGTGAGATAGTCTGGAGAATGGAAGACTTTCCCTTTCTAGATGAGGATGGGGTTAGAGACCTGTTGGGCAAGGTTAACACACATAAATCTGTGGGACCTGATGGGATACACCCAAGAGTGCTGAGGCAGCTGGCTGGTGTTATTGCTAAGCCACTTTCCATCATTTTTGAACAATTGTGGAGGACCGGTGAGGTTCCTGAGAACTGGAGAAAGGCCAATGTAACTCCAGGCTTCAAAGACGGCAAGAAGGATGACACAGGAAACTACAAGCCAGTCAGCCTCACCTCCATCCCTGGAAAAGTGATGGAACAACTCATCCTGAATGTAGTCACGAAACAAATGAAGGAAAAGATGGTTATCAGGACGAGTCAGCATGGATTCACTAAGGGCAAATCATGCTTGACCAAGCTGATAGCCTACTATGATAGCTACATGAGGGAAGAGCAGACGATGTCATCTACCTTGACTTCAGCAAGGCTTTTGACACCATTTCCCATTACATCCTCATAGAAAAGCTCAGGTAGTGTGGCTTGGATGAGTGCATGGTGAGGTGGATAGAGAGCTGGCTGAATGACAGAGCCCAGAGGGTGGTGATCAATGGCACAGAATCAAATTGGAGGCCTGTGGCCAGTGGAATTCCACAGGGATGTGTTCTGGGGCCAGTCTTGTTCAACATCTTCATCAACAACCTGGGTGAGGAGACAGAGTGTACCCTCAGCAAGTTGGCTGATGGCACCAAACTGGAAGGACTGGCTGATTCCCCAGGAGGCTGTGCTGCCATTCAGTAGGATCTTGACCACTTTGAGAGTTGGGCAGAGACAAACTTTACGAGGTTCATCAAGGGCAAGTACAGAGTCCGGCATCTGGGGAGGAACAACCCCATGCACCAGTAGAGGCTGGGGGTGATCTGATGGAGAGCAGCTTTGCAGAGAGTGACTTGGCAGTCCTGGTTGACAATGAACTAACCATGAGCCAGCAATGCGCCCCTGTGGCCAAGAAGGCCAATGGCATCTTGGGATGCATCAAGAAAAGTGTAGCCAGCAGGTCAAGGGAGTCCTCCCCCTCTGCTCTGCCCTGGTAAGGCCTCATCTGGAGTGCTGTGTCCAGTTCTGGGCTCCTCAGCTTAAGAGGGACAGAGAACTTCTGGAGAGACTCCAGCACAGGGCCACAAAGATGATCAGGGGTCTGGAGCATCTTGCTTATGAGGAAAGGCTGCAGGAACTGGGACTGATCAGCCTGGAGGAGACTGAGAGGGGATCTCATTAATACTTTTAAGTATTTAAAAGGTGGAAGTCAAGAGGTTGGGGCGACACTTTTTTCAGTAATGTCCAGTGATAGGACAAGGGGTAAGGGACAAATGCTGGGAAACAAGTTCCACTTCAGGAATAACTGCTTTATTCAGAGGGTGATGGAGCACTGGTCCAGGGAGAGTGTGGAGTCTGCTCCTCTAGGGGTTTTCAAAACCCACCTAAATGTGTTCCTGTATGACCTCTTTGAGGTGGACCTGCTTTAGCAGGTGTTTGGACTAGATGATCTTTAGAGGTCCCTTCCAATGCCTACCATTCTGTGATTCTGGGATTCTCTGATCCCAGCAGCATCCCAGGCTCGCAGCAGCATTTCAGGGCAGCTGCCAGCACCAGCTGCAATTTCCTTTAAAGTAAACCCACTACAGGTCTTTCTTATTGCCTCAGGTCAGTTGCCAGACCTACTTTCTACTTGGGATTTCAGGGATAATCTTCTGGGCTCTTCTTGCTGTGAAAACTTTAGAAGGGTTTAGTATGCCTTTGCTTTCATCAGGTCCCAAATAAACTTACTGCCAAATGCACTTTTTATATATTCACCCTATGTCTATATATTTTTTCCTGTATTTCTTTGGGGATATGTTGGGGCTGTGGTTCTGGTAGGACAGAGACCTAGCAATGTCTCTCATCTTCTTGCTGTTAGTGACTAATTCCTTGTTCTTAAAGCTTGGGACTGGCAAAATAATAGAAAAGTAACTATAAAACCATTTTTACTAGCATTGAGCTCTCGATGTCACAGATTCCTACCTTCAAATGAGTGGTCTGGGTATTACTGGTAGTTCAGGAACTTTGCTGCTGCCAAAGAGCTGTTTCTGTGTGATTGCAAGGATTCTGCAGAAAGCTTAGGGCTGTTAACTACCATTTCAGATGAGTCCATTAAGTAGCTTGATTTCTGTCACCCAGTTTACAAAAGGCGTGATCCTAAGACAAGATTATCAGAAGACAACTCCAAGTTCTAAATTTCCCCAGTAGACATTGCTGGTGTACTCTGTGCACATGGATTCTGTGATTCTGTGATTTAGCTTTGCTTTTGAAAAGAAATTGGAGGTAAAGGACTTCCCCCTCCCCACCCCCCCCCAAAAGGACTCTTGGTTGCAAATATCTCTCCGGCAAGAATTCTGCCTTTGCCTATCTGACTCCCCCTTGCTCCCATTCATTTTTCAGTGCTGGCTGTTTTATTGATACTTGTTTGACTAATGATGTGATTGTTATGTGTGGCCAAAGCTGGACGCCAGCACCTTGAAGCTGTACCACTGAGAAGTGGTTGCAATGAGAGTGATTTTCCTGACTCAGGTCTATGGTAAGAAGGCTTTTCCAGGACAAACAGTGACAGCCAATGGTTATGTTGTGCTGAGCGCAAACCCCTGTGTGCAAGGGATGCTTTGTTTGTGACTTGATTGTAAAGTAGGGTCTAGTATCAGATTTTTTTAAACTTTGTTTTTATAATGATTGGGCAATTTCATTTTAGTGCATCTGAGTGCTTTGTTATTTTGTCCCCCACTCACCCACCAAAGGATGCAGGATGCCAGGTCACAGTGTGTGGTAGGTCCAGGAGCATATTTACTTAGATTTCTCTTTTCAGATCAAGTCAGTAATTTTTAATGGGAAAATGCTAGTGCCAATGCTTTTTCCCTTGTAGCCCAGCCAGTCCCCTTCCATTTCTGAGACCTGTCATCTCATTTCCTGCTAATCCAGGGGATTTGCAAATAACCGCTGCCATGCAGCACTCTCATCTCAGCATCGCTCCGTGGATGCATGACAGGGTTGTGGATCTGGGCTGGTGACCTCCAAAGAAAGACTTTCTTTTTGCAAACTAAGAGATGGGAATTAGTCACAGATGATGTGCAGTCTATGCTGTGGTTGCCTTTCTGAGCTTGCATACCAGCCCTGCTCACAGGCACTTCTCTGCCATGCACATATATTCAGAGTGTTTATGTTTCACCAAGGAGTGCTACTGCTGACTCTTCTTGCCCCTTCTTTTCTCTGCAGTCACAGATATCTGCTGGCTGCAAAAAGATGAGGGGCCCTGCAGGAACTTTGTGCTGAAATGGTACTATGACCCCAAGACCAAGAGCTGCGCCCGATTCTGGTACGGTGGCTGTGGAGGCAATGAGAACCGATTCAACACGCAGAAACACTGTGAGAGCGTCTGTGTCCCTGGTAAGCAGCAGATGTGTGGCTGGAGGGGCCCAGCCAGGTCCCTGGCAATTATAGTCCATGCATGGCTATAGTGGTCCTCTGGATTCCACAGCAAGTCCTGACAATGAACTCCATTTATCCTTCCTCTATATTCTGCATGGCTTCCCATGCATGGCATAGCCTTGTTTATTTTCTTTTTCTCCATCAAACCTTTTCAGGTAACATCAGCCCTGGCATGGTGACGATGATAGGAACATAGAGCCAAGGACCTGCCAACACATACCTCTGAGACAGCCAGGAGCATCAGCCATCGCCACCTTACCCCTTTAGAAGCTAAGGGTATAGACTACCTTGCACTGTAGTATTTCATGCTTTTGACTTTCAAACAAACCTTGAAGAAAGTGTTTTGCTGCATGACTTATCAATATGGTGCTAAACTGTTTGTGGACTGAGTGCTACATGTGTCCAGGTTATATTGTTTAGCTTCAACATTACAAAATATTTACCTAATTGCAGACTGTTAGTGTCTCTCAACACATCCCTAAATAACCCTTTCTTTCAAAATCCTGCAGTCTGCCTACCTAAGGCACCATAAAAATGAGACAAAAACCCAATCATAATAATTTTGCTGCAACTGTTACATGCTTGCTTTTATTTTCATAACTGAGCATAACTTTACAGGGGAAGCCTTTGTGTAAGAGAGTAGCTAATTCTGATAAACAAGCAGTTCAATTTTTCATTCTTCCTTTTTTTTTTTTTTGTTTTTATTTCTCTCCTTTTGCTGGATTAGATTTCAAACTAGATCTTTTGTATGCATTTGTAACATATGTGGCCAACTGAACTAGCAAAGAAAAGGAAGCGAGGTTTCCAAATGCAAATGCACTGCTGGGACCAAGGCCTCAGTTAATAAATTTTTAAATTGTGGTGTAGGATGCCTCTGGCATTCTTCTGGTGTTATATGTTTTATAAAATACAAAGCAAAACAATCTGGGGAAGGAGGGGCAGTGGGTGGGAGGGGGATTTTATTTTTATTGTGGATTCTGTGTCAGGAAGTCTATACAAAGAACTTTTAAATAAAGTCTAATGGAGGTTTTGAGAAATGTCTGGGTTTGTCTTTGTAAAAGCCATGGTGGGCATCAGTGGAGTAATTTTCCAGGATTTGGAAAGCATTTCTTTGGAGGGAAATCCCAGTGGTCCTTAAAGAGAGGCTGGGTAGTAGCATGAATATTCAGGAGGATGTCACTGAGGTGCTGCCAGTAACTTGAATTTTTCCAGCTTTGAAAAAGGTGGAAACAGAGAAGCCTCAGTTGTGAAATCTCCGTCCTGGAGAGTTTAAATTCACCTGGTCATGGCTCTGAGCAACCCAGCCCTACATTAAGCAGGATGTTGGACCAAGGACATCTGGAGGTCCTTTCCAACCTGCATGGCTCAACGACCCCCTGGGCAATTTTGTGTGTCTCCTTCATGGTCTATAGACACGATGATTTTTACTCCAGGGTATTCCTCCCCTTATCTGAATTCAATCAAGGAAGCCAAAACCAGAAAAACAATGCATGTTTCCCTGCCCCTCCATAAATTCTAGCTAAAAGCACAAAGCTGATGAACTTGACCCCCTGTGGCACGTGCCACAGAGGGGGCGGCAGAATGCCAAAACCAGAGCAAGTCCACAGGGAAGAGGGCATTTACACACTTCTAGAGCTAGAACAGACTTGCAGTGGTGAAATCTTGGAAAGGATTGTCCAGTGTCTTCCTCCATGGGTCAGGGTGGGCCTGTCACAAGGAGAAGGTAACATGGTGCCCACCTGCCCCTTGCATTGGAGTCCTACTTTCTGAAGCACTACAGACGGGTCTTCATAGACCATGACATAAGCCACTGCATGTGTTTTACAGAATGCCTTTGAAAGCAGCCCTCTCAAGAGCACAATTTGTTTTTTGCCATTTACTAAATTAAGCAGGCTACACACCTCAGATTTCCTGTTCAGTGCTGCACATGATCCACAGGGCTCCATGAACCTTGGACTTATCCAAGAGACTTGTCCAGGTGAGTAGAGCTGCAGATTCCTCGTGGCAAGGGGAGCAGCTAGGGCTGCTGTGGGTTTTGTCCCCATGAGGATTTACATGTTTAGGTGTCCCAGCTTTCGTGCAATTCCTACTGCACATAGCAGCCCAGATTCCAAGATTTCCTATCAGTACCCAGCCAGTTGTGCAGGCTTAGGGGACGGCAGGGATGCTGCTCAACCAGGGAGGAGCTAAGCCCTATCAGCAGCACTTGGGAAGCTGTGCAACCTCTCTGAGCTCATGACAAAAACAAAAACCAAAAAAGGACGGGGGGATGGGTAACTCTTTTTTATTTTATGATTCTAGTTGTTGGCTGCAGCCACTCCCGAGCCCTGCATTTTACTGTGTGGAGGGGTATGTTGAAGACCCTCTCTTTTGAAGACCTCCTCTCATGGAGTATAAAAATTGTAGCTAGGTTAACGTGACCCACAAACCATCATTCACTCCAGCCTCCCATCCCTCTGCAGCATGGGAGGGATTTTCCCAGTGCTAGTGCTGCCTGTTTCCTAGGAAAGCTGCTTTCAATGGACCGTGCAGCATTTTGGAGTGTTGAAGGCCCAGCCTGGGCTTTCAGTGTGTGGAAGGGAACATGAAGCTTGGAAAGCCTCCCCCACACCCATCCCCTCCCTCCCATCCCCAGGGCCGTGGGGCATTGCAGTCGCCTCTCCCGAGCCTTTTAAGGAAGCATGTTACACCCTGGGCTCCCAGCCAGCAGCTGTGCCGGGTTACACATGGAAGTTGTCTGCAGCTGGGAGCGTATCTGCCAGCGTGGCTGCTGAACCAGACCAGGAATAAAAATAGCTCAGCCCAGACTGCAGAGCCCTGAGCAGTGTGCTCTGCTCCCAGCTGCCAATGGTTAGCCCTGACGTCTAAATCCTGCTGCTTTTTTAGGGTGGCCTTCACCATTTATTAGCACCCCTGTGCTCCAGATCTAGCTGGCATTCCCTCCAGTTGCCAAGGTCCCCCGTTTTTTGTGAAGACACTGCTCCCCCGTGTTGTTTTTCCTGCAGATAAATTATCTGTGGCAAAACAGTTCTTGTGAAACCATTCCTTAGTTTCATCCTAAAAGAAATACAGACATTGTGTTAGAGAACTCAGGACAGACATCTGTGCTGTAATCCAACGGACAGAGTCCTTTAAGTAGGACTTCTTATGCAGAGATTCCATCTAAAGGGAACAAGTGCAGAGTCCTGCATCTGGGAAGGAACAACACCATGCACCAGAACATGCTGGGGACTGACCTGCTGAAGAGCAGCTCTGCAGAGAGAGACCTGGGAGTCCTGATTGATGGCATCGTGGGATGCATCTTCTGAGTGTGGCCAGCAGGTCGAGGGAGGTTCTTCTCCCCCTCTCTTCTGCCCTGGTGAGGCCTCATCTGGAGTCTTGTGTCCAGTTCTGGGCTCCCCAGCTCAAGAGGGACAGGAAACTGCTGGAGAGAGTCCAGCACAGGGCCACCAAGATGATCAGGGGACTGGTGTATCTTGCTTATAAGGAAAGACTGCAGGAACTGAGGCTGTTTAATCTAGAGAAGAGGAGACAGAGGGGGGATCTTATTAACATTTACAAATATCTAAATGATGGGTGTCGGGAGGTTGGGATATCCCATTTTCTATTGTATCTAGCAACAGGACAAGGGGTAATGGGATGAAGCTGGAATACAAAAAGTTAATTTTAAACGTAAGAAAAAAACTACTTTACTGTGAGAGTGAGGGAGCCCTGGCACAGGCTGCCCAGGGAGGGTGTGGAGTCTCCTTCCTCGGAGGTCTTCAAAACCTGCCTGGACATGTTCCTATGCGACCTGATCTAGGTTGACCTGCTTCTGCAGGGGGGTTGGACTAGGTGATCTCTAAAGGTCCCTTCCAACCATACCATTCTATGATTCTGTAATTCTAAATCTCCTGCATCAAAAATGGTCACAGCTGTTTTGAAAGGTCCTGCATCAGTCTTCCACCTCTGCTTGAGAATAAGATAGGAGACAAATACTGGGCTGAAGTTTGGCATTTCTCCATAAGCTGACAGCACGTTACAAAATCGTGACCTCCACTGGAAGCAATCTGCTGAAGACCTGCTCTGTGGTCCAATGGAATTTAGAAAGTCTCTCTACCTTTCAGCATGAGCCCTGAGTGAGCTGCTGAAGGACAGGTCCCATGGTTGGGCTGATGCTCTCAGACCCTTGGGCTATGGGTCCTTTCTGACTTGCATGCCTGACAGCCCACTTCCTTGAGACACATCAGCCTAATAAAAGATATCATCACTCTGTGTAAATTGGATCTCTCATTGCCAGACAAAATGGCCAAGACATTTTGTAAAAAAATTCAGTGTCAGTGCAGAGGGAAACCTGGCACCCTCCTCCTACTCTGACCTGCTTACACCTCCTTTCAGATAGGCTTGACCACGTTTTAGCATAACTCGCTCACTTGTTGGACTCAAAATGATGCTAGAATCTTCTGACCATCAATACAGACAGTACAGATACAGTTACCAATACTTAGGTGTGATGTGTCATTTCAGAAACCTTTTGGCACCACTTACATAGTGCATGTAAGATCCCCCTAACTTTTACCGTGTATTGTAACCCCATGCAGATATTCTCGACCACCACTGAATATCTTGTCTTGTGGTATGGCCTTGCATTTAGGCAACCAGGATCCACCCGTAAACAAAGGTGCGGATGCAGGAGGGGATGTAGAACTGCACTGTGGCTTCCTCTCAGCAACCTTACTGTGAAACAATCCATGAGGAGAGTCACTGGAAAAATAAGAGCTGTTGGCTCTTCTGTCTGGGACAGAATTAGCATTAGGACTTAAAGACAAAGCATTAAATCCAAGACTCGCTTGGACTTTATTTGGATCTCTAAGGTGGGGGCAACCTGATCTATATCAGCCCTGCAAAGGTTTGTCTAAACTGCTCCCAGAAACCTCCAGTTAGCTAAAGCAACTCTATAATAATTGCCTTAAAGGGTGACAGTGGACAGTCCCTGGGGAAAACTATTACAGAGCCAATCTCAAATCTCACTTGCACTAACTGAAACCTAGAGGGTTTTGGATGAACATACTGCCCTTGGATGTGAGCAAGCTGAGCCCACTAGTGAAAACTACAGGATTCAACACCAGTGCAGAGGCATAAGCTTTTATTATACCAATGGTACTGTAAAAATGAAGAGTAGGACATGTAGGAGAGTTACATATTGCAGCCAGACCCTTAAATTTAGAATAGCACTGGCATTTAATGCTTGGTTAGATTCTCTTAATGCTGTAGCTTTGCATTTAATCATAGCTTTCTTGGGAAACTTTTACAAGGAGAGGCAAAGTGGCTCTGACACATTTTATTAGCCAGTATTAAATTTATTACATCAGTAAAAGAAGGTAGTCTAAAAGTACAGAGGCGTACACATGTACCTGCCTAGCTCTGTTCAGCTAAAGCAAGTTTTCCAGCAACATCAGGCCAGAGAAATGCCCTACACCATGAGTGTTGACATTGCAAGGTCAAGAGTTTAATGAAAAGGATGTCTTCCACGCTGAGTATTCCTGGAAATCAGGACACTAACCATGTGCTTCAGAATAGATGCAAATAAATGGGAAGCAACTGAGCCTGGAAAAAAGGATCTTCAGATAATTGAGACTTAAGTGTGGATGTTTCCTCAGCAACAGGTCTTCTGTGTGGCCATCACCCTACACATCATCCATACATTCTTCAGCCTCCTGCCTGTGAGATGTAAATCACAGAATCTCAGAATGGTGGGTGTTGGAAAGGACCTCTAGAGATCAGCCAGTTCAACTGCCTGTTAAAGCAGGTTCACCTATATCAGGTCACACAGGCACGTGTCTAGATGAGTTTGGAAGCCTCCAGAGAAGGAGACTCCACAACCGCCCTGGGAAACCTGTGTCAGGGCTCCCTCACCCTCAGAATAAAGTAGTTTTCCCTGAAATTTAAATGGAACTTCTTGTGTTCCAGTTTTGGTCCATTACCCCTTGTCCTATCATTGAACACTACAGGAAAAAAAAGTGTCATCCCATGCTCTTGCCATACACCTTTTAAATACTTGTAAGTATTAATGAGGTACTCCCTCAGTCTTATCTTCTCCAGGCTGAACAGTCCCAGGGCACATTGCTGGCTCATGGTTAGTTTATTATCAGCCAGGACTCCCAGGTCTCTCTCTGCAGAGCTGCTCTCCAGCAAGCCACTCCAAGCCTGTACTGGTGCATGGGGTTGTTCCTCCCCAGGTGTACTTGTCCTCATGAGGTTCCTCTCTGCCCAACTCTCAAGCCAGTTGAGATCCCTCTGAATGGCAGCACAGCCTTCTGGGGAATCAGCCAGTCCTCTCAGGTTGGGGTCACTGAAAATCATGCATGTTACAACCATAAACTCATTAAAACTTGGAGTAACAAGGAGAGGATAAGGTGATAAGAGGATAAGGACAGGATAAGGGGATTTGGAAGATGCTGGATTTCTGCCTTTGGGTTACAGTCCCTGAGTGCCCATAAGCAATTTGGGGCAGGATGGTGGCTCCCAGGCTGCAGCATCATGCAGAAAGCTTGCTACAAGCAAGCACCATTTCCGCGAGCTGAGGCAGCCACACACCTCCCACAAAGAAGCTTTAAATCCCCAGATAATTTTAAACTCATAATAATTTCCCAACCAGGAGCCCCAGCCCAGCAGATGGGGACTGCTAACAAAATGGCAGCAAGCAGATAGCTGGAAGTGTAGCTTTTCCAAAAGCAAACCCATGGCTAAATTGGATGTGGCAGAGTAAACAGCCCCAGCAAATAGTTGGGGCTGTGTTCCAGCTGTGGCGTGATTGAAGAGACAGAAGGAGCAGACCTTTTCTTTGGTTAAACAGAGCAGATCTGAAACAGATGTCTAACCTTTATCTCAATTGTTGCAGAGACGGAGGAGCAGGCAGGGGAGAGAGAAAGACATTCAAGTTTCCATTAGCTGCCACTCTGCTGTCTTCCAAAGCCAGCTCATAAAGAAAATGAGTATCATCTAGCCAGGAAACTTTGCTTTGGTGAACTATATGTTTTGTTTCGACATTTGCTGCTATAGTGACCACACTGAAATAAAAGTGTAGCCTGCTGCCATGACTTCACCTTATTATTTTATGAAATTCTAATATTATAAATATATAAGCTGGGCAAATGATTGAAAATTTGCACATAGGCATAGCCATGGTCTCCAAGAAACTGAGACTGGGAAAGGGGGGAATGAGAGCAGGAGGCCAAGGCACTCCACTTTTGGGAATTTTCACATCCAGGGAGTGAAACACACAAGAGAGACATGGGAGAGAGATGGGTACTGTCTTGTGTTCCCAGGGAAGGGGTGACTTTTGACCACCCGTGATGAAAATCTTTTGGGAATGCTGTGCCGAGGGGTGGCTACACTGTGTGGTTTCACAGCCCAGTGCAAGCAATGGGGATTTCCAAATCGAGAGCCTGAAGCATGCAGTCTGCTAGCTCAGTGCCTAGACAGGCAGGGAAACACCCTGGGAATAACGTTCATCTCTCAAACCCATAAAAAATATTTTCCCAACCTGGCCTGAAAGCACCCCGGTGTGCTGCAGGGAATCTCATCTGAGACACAAGGGTCTCAATTTAAGGAGAGCCTAGTGGGCAAAGGCTACTCTTGAATAAAAGGCATAAGTTATTTAAGTATATATGCAAATGAATATATACATCTTTTAAATGGGATCTGCAAGATTGTGAGTGTGGTCAGTGAACTGAAAGGCCTGAAAAAATGTTGCTAGGGATGAAAGCAGTAGTTTATGATTTCTACAGTACTTTAGCTTTCCAGCAGTGATTAATTCTGCAGACAAGGTGGTTGCATTGGAGGTTAATGAAAAATAAATGAGTATTGCATTAGGTTGACTGGAATATTGCAGAATCCTTGACATGGCCTCCTTTGGAAATCCCTCTTGTATTTGGAAATATTGTCTTGTATGGCATGAGTTTTAGGCTCCCCTGCCCAGCTCACTGCTGCTTCACCACTCCAGCCCTCAGAGCATCCTTGTAGTTACTGATGGTGTAACAGCAGCACACGTAAACCTTGGCCGACAGCATTACCACGTACTAACAACTAAAAGTTTAAACAAATGCCATTTGGAAAGGAAAGCTAAATCTGCTCACTCACTGCTCACAATTTTTTTCCCCAGAAATCTGGCAATTTTTGTGTCAAGAAAGGTTTTCTAAGATGATCAATTGTTTAAAAGTGGTATTTTGCAGCAGGAGGATTAAATACTGTGAGCCTGACCTTTCCCATTAACTCACAGCTCCGATGCTCCAAGGCATCACATTTTGCCTCAGTTCATTTTTTCAAGGCTGCTCAAAATGAGAAATGATTTTGGAAAAGCCAGTGAGCTCAACCCCCTGCTCCTGCCCGGGACACTGGGGTCCTGCAGGGCTCAGCGGGTGAAACCTCCAGCTCCTGGACTTCCTGGGCTGGCAGCACTCAGAGTGATGCAGGGATAGATTTTGGATGGACCAGTTGATGGTTTGACACACAGCAGAAAGTTGTCAGATTCTGAAGCTGTTTCCAAAATAATTGCTCAAAATCTCCACCAACCCTGGCTGCATCATAAGAAACGGAGAAAGCATCACGGAGAAAGCATCTCTGTGCTTTCTCTACCCTTCTAGCCCCCTTCCCTGGGATGCAGACCATGGCCTTCAGTGCCACCTCAGCAGTGGATGCAGATAGTCCTAGACTGGCTCTTCCTGAGATTAGCTATTTTGTTTAATGCCATTTCTCCCCCAGGATGGAAAGAGCCATGGGACAAGGGCAGAGGGGCACCTCCAGAACAGCCTGGAGGATTTGCTCCTTCAGGCTTAAAAGCCTGCCAATGCAGAAAAGGTAGTAGGTGTAAATCTGGGACTAAAAGCAGCAATCTATCCAACAAAGAACCTCAAAATGCAAATGTTACCCTGAAAAACTTCAGACAAGGCCACAAAGGCTCTGAGAACAGTCAGAGCTCGTTACATAGTAGTATAACAGACTAAGTACAGCTTGGAGCCTCAGAGCTCCTAATAGCTGCATTAGGTGATCTCTGCTTATTGCCTATGATCTTAGTAAATATGCTTGTTCTTCCAGCAAGAATTATCATTTTCCTCCCAAGGGCAATTGTTTCTTTAAACATGCCAAGACAGTGCATCCTCACAATGCAGCCTGAAGAGCCCTTTTCACTCACTTCCCAGCAGGACAGGGTGGTTTAGCCAGGCTCAGCACCCAAGTGCAAAAACTTCGTTAGTTCTAGAAAAATATCTGCTGTTTGGAAAAGCTTAAGGAGCTCTGAAGGGCTTGGTATTAAAGCCAGCTTAATCCTGACAGTGGGAGACGAGAAAGGATGCCAGGCATCATGCCAGCATGGGCTCAAGGATGGGGTTAACCCCAGACTAAAAGAGGGTCATCTCTCATTTTTAGCACTTTTCCTGCAATCTGACCAAAGCTCTATCTGCTGCATTTTCCTGCTTCTTGCACAGGCCAGCCCCAGAGGTCTTGGGAAGGAGTGTGAGTGTAGGCAAATGGATGCTGACTCTTCCCACTTTGGGCTTGCAGCACACCACGCCTTCAGGAACCAGTGATCATCACCTGCAAATCTGCATTTAACACCCCAAAAGGTGCTTTTCCCTTTCAATTGCTTTTTTCCCCCCTCTAAAGCATCCCATTCAATCCCCCTCCATTCAAAGTTGCCAGTTTGAGACCTCAGTTTTGGCCATAAGCATTTGAGCATCTCTTGATTAGGAAGCAGTGCACTGAAAATGGCCTCTCTTTCCCACCCCTCTTCTGTTGCTACTGCAACAGGCAGTTGCTGGACTGCTGCCTCCTTTTTTTTTTCCTTTCCTTTACTTAAATTTTGTTTTGGGGAATAAAAAGACAATTTTGTTTGTAGTCTTGAGCCAAATTCATTGCAAAAGAGCAGGCTGGACTCTGGTCAGCCCTCTGCACTGTCCCTGCAGCTGTGTTCCATCACACGGATGTCTAATGCTGGTGGTCACGTAAAGATGAAGAGGAGAACATCCCCTCATGTGATTTTCCTTAACAGTCTGTGACTGTAAGTGGTAAGCTCAGCTCTCTTCCAGAAGCACTGAAGGATTTAGTGAAGCAGTGTTGCACTGATGCCCAGGTGCCTGTGATCCCAGCTTCCCTCCTTGCAGACTTGGGCTCAAACCTTCTCCCAGACAGGTTGCCCTGTGCAGGGGCAGCTCCTCATTTGGGGCCTAATCCTGACTGGATTTGCTAATCCTCCCTCACTACCCTGGAGTGCTGCAATGCCTTGCATGTCACCAGTACCTCCAGGTCTATAGGCAGTTCTAGTTTACAACCCTTTGCAGATGCAAGCTAAAGAGAATGAGCAGAAAGGATATGTTTCTGCAGAAAAGGCATCTCCTAGACTGCTCTCTCCTATTCCCCAGCCCCAGCTCCATGTGTGTCTGTCTGCACCAGAAATCTCAGGAATTTCCACTCATTGCTCTCAGGAAATCTCTGCATTTTTCACAGACATGTCTACAAAGGGTCAGCAATTGCACAAGCACTGGAGGAGCGTCCAGAAAAAAAGAAAAAAGACAAAAATCCCGAGCAACCACTCTGTTTGGAAAAAGCAGCCTGAAGTTTGAAGCACATCCAGACCACTGCTCTATAAATCAAGATGAGAAATCATGTGACATCAGGCTCTCTCAGGAGATCACTGCTATTGCCCAGCTGTAAAGACCTGGGAATATCACTGGCAGTCCATCGTGGTCTTTGGAAGAGCTGGAAAGAGAATGCCATGGTGCCCAAGGGGCATCTTACAGTGACCTTCCCACTGAATACCATTACAGGACTGCCAGCACAGTATTTGATCGCAGGAAACAATTCTCCATTGGTCATTACTTTTCTCTAAGGTCCATCTCCTGGAAGTTGAATATGTGCAGGCTGAACAAGGAAGGAGAGAACATTTTCCAGGCCTCCTGCTTGTACTTTTCAAAGAGCTTCAAAGAGCTCCCAGTGCTTGGGGACAACAGGGAATTCCATTTCTTAGAGTATTTTGAAATAAAATCAGAGCAGGTTTGTGTTGCACGGAGGCAAGGGTAGCATGTAGGACAGGCAGACGTGGAGCAAGAGATCCAAGAGAAACACAGTCAAGTGGAAAAGCGGCTGAAGAGGTGTTTTCTTTGCCTTTCTTTACGTACACATTTCTGTGCATCACTACATCTGTGCCTGAGGTGATCTCCTTCTCACTCAAGTGCAATTTTTATTTTTTCAAACAAGCAAACACTTATTCCAAGAACTTTTGCTGAAAGTTTATGGATATGTTGGAAAACTTCCTGCACATGGATTGAGGTGGTTATCCTAAAGGAGGTGGTGCAATTCAAAATTTGTCTCTGATCCCATACCCTAGGAATAACATCCAATTGCCTTATTTTCAGAGTTGCCAACAGGGAAATACGTAATCAAACATTAAAATGTACAAGAGAGGTTTGTTCATGCTGCTCAGCAGCTGGAGGATACACCATGGACATGAGCAATAGGATGGGAACGGAGGAGGACACAATCAGCCAAGAAAGCAATAAGCCTGGACCCCTAAGGGGATCTAGCTTTTACGGTGCACATCACTTTCCCCTACAAGCCACTATGCAGCTGCCTAATTACCCTGTTCCTGTGAGATGCTCTGTGCCCTCTGCTCTTCCTGAGAGGTAGCTTGGTATCTTGGCCACCTCAGACCTTGGTAGCCAGAATGTCCTCCTTTAAATGTATGAAGCTGTCCAAATGCTCCCTTGATTTCTTTAAAGAAATCAAGGAGGAGGAGTAAAGAAATCAAGTTGAGGAGTCTGAAGAGATGCTTATTTGCAAATTTAAATGGCAGCTTATAGAGAAGCGAGTGCTATTGTAAGCAGCAAGGCACTCGCAGCACACCAGAGCCATTTACTTCCCCATGGCCCCCTTATTCTGTTGCCAGCCCACCCATCTGTCTCTCTGGCAGCTACCAACACTTCCCCGTGCTGGTGATTTCATGCTATCCTGTTGCCATCAGCCTGGCAGGACTTGCAAGGGTTACATCTCGTTCAACCCCTTCCCACAGGTTTTAACTCCTCAAAATGGGGGGAGGCTTGAGCCATCGCCCATCACCTTGGCCTTGCGGCAGCCAGATCTCTCCATCCAGGACCAACCCTAGACTCAGACCCTATCTAATTTTTGCAATTCTGTCTTTCCCCACCACCAAGAAAATGAGGGCTTGTTTGTCTGGATCTGCCCCTCGCCTGTCCTGGCGCTGGCAGCACATGGTAGCCCCACACTCGCCGGGCTGGGACTGGACCCCAGCTGTGGCCAGCACCAGGCTGAGCCACAGCTGAGCATTGTCTCACTGCCTCCCACGCATATCCGGGACCCAGCAGCAAGCTGCATTACCTCATGGCTGGGGTGCCGCCAGCCTGATTGAGGAGGGAAGGGAGAGAAAAGGCAGCACAAGAAAAGGGAGAACTAAAAACAAAAAAAGGAAGAAAAATAAAATAAAAAAGAGAAAAGGAAAAAGGAAAAAGAAAAAAAGAGAAAAGAACAAATAGGTATGTGATTCAAAGAATGAAGGTGA
>WBNH01011877.1:6616-19724 GCA_013401255.1 Urocolius indicus
GGACAGAAGAAGGAAGAAGCAGGAAAAAGATGGAGGAAAAACCACCTCCTCTTCCGGCTTCTTCTTAAAAAGTGATCGTGGAGGTGTCTAATTGGCTCAGCCCCAGACGTGGGTCTGGCTCAGAGCTGGGGAGAGTTGCAAACAGCTTCTTACAGACGCCATCTTTACAGCCCCTTCCCCCTTACCAGAAAAGGCTGTCATGTCAAACCATGACATGCATCAAGCAAAGAGAGGGCCTTCATGATGAGGAAGGGAGGTTCTCATCTCTGACCAGTTCTGTCTGGGACCTCAGAATGTGTGGGATATGAGAATGGCTGCTTACCAGACCGTATACCAGAGAGTACTTGCATGCCATTTCCTCACACTCTGCTTTACTTCCTTGTTTCCAAGTGACGTTTGTGTGGCTCATTTACTTTTTAATGGGTGTGGATTTTCTGTAAGCCTCTACCTGTGCATTTTACTGTTAGCTGATACCTGGCTGCAAACACTTTTGGAGAAGACAGCTTACAACAGATGCAGTTATTTTTTGGAAGAGTTTGGTGCAGGCTGTAGACAACTCCCAGGATCACAGGGCCTAGCTCCAGTGCTGTGAAGACCTATTCCTCTGCAGGTCTGTACTGTGGAGAGGATTAAGAGGCATGTCCTGCCAGTTCCTTTTAGTCCCTTGAGGAGAATGGCATTGTGATAGGCTGGTTTGAGGGCACCTTGTCTAAAAACAATCCTAAAGGTTAGTGAGGATTGAGCAATAACATCTGATCTCCCATCCTTTGTGTCCTCAGATTCACAAAATGGAAACAGACAGTAAATTGACAAGAAACAGTCCTTGTGGAATAATGGTGCTTTTTAGGAGCTGCTCTGCATTCTGAGTATTGTCTCTGTGCAATGATGTGTGTTTTTGCTGCGTAAACTCTTACAGCAAATGTAGCTCCATTGTCTTTTGATTGATGTGGGACCAACTCTCTCTGCTTGTTTCACAGTGCTCCCGATCTGGACAACTCTGAAAGTACTGTCAGGGAGTTAGAGGTAAGAGATGAAGCAGCTCTACAGGACCTGAGCTGAATGTTAGTCTGAGCAGATCTTTTCTTTGTTGTGGGGTTGAGGAGGTTTGGTCAAATGCAGCATTTGGAGTGCAAGTACTGAGGAGCTTCTCTGGAGAGTACGAGGATGAAAACACAAGATGATGGATGACCACTGTCCTGAGAGGCAGCATTAGCAGGGATGAGCAAGGCTTTGAGTCTGGAGATTTTTGAGAGCCGCCTGGAGACGTTCCTGTGTGACCTGATCTAGGTGGAATTGCCTGAGCAGGGGGTTGGGCTGGATGATCTCCAAAGGTCCCTTCCAACCCCTCACCATGCTGTGACTGTGTGATTTGAAAGAATCTACAGACTGTTAAAACTGGACAATTGGAAACTGAACAAACTCTTGTTTGTGAAGCCAGTTGCACCCCGTTCTGTTCTGATTCCTGGTCAGATTCCTTCTGCAGTAGCAGCTCTTTATGGGCTTGCTCCCAGCCCCAGACATGACCACTGCCTTCTAAGGCTTGACTAGCCATCAAACCCTGCTGTTTTCTTTAGGAGCTGTGCCTGTACTGATGACATAGCTTGGCAAAGGCTAAATTAAAGAGCAATTGGCACCTCCTTCCTTGTAGCTCTCTAGCTAGTGGAACTAGTGGAGGTTCTTTCAATGGTGCCACTACTTTGTGACCAGCCATCGGTCACAACCGATGAGTTCTGTTGCCATCTTCTTCCTGAGACAGAAGAAAGCACCTGCCATTCCTGAGGAAAGGAGTCCAGTACAGTGCCTGCTTAAAAAATGCTATTGCTTCATTTTAAAAAGTCCTCAAGGTACAGTAACAGCATGATCAGTATTACCAGAGAAAATGTGCTGATTGTGATTGATACAGAAAGTCATCATGGTTAAGGGTTGGGTTTTTTTCCACCTTTGAAAATATTGGAAGGTGTTACTAGAAAGAATTTCCTGTTTATCAAGCAGGAGTTGAACTACAGCTCCTTGGTAGCTGAGTCAATATTCAGAAAAGTGAGAATGTGGGTGTTTTTTGAAACAAGTCAATACTGCTTGTGCTTTGCTGGAAAAAACCCGATGTTTCTTAAATTTAAAAACACACTTTCCATACTACTCTCCATAGTGATGCTTCTGTGTTAATTCAAGACTCAGATACTCATTCCCTGGAGTTTCTAGGGGTTATTAGTGCAGCACACTCTGAAGAGGAAGCAGGGCCAAGAAGGGGAGGAAGAAAAGCAAAACCATGGAACCTGCTGTTCCGTGATTCGTGCAAACTGTAAACCACTGTTAATTGTTCCCTATGTCTAGAAACTGAGCTTGACAGTGGAATTGTGGCTATAATGTTAATATTCTTTCTTCCTTTGTGGGGTTTTTTTTTGGCCTCTTCAGGAAGCAATTCGAGTAATTCTGGGAAATCTCGATGACTTGCATCCATTTTCTACAGAGCACTTCACTATCTTTCCATGTATCCTTTCTTGGCTGCTGATAAGACAGAAGAGTCAAGGATGTGTATCTGTTGTGCATTGCTTAATTCAACATTCATGTTTAGTGGTGTGGAGGAGTTTAGCTGCAGCACTGCTCCTTGGAGCTCTGCAGTTTGACGGTAGCTGAAGATCCTCCTCAGTTGTCTTCACCAGAGAGAGAACTGATGTGAAAAGCTTGTTTGACAATGTTTTTGAATGAACATCCCTGCATTCCAAACCTGATTTAGCCATAGATAATGAATGTGTATCTACAGGAAGGCTACCTATTGTGTTTGCAAGCAAAGCTAGTGCATTGCTTCAAAAGGTCCCTAAAACATAACCCTCCTTTGGAGACTGCAGGAATTGTCTTGTGAAGCACATAAAGGGGTGAAAATATCTCAAGGGTGGGTGTCAGGAGGTTAGGGCAGCACTTTCTTTCGATGGTATCCAGCAACAGGACAAGGGGTGATGGGATAAAGCTGCAACACAAACAGTTCCATCTAAACATGACAAAACTGTTTTGAGTGTTTCAGTGAGGGAGCCCTGGCCCAGGCTGCCCAGGGAGGGTGTGGAGGCTCCTTCCTTGGAGCTCTTCAAGACCCACCTGGACACGTTCCTGTGTGACCTGATCTAGGTGGGAGCTGCTGTGGCAGGGGGGTTGGACTGGATGAGCTCTAAAGGTCCCTTCCAACCCCACCATTCTATGATTGTATGATTCCTTGAATGGTTTGAGTTGGAAGGAGCCTTAAGGACCATGTAGTTTCAACTGCTCTGGCATGAGTGGGCATACCTGCTACTAGTGTAAGTTGCTCAAAGTCCTGTCCAGCCTGGCCTTGAATGCTTCCAGGGATGAGCCATCCAAACCTTTCTGGGCAGCTTGCCCCAGTGCCTCCCCACCCTCACGGTGAAGTTGTAGTTGCTCTAGTAGAAAGGGTTAGGCTGAGGCTCTTGCAGAAAAGTTAGTTGACTAAGAAACACCTTTCCAGTCCTAAGGTGTGTCAGTTTGGGAATCTGCCCCTCTGGCATCAGCTCCTGTGACTCTGGGTGCCCAGGAGTAGCAAACGCCGCCTCCAAGGCGTTCTCTTTCAGTTCTGGCAGGCTCGTGCTTGTTTGCAATGATCACTCTGCCAGGCTGCATTTGCTCCTTCATGCACGTTTACACTGTGCTGTGACTGTTGAAGCTTTACAAGAAGATGTTGGGACTCTTGTTGCTGTTGTGCTGTTCTGAGGTCTTAGCATCCTTCTCAGATCTGAGTAAATGGGAGAGAGTATCAAAGATGAGATTCAAGCATGAGAATGTCAACCTTGTGCCTTATCCCTACATTTGCACCATGTACGTGGAACTCAACTCCTTTCAGCAGAACATGTCTCGTGGTAAGTAGCTCTGGCTATGTTTAGTGAACTTCTGGGAACATCTCTGCTCTGTGTCTTGCTTTTCCCTTTGCCTTCATCTGCTGTGTCTTTCAATCAGGGTGATAAGCGGCATGTAATGTGACTGTACAGTGGATTTTAAATAGAGCAGAAGAATGTGTTCTCTTTTGTCCTGAACTGCTTTTCTAAACTGTCCTGTATCTCTCTGGGCCAGTTCAACTGCTGCTGACTCTTCAGCTAGTATTTTTATGAAAGAAAAACCCAGTGGCTCCCAATCTTCATTCTTTCATGACAGTAGCTATCCTGGAGGCAGCACATGCAGTCGTCCCCATCTCATCAGCATTTGGTGTTCATAGCCAGGACTTCTAGTGCTGCAAGAACTGCCTTTGCAGTGTTTTGATTTCAGTGTATCGCATGCAAGCCCAGCCTTGTTTCTTAGCAGTTGATCTTGTTCTCAGACAACGAGGTGCAATGCACTTTAAAGGTGGCTAAAGAAAGTCCTGTCTAAATACTCATCAAATTGTATAACACCTCTCTTGCAGATAAAGAAGTAAACAAGGATGGTGATGAGCTTGTAAGTAGTTGGGATGGGTTGGGTTGGGTTGGTTTGGTTTGGTTTGATTTGCAGAAACAGAATATATCCCTGTACAGGCAAGGCTACTGTTCTTCTGGCTGTAGCTGTCACTCAGGCAATGTAAAGCAACACTGAATTCTCACGTAAAACCACTCAAGTTGAAGGAAGATTTCCTGTCAGTTGCAGCAGATTTGGAGTGGAGTCCTGGCTCGGGACCCAAGAGCCTTGTTGGCTTCAGTTCAGTGTCTTTTCTACCAGTCTGTAGAGCTGTCCGGTGGTTTCTTCCCTGTGACAGTCTGGACAAGGACAGTGTTGCTGGGTCATTCGGTGATTCCCTGGGTGCTGTGTGTGCACAGACACCAGAGTTAGCTTCTGTGGAAGTTCTTGTTTCGTGAAAGCTCATATGAGGTCTGTTTTCAATCTGGGTAAGTGCCTTAATGGAGGGAATTAGTGAGTGAAGATGTTCTCTCCAAACTCCCCAGAACAATGTTCCTGTGTCTCCACCAGCTGATGAAATTCTGAGGCCCTTCTCTAACCCAACCAAACAGGACTTCCTGGAAAGCAGTATTTTGTGTTTAGAACTGTTGAGCATCATTCTCTGGCTGGTCTCTCAGTGCTTATCTTCTCTTGGAATAAGGCAGCTTCATTTTCATTCCTGATTTCTGTTGCATGAACATGGACAGGGTGGTGAAATGTGAACTTCCAGTAGCTCTGAGTTCTGTTCTAAAGCAGAACAGTTGAAATGAACTTTGATCAAGACCAAGTTTGCAATGTTTTGAAGGTCAAGAGAAGAAATGAAGGGTCAGAAAGCACTGCAGAGAAAGAAGTGGTGAAGAGGAGAAGAGTGGAAGTCAGAGCAGAGACCTCATGTCCACAGCTGGGTAGGGACAGGTGAGCTTACTGCTAACAAGTCTTCCAGGGCACACATCAGTGTTTTAAAAATCCTTCAAAATGTCTTTTGTGCCTTCCTCATAGTTCATTTTTGTGTAATCCTTTGTCCTATTTGTCTCCTTCCTTCTGTCCCATGGATGTCAGAATCTAAGCAGCATTGCCCATGTTTGGAGAAAAGTTGTCCCACGCTTTCAGGTCCCTAAGTCTGATGCCAAAACACATTTGAGCTTGCTGTTTTCAGACTGCTTTAAAGTCCCACAGAACTGAATCACAGAATCACGTTGATGGGAAAAACCCTTTAGGATTGAGTCCCAGCCCTCCCCTCCCCCTGCTCAGCCCACCACTGAACCCTGGCCCTTAGCAACTCAGCTCAACAGCTTTGGGATCCCTCCAGGGCTGGGCACTCCCCTAGCGACCTGGGCAGCCCGGCACAGGGGCTGACACCCCTCTCAGGGAAGCAGTTCTGCCTCAGCTCCAACCTCAACCTCCCCTGGGGCAACTTGAGGCCTGTCACTGTCCTGTCACTTGTTACTTGGGAGCAGAGCCCGACCCACAGCTCCCTGCAGCCTCCTGTCAGGGAGTGTCAGAGAGGACTCCTGTCTGCCCTCAGCCTCCTCTTCTCCAGGCTCAACACCCCTATTCATTCCCTCAGCCCCTCCCCAGCACCCTTGTGCTCCAGCCCCTTTCCCAGCTCTGTGCCCAGCTCTGGCCACGCTGTAGCCCCTCAGTGTCCGTGTGGCAGTGAGTGAGGGGCCCAGCACTGAGCACAGCCCTGGAGCTGCAGCCTCCCCAGGGCCCAGCACAGGGGGACAATCCCTTCCCTGCTCCTGCTGGCACCCCAGTGCTGATACAGCCCAGGATGCCCTTGGCCTTCCTGGCCCCCCTGGGCACACTCCTGACTTAACACCCCCAGATCCTTTTCCTCTGGGCAGCTCTTCAGGAAATCTCTGAATTATTTGAGCAATATTGACCTCATACAGACACTCACAGTGAGGAAACCTTTGGGCAGCCTGTCTCAGACTGGTAGAAAATACCTTTAACTGAAGCCAAGAAGACTTTTGGGTCCTGAGCCAGGCCTCCATTGCATGTGTTCTGTGTGCACATGAGTAGTCTGACACATTTTTCCTCTTGATATGGTTGGTAACTAAACTTCTCATGACAATTCCAAAGTAGATCTTTGTCTCTGGATTTCACAGTCATTGCAGTTGGATGGGACCTTTGATATCCTTTGGTCCAACTCCTCCTTGCTCAAGCAAGGTCATCAAGTAGGTTGCCTGGAACATATCCCTTCAGGTTTTGAGTGGCGTCCCCACTTGTGTGGGCAGCCAGCTGCAGTATTTGACCACAGCTGCAGTTAAAAAGCTGCTTCTTTTGTTCAGATTTCATGTCATGTTTCTTTTGCAATTTGTGGCCTTTGCTTCTTGTCTTGCCAGAAGGTGCTGCTGAGTTGAGCCCAGCTCCTTCTCCACTCCCTCCCACCAGGTGTCCCTTGGGAAGAGCCTGAGTCTTCTCCTGTCTGAACAGTTGCAGCTTTCAAAGCCTCTCTGCACACAAGACAGGCTCCAACCCCTTTGCACATGTGTGGCCCTCTGCTGGGCTCAACCCAGTGAGTCCCAGTCTTGTACAGAGCACACAAACTAGCCTCAGCGGCTCTGAGCAGGGAGAGGGGAAGGATCACCTCCCTCAAGCTGCTGGCAAAACTCCTCCTGACTCTGCTCAGGATGTTGCTGGTTGCCTTCAGTGTGAGGATGCAATGCTGGCTCCTGCTGGCTAACCTCAGTCTGAGTTCCTGAGGAGCTTTCAGAAGCAGGGCCAATACCAGTAAAAGTGTCCTTTTATATTACTGAATTATGTCATATTATTATGCAACACCACCATAATGCTGATCTTTCCTGTCATTGTTAGACAATACAGAATATGTGCATTTATCATTGACAGAACTTCTGTCTTTACCTATTACATGAAATAACACAATGAGAGATTATTTTATATCATACTCTTTCCCTGCTCAAAAAGACAAACCCAGTCCTTTCCTTGCCTTGCAACCCCCTTTCTCAGCTTCTAGTCACAATGAAGCTACTGGAAGTGAGTGAAGAATGAGGCCATGATCCAGAATGCTTCCTGCTCTCTTTTAGCAAAGACAGGAGTTGTAGGTCAGGAAGGTTGTTTCATGATCCAATCTGCAACTTTCTCCTGCCACACCACTTGTGCTACTCCAGAAGAGATTACACTTGAAAATGATTTACTGTTTTATTCTTTCTTTCAAAATGGAATTGGTAAGGCACCAGCTCCAAGCCTTCTGTCATTTCCTTCTGATTACTGTTAGCTGCAGAGCTCATTCAGTCAGGCCCCTGCCCTGGGAAGTTTGTCTACTGTAGTCACACCACCTCTTGTTCTTTTATTCTCTTATTGATCAGTAATTTCTCATGGGTGGGGGGTGGGAGTTGCATTTGTTTTTTCCTGGGGTGCTGTTGAAAGTTGAGCTATCAGAATCCCCAGGTGGCACACCCCAGTGATACCGGTGAGCTCCCAAGAGCTCTGCTTTGTGTGTGAAGCCAGGGTTGCTTGTCCCCACGTGCATGATTTTGTTTGGAATAGCCATTTACACGATTGCCTCCCTTTTGTGGCTTTTTCTAACCTCATCTCTTACTTTTGTGACTTATCTGCAGAACTGGAGCCGAGTGTGTTCAGCCTGTGAGCAAAGCAAAGCATGGACTTCAAACGGTAAGCTACAGAACATTCAGAAAGAGAAAACAGCATCTGTTTAGTCATGGATTTTTTGAGTGGCAAGCATAAAAATGCTACCAGGTAACTCTTTTCCTTTTTCCTCTGCATCTCCTGCATTGGGACATTTGTGATTCCTGCTCATCACACTTAGCTAAGGGGTGAGTTTTGCTGGGAGGTGACACAAGCTTTTCTGACTGTCAAGCTACAAACTCTAGGGGTGAGCTTAGCCTCTCAGAGATGAGCATGGAGGATGCCTTGCCTTGTCTTCAAGCCTCCCGTCCTCCTCTACCTCAGGTGCCTCTTCATGCAGACCACCAACAGTGGTCTGACATGCTGACACTGGCTTCAGCGTGAGCACTTGCCGTTGCCACCAGTGTCCTTTCTCTGTGCAGGTAGCCTTGCAGGCATGTCCCTCTTCTTGAAGCAGTGTCATGCCTTTCTCCCTGTGGTGTCAGAAAGCAGCTGTACAACAGAATAGTTCCAGGGGGATTGTCAATTGCTTTCTAAACCCACTATTCCTCAGAGACCTTGTCAGGAGGGGGAAGATTCTTTCTCTTGTAGTGCACAGGGTAAAAGGCTTTGACAGAGCTGCTGCTAGGCAAACCCTTTAGGTGACAGGGTCTTCCCTAATGCCCCTGCTCTCCTCCTGGCTCTTACCCATCCTCACAGATCTCCTGGAGCATCTAATCAGTCTTCTGGATGCTGCTACCTGTTCTAAGTTTCATTCAAATCCTTGCCACACTATTGCCTTCATGGCCTTTGTCTCTCTCCACCTTTTTAGGGAGTACTTTCCACAGAGGAAACCTCATTCCTCATGGGATTGTCATTTCACTCTCTCTTAAAGAAGCTTTGATGTTGCTTTTGTTGTTTGTGGTCCTTTGTATTCCTGAGAGGTTCCCTGGCTCACCTTTTGCTTCTGGTACTTAACACATTTGTCCCTTTCCTGGGACGCTGTCTCAGCAGGGCTGATGTCTTGGGGTCTGTGTTGCCCAGTGGCTGTTACTTCCCACAGCAGCTCTGTTCATGTTTCTAAAATCTCTGTGCCATAGCTGCTGTTTTTCTTTCACTCTCTGCTGTATGAAAGTGCACTCAATGCATTACAGCTTGTATTGTGGGCCTTTGCATGTCCAGAGGAGGGAGAAGTGGAAACGTGTTGGTGACGAGAGTCCTCAGAGTAGCAGGAAACAAAGAGAAAGTCTCTGAACAAGAGAGCAGAGCTTTTAGTTCCAGGGGTACTGAGGGCAATGGGCTGGTGGGTGATAGGGCTGGGACAAAGGCTGAACTCCATGAGCTTAAAGGGCTCTTCCAGCTGAAAGCATTCTCTGATTCCTAAAGCAAGCAAACAAAAATCTCCTGTACAATAGAATTTTACACTGTGTAACAGTTCTTGGGTTTCTTTTCCTTTCAGAATTCCTCCCAAGAGAATGAGGCTGGGTTGAGCCCAGCTTCCCTTGCTGTGAGCTGCAGCCAAGCGAGTTTCTGTAAGTAAGGGATTCCTGGATTGTTTCCTGCATATTGGCCATCTGAGAAGCTGCAAGGGTTAAACTGGTGTGAGCCTTCCTTTAAAGGTCTTGTTTGGTGTTTTCCAGCCTGTGAGATTGGGAATTACAGCCACTGTCAAGTGGTAGCTCACCAGTGATGGCTGAGACTCTCTTCCTGCGTGACAGATTCCCAGCCCCAGGGCCGGGCTCTGGAGCTCTTTCAGAGCTGGGCTGGGAGATGGGAGCCTGCTTCCAAAGCAATGTGCATTGTAGTTGCTGTGAAACCTTCCTGACTTTCAGTCAGAGCCTGGACCCAATTCTCAGTTTCAGGGTGTGCTCTCAGTGCTGCGGGAGAGAGTGAGCTTGTGGTTGTGTTCTTGCTGCTGCTTCTTCCAGGGGAATGTGTGGGATCTAACACAGAGCAAGGAACAGCAACTGGTCAGGCTGAGGGTACAGTGCAGCTCCTGCAGCAAACAGAGCTAATGGCAAACGAAGGAATGATGGAGTCAGAAGGAAGGAGTGTCTGCAGGTTCTGGAGAAGGTACTAATGCTGCAGCCCTGATCCTGGCTGTGTCAGAGCCTGGGCCTGATCCTGGTGATGGAGGTGATTCTACATCCATTAGAGCAATGGATACCTATTTTCTGTGGTTAACCCTAAGTCTCCCAAGGCAAAGGAACACTGATGGATGTCCTTTGGTGTTGTGGGAAGGTTCAGCATTCCCAAGAAGTGTTCCCCTTCTGAGGTGTCTTTGGGAAAAACCCCTGCTGGGAGTGCTGCTGCCCTCAGCCTCAGCCCTGCTGCAAAGTGGCTTTTATCAGCTGAGCAGGGCCAGCTCCAGCCCGATGTCCAGGGGACTTAAACACATGCCCTTCTAGTAGGGACTTCTAGGATGGACCTTCAGGCCCATTGAGGTGCAGATAACTTTTATTTGGTTCCTTAGCAGCTGTGGCCTCTGTGCGATTTGAACTACAACATGCTCTTTGTGTTGTTGTCCCCACAGTGTGATCCTTCGGCCCCTGCAGAATCTTTTGGGTGGGAAGAAGTGACCTGGAAGTACCAATAGTTGTGGAAAAGTAAACTTGTAGCATGAGTGTTGGGTTGTGTGGTTTCTTTTGTGGTTCAGCTTTTCACATTGCTTGCCTCAGCTCTTCAATGCTTTAAGTGAGATTCTGCTTTGTTCACACTTTGCAGTTAAGGTTCTGAAGGGGGTGGGTTAGAGGCTTTTCCTTCCCAACCTCAAGCTTTGGAAAAAAAGAGCAACAAGCTTTAAGGTTTTGATCCTTGTGTGTCATAAATTGGGAATGTTACATTTAAGAGTCATTGTGTGAGCTTCTAGTAAAACAAACATCACCCTGGAACTGCCTGTTGCTTTTAATCAGTCCTACAGAGAACACTCTTTTCCTCCAAGCAGAGGTTTCTAGTGTCAGCTGGACTCCTGTGCTGTACTTCATAGCACTAGAAGGGAGTGTTTTCTTCCCAGTGCTTTCTTGACTCTTATTAATAAATGGGGGAGTCAACTCCATCCACTTGCACTGCTGTGTCGGTGTTCAGTCTGTCCATAAACCACACCTTTCCACCTTTCTTGGAGTGGTTCACTGTTGCATCTCCAGCACGCTGCTTCGCTCCAGGCATGAGCTTGCTGCCATCTGTACAGGGTTCCAAATCAGAAAAAGGAGTGTCCTGTAAATCTAGCTGGCTGGAATAAACCTGTTCAACTGCTGTCAGACAATCATGTTGTAATTCAGTTTGTTCTGAGCTGGGTGACAATGTCAGTGGATTCCAGGTGGTACATATGAAAAGGGTGACGTCATCCTGCTCCAGCACAACAGCCTGGGATTCAGCCAGTCTTGGTCTAATCATCAGCCTGAAATTCAGGCTGCACAGCTGACACCATCCAGCCATACCCTCAAATCCTCACAGCTGGTTTTGTTACTTCAATGTGAGCACACCAATGCTACAACTTGCCTCCTCTTGCTCTGTGCTCAGCTCCCCCTAACACTGCATAAATTCCACCCCCAGATCTCAGTCTCCATCCTTTTCTATTTGACTTTTTCCTTCGAAGTGCCGTATTCTGTGAGTCCTGCCCTGGTCACCAAACTGCTTGTAGCCTCAAGGCATCCACTGTAATCACTTGAACCAATGAATGTCTTCAGCACACTGTAACAAGGTTCTGTGTCCACGATCAGCTTTGCCATTGCTGCAGTTCTTTTGCCAGAACATCGTGGTGCTGGGACAGCCCAACAGAACAGAATCTCTTACCCAGGGATTGGCCTTTCCAATTTAGAAGCAAAGAGGAGCTAAAGATGTGAAGGAAAGTGTCTTCTAGGTCTAAAACTGTAGAACACATGTTACTCTCAGGGATGGAAGAAAGTAACACACATGGATTTGGCAGCACAGGGTGAACAACTGCCCAAGTGTTAGTCTCTCACAGGTCCTGTACCAGCCTGTACTCTGGAGAATTTGTCTGTTTTCTTACCAAATTGACATATCAAGTTCTGACTGGCACTCTGGTAATATCCCACATCCTAATAAAGAATTGATGAATGCTTCCAGTCCCTTCCACATGTCCAAGCCCACGGGATACTGCTTCCCTCTTACTGCTTGAACTCAAACTCCAGTTTTGGTTGAAATGATCCCTTTCCCTTGTCCTGGCTCTCCTGGTGCCTGTGCTGTCACAGCATTCAGTATCTCTGCTGCAGTGGCCATATTTCCATCTTACTCCCTTTGAAGAGGAACTGGTCCCTCTTCCCTAACACAGGGCTGATTCCCTTAGGGAACATCCCTCCCAGGAGGCAGCCATGGTGAGCACTCGTGCAAAAGTCAATGTGGGAACCCAACCAGAGCTCTCACACAAATGTGTGGCTGGGCAGGTCTCTGGCTGCAGGGAGAGCCTCAGCCTGGCACTGGCACCAGAGAGTAGCAGAGACACTCCTGTCCCATATGACCAAGTGAATGATCTGCCCAGCCTGGTGGCAGAGCTTTGGGGGGAAGTGGAGAGTTGAAAGAGTATCAGGGAGTGTGAGATGGGGATAGACTGGTGGAGTCACTCCTTGAGGCAAAAGCAGCAGATGGAGGCTCTCCAAAAAGCAGAGGATTCTCTCCCCTCTTTCCACCAGGTAGAAGGAGCGGACCAAAGAGAGGGGGGGCAAATGGAAACAAGCCCCTGCTTGGGGAGGCAGGCAAATCCCCTCCTTCCTCCCTCACCTTCCCAGCTCCATTGCAGAGCAGGTTTGGGGCCCTGCAGGAAGAACTGACTGATGGCACAGGTTGTTAGTTCAGCCAGGCCAGAAGGGCCAAAAAGACCAAGTCACCCAACACCAAGCATCAAAAGAGGCTCCAGAGAGAAAAGCAGACACGTCACTGGTGTGGGTGACCCCTCCTGACGGGGACAGAGGGCCCCAGACGCTGTTTGCAGCCACTTCAGACAGAAGTCAGCAGCCTCTCTGGGCACGAGCTAAGGACCTGTTACACAAAGTGCCCACCCTGGTGAAGCCTTTGGATTGGGATCTGCTTGTGGTATTTCAGGTGAGAAGAGACAAAGTGGCTACTAGAAACCCCAAAATAATCAAGAGGGATT
>WBNH01011878.1:0-91526 GCA_013401255.1 Urocolius indicus
GGGAAGAGAATGTTTTCACAAATTCTTTCAGGTATTTTTGTGTGGAATGCAGATAAGTTCAGAGAAGTGAGAACAAGGTGCTTCTGCCACAAAGGAACAAAGCAAGTCATCTGATCTGATCAATATTTTGGCTCTGAATTGGGGTAGAAAGTAGATAATGATTTTTGCTGTTACCCCAGTCCTGCCTCAGTGATTGGCACTGAGGTTACGTTCTCTGTCTAAGCATTTGCGGAATCCAGGGCTTAATGTGAGCATGGCAACTTCTTTAACATTATACAGGAAAGAAAGTGGTTCTACTGGGAGTTAGGAAATATTGGAATGGGGCAGAGTGAGGAACAGGAGGTTTTTGGTGGGTTTTTTTTGTGTGTTTGTTGTTGTCTATGTTGTTTTTGTTGTGTTTTTTTTTTCAGCTACAAGTACCTAAGCGTATTCTGCTACTTATTAATGCAAAGCAGTGTGTCCAGGCTGTCAGTTTCTCTGCCAAGATGGCAAAGAAGGACTGATGTTCCTAGATAGCAAAAGGCAAGGGAGTGGTTTGGGTAAGGTTCACACCTTCAGACAGCTGAGCCAGGATGGGAAGTGTTAGGTCTAATTGGGCAGGAAAGTTTGGCAAAAGCTACTGGCAGTGAAGAAGGAAGACCTCTGGTCCCAGACAAGTAGAGGCAGAGAAATGTTTAATGTCTTTGTCATCCTTACTTGCAATGTGTCGTGTTTTGTGTGAAAAAATTCAATGTCTTTGTGGGGATTAGGAGCTGAACAATCTGTAGATGTAACTAGAGACCAGATAATCTTCAGTGTAAGTATATGAATAGCCCTGTGTAAGCAGGAGAGTTCAGATTCTCTGGAAGTAGATGTCTGCAGACTTAAAAAGACTGAAAAACCAGTCTTACACACCGTGGTCAGCATCAGGAAGGACTATCAGTGGCAGTTTTGTGGTTTGATAAGCCTGTGACTGTGCTGTGAACTGGAGATGGGAGGCTGCCTTTAAATCCCCAAGATGCGCTGTTCTGAGGGGGAAAAAATAAATATATCTTTGGTTTTGGGATATGGCTGTTTGATGTAAAGGGAGAGAGGGAGGTTAACAGGACAGAGAGCAATGCCAGGGTGATGTGGTGTTGCTGTGAATGTCGTCAGATGAGTAGACCTGGTGGAATTTAGGAGCTCGGGAGATATTTGACTGTTTAATTTACTCTGGAATTAGTGTATTTGAACCTTTTTGTTTCCACTCTTGCAACAAAGCCCGGCCTAAAATTTTGCTAAACAAATCGTCGATTTCTATTTGATCTGCCTGGCTTTGGGGAAAGTTAGTACAGGATGGAACAGCAGATGTGGCCAACATTAGCAGTCTCCACATGGACATTATCTCAATGATGTATAAGTGGAACAGCCCCCTTGGAGATTTGTTCCTTGGAATGAAGTTGGGGAACTCACATTCCATGAAGTCTGTATGGGGATCTTTGCTCCTATCTGATAAGTTTTGGAAAGGAGCCTTCTCTTTTTGTGAAGAAGGTATAACTGGGAAACATCTCTTGGCTTCTGGGGAAACTCTGAAATGCTGTAATAGAGTTGAAAGGGGAGATTGACTCCCAGTCTTACTGTGTGTCAGTAAATGGAGCAGCAAATAGGAGGATGACTTCTTAAGTCCTCCTTGCAGGAGGACTTGAGAGAGTGATGACTGGGCTAGAGAAGGGTTTTGGACTATCTGGGAAGAGTGAGGAAAAACTGGAGCTAAAGAACTGTAAGAGGCAGAGGTGAGGATGAAAGTGTGTGTTGAAAGGCTCTGGGAAGAGAATAGTGAGCATCTGTGTGTGTGTGCTTGCACAAGTGGTGAAGGGATGTAGGTGTCTAAATGGAGCAAGGAGTCTGCCTGGATCCACAAGTCGGGGGGGAAAAAAAAAGAAGGATGCTGAAGGGTTGGCACTTTGCTGTTTTGCCTTCTCTCATTGCTCTGGAGCAGCACCCAAGGTGTTTGAGTTGCTTGACAGAGCCCTGGGATGGAGCTGGCCATGTTCCTGCAGCCCAGAGTTTCATGGGGCTCTGCTGCACCACTGAGCTTCCTTGCAGGTGCAGAGGCTGTGTGCAACGGGCTTGCACTCTCCCCAAGGACTGTGCTTTGAGCAGAGGAAATCCTGTATGGTGCTAATCACTCTCAAATCAGGAATGTGAATTTGGGCATGCTTAAAGCATTAATTGTAGTGGCTTAATTTCTTTATCTGGTAACATGGGGATTATACTACCCTGTGGTGATTTTGAGAAGGTCGGTTATTTAATGCTGACTGTGCAGGCCAAAGGATACTGGAGGGGGGGGGGAAAAGGTAAATTTAGGATTGAAGCAGGGCAGAATAAGCAAGGTCTGAAGATAGTCTGACATTGTCTGCAAGCATGATAGAGTTGCCTATCCAGAGGGCTGGAAGAGGTGGCAGTCCTAACAAGTTGGGAAGAGCAACACTGCACTTCGGTTCCTGGTAGGCCACACATGCACATTAACTGTAAGGAAAACAGAATGCTTGGGCCCTATATTGTGTTGGCTTTCTAGAAAACTAACAGGGCACTGAGGCTGCCGCCTCACTGCCTGGCTTAGCTGACATGGGGTCACTGAAAGGAGTGGATGAGACATGAGCCTTTTTTTCCAAAGAAAACTGGACTAATGTAATGTGAAGAGATAAGAAGTTTATATCCTAGTGCACGACCACAAGAGGGATCAGACCACTTGAATTTTAAATGTTACATTTTTGATTTTGTGTTCTTTCGTGTAGCTTATTTACATATGGAGATCTTCATTGTCTGACTTGATGATATTAATACTAGAAACCTAGTTGGATAGTGGGCTTGTGCCTAGTTTGTTTTGTGTCAGGCTGTTTCCTTGGTTTCAGTCTCTGCAGTATAAATAAGGCTGTATTTCTGCATGACTTTGATAGGCAGTTTTACGTTTCTGCTTGCACGAGAAAGTATGTCTTTATTGTCTGCTAGGTAAGTCTTCATTTTTGGTACTTTTGTTAGGTCTTTTTAAAGTAATTATTTTAAAATGTGCCTCTGCCATTAAGTGAGTTCAGAACCTGTACAGAATCTGCATTTTATATGAGCTTGATCACCAAAATCTGATTTCTAGCTTTCTACCAATTCTGTTCTTCTTGACTATCGCTCGTATAATTGTGATAATCACTTGTATATGGGAAACATTACAGGACAAATGCTGATCTGAAAGTAATCATTCACTGAATTTAATGTACCCTGTCTCAATTAGTCCACCATTTTATTTTGAAATCCATGTGTTTTTAGGGATAGTAGAAAAATGCAAAGTTGCCTGAAGGAGAATCGCCTCAACCTCTTTCTACTGTGTCCTTCCTTCACAAATATAGAAGCAGCTATATCATTGAAAATTTAATGAAGCTTTCATCAATATAATGCTGTGCCTCTACATTCTCTGAAACGTATTCATATTTAATGAGCTTCTAGTTCTAATTTCAGGTAACAGTAACAACTGAATATAACCATAAATCTGATTTGTTTGTGAACAGTGTGTCTCGTGTCATTTCCAATATATGAAGCAGTCATTGACGATAAGAGTGGTAAAGCATGGGAAGAGTTGTACATCTGAGCATCAAGCAGTTGTGCTTTAAATCAGCTTTTGACTGCATTTGGTAGTGTTGTAAGTTGTTCTTTTGTCTCAGATCTTCTGTTTTTTAATAAAAATCTGCCTCGGGAAACAGAAGTGATGACCTTAAAGCAACAAATTTGTTGTCCAGGTGTCATATTTGAATATTTCATGTTTGTGGGTTTTTGTACGTGCGTGTTTGTTTTTTCCCAATTCTTAGGAAGCCTGTTTTTTAGTTAAAAAAATACAACAATGGGAAAGTATTTTGAATCTGTGGGAAAGCTGGTAATACTGAACAAAATATAGATGGCGTATATTTAATTACAGAAGATGGAAATAGGAGTTGACTGTGACAATATCCAACTACACTCTGTACACTCTCAAACTGAAGCATTAAATAATGTTGCACTGCTAGGCTTGGCTGGAAGAAGCAACAAGGCTTATTTTGCTCTTTCTTACTGAGAGGGAATTGTAATGTTGAAAAGATGGTATTGTTTACCAAATTTTACCCAATAACACCACCTATGAGTACATAATTACATTTTCAATTAGAAGAAAAAAAACATTAACACTGCAGCAGTTTTGATCATGTAAAGACTTTATTGTTCTATCCGGATTATTTAATTGATTATACTTTTATTGGTTCTCATAATCATAATTGACATTTCATTAATATTTAATTTGTGTTTTGGAGGTTAATTGCAGAAAAAGGCCACGTGTAATGTCATGCCATTGAATATAGAAACATAAAAATTAATAATGAGAAGTTTTCTCTACTACACGTAGCATTGCCTTTGTAATTGACCTGCTTCTGCAGCAGAGTTGGACCAGATGATCTCTAAAGCTCCCTTCCAACCCTTACCATTCTATGATTCTAATGATACAAAAAATGCTGCAGAGAATGGTGTTGACTCTGTCCCCTTTCTTAGCAGCATGCAATTTTCCATTTCATCTACTAAGTAGTCTTTTAAAAAGAAATTTTAATACAGTATCAAGAGAAAGATGTACCATGCAAGTGTATGCTACTATCTGGATTACTTTTGACTGTTCTTATTGCATTAATCTACTTGAAGCATTACGTTAGCAGGGCTAATCAGGATGTTTTCCCACATTTTTTTTTAATATGGCTTTTTATGTGCGTTTTAGCAGCCTCACAAACTGAACAGTAAATACTGAATATATTATACAGATGTTCTTACTGCTTCAGGTATGTGTAGCAGCTCCAGAATTTTATTCAGTCTTTAGCAAGATTAAACACTTGACCTTTGTGGTCTCCTCTCGAAGAAGTTGTTAGACTGGCATCTATTGGGAGCTGCAGCTCTGGAGCCAGCATCCTCAGAACTGCCAGCACACAGCCCTCTGAGTGACATTGTCACAGGCTTTCAGGGTGTCTCTGAGTGTGGTGGTAGGGAGCCAGCGAGGACAGAGCAGGAGAGGGTCTGCCGTTTGTTTCCTCAGGCAGCTCTGCCCTGCTGTGGCTTGAGCCCAGGGAAAGCTGGAGCAAATGCAGTGCAGCCCACAGTTCCTGCGGCAGGCTGGGATGTAATCTCTGGTCTTGATGGTTCCCTGGTCCCTAGTGCATGTCCCTGGAGGAACACTGCTGCTTTTACTTTTTGAATTCTTCTCTGCTTGATTTTTTAAGGCTTTTGAACTCTCCTCAATAGAAAAACTGTTAATTTGCTGTGCCAATCCATTCTCGGTATATCATGCTGGGCAATCATAGCATGGTAGGGGTTGGAAGGGACCTTTAGAGATCATCTAGTCCAACTCCTTTGCTAAAGCAGGTCCACCTAGATCAAGTCACTCAGGAACGCATTCAGGTGGGTTTTAAAGACCTCCAGAGAAGGAGGTTCCACACTCTCACTGGGCAGCCTGTGCCAGGGCTCCCTCATCTGAACAATTAAACAGTTTTTTTCTTCTGCAATGTGAGGTAAATGTCAGTCATAGACACTTCCCCTCTCTACTGATTTCTATATGTACTGAATTTATAATGGCTAAACAAAAGAATACTAATTTCTAATTAAAATTCTTGTTTCCCAGCCATTTGGGATGCAGAGCAGTACAACAGAAAAACAGGTGAAGGAACTGTGTTAGTAAGACTTATTTCAAGAGATTAGCTCAGTTCATCAGGCACTTGAGCAGCAGTGTAGCCTCACTCATGCAAGGAGCCCACAGAAACAATGAGACTTCTCACGTGACAATTACTTCTAGAGTAAAATCCATACTATTTGTTTTCACTTGACGAAAAGTACATTGTTTTTTCTGACCATAATTTTTTCTGTCAAATAGTTTACTTAACACAGACAACCAGTTTATTTAAGATAAGCTGATAGCAGTAGACTTGGAGTTTGTCCTAATGCAGTCTCTTTTCTTATTTGGCTATTAACAGTAGAAGCTGAAAGTGGTTAAGATGAGGGAGAAGTGTGTGATGGTTTGATTTTTTTTTTTTCTTTGAATATTAACAGTTCAAAGGTCTTAAATGGCTGTCTCTCTCCTCCTCGTGAGTGACATCAGATCATTTACTTGCCAATCTTCAGCACTGACCTCTTGACTAGGTCAGCTGTTGAGTAGGAATTGTAATAAATATGATTAGAGTGTGGGAGGTTTGGTGGGTTTTTTTTGTGCAAGATTGGAGGGGTTACTTTAATAAGACTCCAGTTATTTTCCTTTATTAATTTCTGTAGATTTTTTTCATAGTCTTTAAAGATAATTTAAGTATTTTTACTTGGAGTCTCTTGAGGTATGTATAAATTGCACAGAAAAGCTACATTCTAAGCTTTGTTTTGGATTTAACATCCAGAAGTTTAAAAAAAGCGCCAATAAAAGGATTCTTTGGTCAGCGTTAACTTGGTTCCTCTGTATATATGGTAGTATACTATTGTTGCTGTAGAATGCTATTTTACAACTTGCAGAACCTGTTTTGTACCACGTTCAGATAATACTCTCATGAATTATTTTCTGGACATTATCAAGCACATGTAATGAATAAAAGATCATCGATTTCTTCCTTTTCTATAATGTTCCATGTTTCTAGGTGTGAAAGTTTTTATACCTAATGCATTTCACCTGTGATATAAAAGCATTGCTACCTTTATCTTACTGATGAGAAAAATCATCATGATTTTACAGAGATATCTAGATCTTTAGGTGTGCTATAGGGTGAATGTTAAGGCTACTTTCCCATCTGCCCTTCACCTTCAAACACATAACCTGCCTGCACAGCAATGAAAATTGCCTTTTCAGAGCCTCATAGTGAAAAGTGTTAGACACTGAGAATCCTATGAATAGCCATCAGGCACTCTAGAAAAGAATATTTCCGTTAGTTAAGGTAATTGCATTTCAACTTTGCAGTTTAGTTTTGGAGATTTTTAGAAGTTTTATTTGGTGTTACAACATTGAGCTTGTAGGGGACCAGTGATTTGTGCAGCCTGGTGTTTGGGCAGGTAATCCACGGGATCACCACTCAGTGCTTACTGAGGAAGATTAAAACTGAAGTTTTGGTCCTGGAGGAAAGGAAACTGGCTATATAAAAAAAAAAAGCAACCTCAGATTTTCAAAAGGAGTGGACTTATTAGGGGCACAGAGGGATTTGTTTCCCCCTCTTTGATTAATTTTTCTGTTATGCTTCATTATTCATAGCTGATCATGCCTTTTATGTATAAAGGTGACAGGAACAAAAAGATGAGCACTGACGTGGTTAAAAAAACCTTGCTATGTGTGTAGTGACTTCCACTTGAGTCTCCATGGTCACTCTACCTGACTGAAGTCCACATGTGACACAGGGAACATGTCTGTTCCATCCTTGTATTCCTAATCTCTTTTTTTTGGTACTGAATGACGAACCAGATCAGGGAGGTGATCCATTTTAGCATTTTAGACTAATTATCAGCTGAACTAGCTCCTTGTACTGTTCCCAGGCACACATACTGTGCTACAGGTACTAGGACTTGAGTATGGAGTGGGAAATAGCAGCCTAGATTTAAAAATAAGGTAGGCTACTATAGGACTAGACTCTGCTTTGCACTCGCAGTAGCTATATGTGATGCCAGTGAAAATAAATAAATATCTGTATTAGGTTCTTGTCTGCTTTGTTGTTGATAGCTTCAGCGCTGTGCTGGGAGAGAGGCTGTCTTGGTTACATTCCTACAGCGTTAAATGGCCATATAGGTATGTGTCAGCCATGCAAAAAAACCCTTTGATCTCAGATGATCCCATGCAATTTCCCCAGTACATATGTGGGAGTTAATATGTTTGTTTTAGTTGACAGTCTGAGCATGCAGAGGCTCCGTTTTTCTTTTACTCAAACACCATATAGCTTGGATTTGGATTTAGCTTAAACAAATTGCTAGGAACTGTCTCTTCATGTGATGTAAAGTTTATGTTCCTGAGAATAAAAGGATCACTTGTGGATTACTAGAAGTGTTGCAATTTGAAAAGAGCTCTGCTGGTGAGGATACAGCTTTCTCCTTGAAAGTTTTTGGATCTCATTCAGATCTTTTCATAGTCCTTGCAAAGCTTAGGCAGGGTGATTTGGTTCACAGTGGCCTCCCAGCTTTGTCACCAGTAGGAATGAAAAGTTGGTATGAGGTACTGCTCGGGGTGATCACCACACTTTGTAAGAGTAATGTTTCTAATTTTTTGTATTTTTCTTCTCTAAATAAAGGAAAATGAAGATAATACAAAGCAAAAAATTGTTCAAACTGTAGTGGGAATGGTAATGAAGTGAGTTTGATACCTCATCATAAAGATGGCCCTTCATGAGTCTCAACCTTAGTTCTGTGCAGGGAAAGGAAAAATCAAACAAATTTGAGCAGGGGAACGGAGAATGGAGAGGGAATGAGAAAAGCACGATTTCCCCCCTATTTATTTGATATTTTGTGCTAACTACTTACTCAATTTTATGCATTTTTTTCCAGTGGAGCAGTAGAATGGGGCAGGGACTAACACTGATGTTAGAGCTTCATGGGATGCAAGTTTAAGCAATCAGTGATTGTATTCATGGTTCTTAATCTCTTCTGTTTTCCTTTTCCTCCTTGGAGTTGAGTAGGTGGGCTGGTGTTGGAGGTATTTGTGCAGTATGGGAAGGTGACCACATGTATGCAGCTTGTCTTTGTCCTCTGGCTTTTCACAACTTTGATCTATGGTGTGTGCAGGTGGAGAGAAGGACCAAGAAAAGTCATGCTCTGGTTAGTCTCCTCAAAGTACTTTGTGTCCCTTGCGTGCTAAACTTGGGGTCTTTTAAAAGGGTAAAAGATGCCGAGCAGGTGAGTCAGCCTTTTGTGCTAAGGGCCAGGTGGTTGACTTATTTTCAGGCTGGCATGCTAGGATACACTGGCATTCATCGTGTTTGTAAACACTTCACAAAAACTTGAGGAAGGCTTTTGTCTTGTTCTCTTTAATGTTCTGGGAGTGACTGGCTTGACGCATTTTCCCCAGGTGGCATCAGCAGCCTGTGAAATACAGAGGAAAGCATTTCAGCTGTATGACCTTTACAGCAGGGTGATCTACAGTAAGGACAATCAAAAGTGAGTGTCTTTGTATTTTTGGTACTTTGCCCAAATATGTACAGTTTTGACTCCAGAAGAGGAAATGAAAGGCTGCACTTCTTGGATGAGTCCTTTGGGCAATGCAGTTCTTGTCTTCGTTTTTCTTTTTTTTTAGTATTGGAAAGATTGTTGCTGGTATTGCTGAGTGTAAAAGAATGGGATTGTAGTGTGTTGTGCTGAGTTTTAAATCAAGCTTAGGCTCTAACTTTTCTGAAGAAAAGCATTTGAATATCTCTTTGATAATCTATTACTCCTTTGTAGGTTTTGTTGTTGAACAAAGACTCGAGTATTTGTCTGTAGAAAAGAACAAGTGAAAAGCAGTTCCTCATGACTTTTTCCACAATGTTTGGTGTAAGTATGGGCTTGCTGCTAGGGCCACTTGCAGAGGGGAATGTTGAGCACTCCTAGATCCATGCTGTGTTGCAAAGGACAGCAGAAACTCCATTTAGATTGGAATTATCCAGTGCATGTAATGATCATTTTCTCAAGTGTCTGAGTCTGTTTTTGGATTTTCTTTTCTCCTTTCTGTATAGTATTTTTTGTCTGCTTTCAGTATGCCATTGTCTTGAGAGGCCTGATCTTGCAAACAATAATGAACAGAGCATTTGTTCCCTAGTGATACCTGTGGGACTGTTCAAATGAGTATATGGAGCTGAATCCAAGACCTCCTTGAAGCCCACCAAATACTGAGGTTTTGTTTCCCCTCCTTCCTTGATGCTTCTGTTCCCAGAGACTGTGAAGCCAGCTCTTCTCTCCAGTAGTAAATGCCTGAAGGATTATGCCAGATTTTTTTCATAGTAAAAAAGTCTTGAACATATTCACATTTTGACATGTTGTGTCTGAGAATGGCTAAGCAATAGTTTACAGCTTACACATTTTATTTTTTTTAATTACCTATGATGAAATACTGAGTTTTAGCATACTTCCTAAATGGATATCTTGGGAATGGAAAAAGTGACTTAATTGTATACTGTCAAAACCAAAGAACTTCTTTTGGCCTGGCCATTTAATGGGCCATTTAGCTTCACTTCAATCTGCTTTTTTTTTTCAAAAAAGCTACTGAGCAGAAATCACATGGGCTTGTCTTCCACTGTCAACTGTTTGCTGTGTAGGTGGGGGTATGGTGCAGGTGCTGGTGACAGTTTGAACTGTTTGACTTTGTGCCCAGAGTGACAATTGCTGCCTAGTTAGCAGAACCAAAACATGCTATTATCTTATTAGTACATTCACATCTTTATGCAATTAAACAGCATTATATTTAAGCTGCCTCTACTATACACGGTTCCCACAGTTTTAACACTTTATCATTTAAAGCTTAGAAGAATTTGACTGAGATTTATTTCCACATATACAGTCTAGTTAGCAGTTGAGTGTGATTTTTGTCTGTGAGAAATGAGAGTGTGTGAATCAGTGTTGTCAAGGTCTTCAGCAACCAGGTAAGAGGGGATGACCAGCAGGAAATACCCCTTTGTGGGGGAGAGGGTCTTGCTTTCATGGGAAAGTTCATCATCTTGGTATTCATTTGTGGATTTATGTAAGGGCTGATCAGCAAGGAAATTCCCTTGGAATGTTTAATAGCACCGAGTTCTGCAGTTCTTAAAGAAAACCCGGCATTTCACAGGTGCCTTAGTTCCATCGCTTGGAAGTTTTGCAGCCAAATACTTGTCAGTTCTGAAAACTGTAATATAAATTGCTATTAGAGGTGATATTTTGGGGTGGAGTGTTTTTTTGAGTAAGCATATACATCTTTAAAACATCTGAGTCATGTATTCTATTTTTTAATACAAAATGTTTTGAAGACTCAGCATGTTGTGGTGACACTGCACAAAGCATAAGGTGACATATAAGGGCCTTCTAAAACGAGGGAAAAGAGAATCTTATGTATATCACTAAATTAATTTACACATTCATTTATTTCTGACAACCCCATCAACTCCTGTTGCCAAGCTAAATCAGATAGGGTGATGGTTCCATTGCTCATGTCCCAATTGACTGGATTGCCAAGAGAAGGTGGGAATGGTAGGGCAGCAGATAACGGTTATGCTTCACCAGTAAAAGACATGGCCTGGTCTTTGTGTTTGTCATGACCAACTATAGAGTGGTTTTTAGTGGGGAATTTTGTTCCACTGGTTAACTTTGTGTATGGGTTTTGGGTCTTAATGCAATGGGTGTCACCCAACTTGTTTTACAGGATTTTCCAAGGAAAACACCCAGTATGTTTTTTTTCTGCCTTGGGCTGGTTGATAGGCTGTAAATGCAAAAGGCTTTTTGTAGCTGCTTTTTGAAATGCTTCTGTTGTGCAATGGCACCATCAGTCATGAACCCCAGCCTGTGCTCCTAACTGGATTCTTTTCAGGATTTAATTGTTGATTGCATGATGTCTGCAAGAGCGTGAGTGCAATCTTCAGTATCTACAAACAACTCATCTCTTCCTTATCTTTGGATCCCTTGTTTTTAATTTTAGACTAATAAGCTTGGCTTACCACCTTTGTGGAGGTAGGTAAGATGATCACTTTTCATAATAGTTCTTGGAGAAAATGCTGCTAAACAGTAGAACACCTTATCCCTCTATCCAAAATATTGCCTATGGTTTTTAGAGAGTGGAAGCAGCTTGGGTTGCCCTTTAGGTAAAAGTTGCAAAGTTAGAGAAGTGGCTTAATTTTATGGGGGTTTAAGAGCTTTAGATACAATTTTATTAAGTTATTATAAATAGCAGGAGTGTGGATTTCAATAAGGTAGACTGCTAATCATAGGTATTGGTAATGAACTGACCTTAACTTGCAAGGACAGACTGTGGCAAAGCATGGATCTTGCACTCATGAGTAACAGCAGCTAAACCATCACAGAGCAATGTGTTAGTTTTATCTGTGAAGAGGGAGTGGACCCTTACATGGGCAAGATTGTATGTTACAGAACATTCATGGTCCTCAGTGCACGAGTACCCACCTGCCTGAATGTGTGCCCTAGGAAAAATCCACATTTCACACAACTGTTATGAAAACTAGTCCCTAGGAGCCTTGTTTGCTCAGGTTATCCCTGTTCCACAGTGAGGACAGTTTATGCAAGAAGCTTGCAGGAGCGAGCCCAGTAATGCCCAGCAATACATAATTCTATAAAATGGTGAGAGTAGATAATTCACGGTCTGGGATCTCCTTAGGGGTTCATTATTGAGCTTTATTTTTGAGGCATATGCAGTTGACTTTGGCCAAGGAGGTTAAAGGTGCTCAGTGTTAAGTGGGCACCTCCAAAATGTTGTCAATTGAGGGGGTCTGTGTTTTCTAAAAACTTGATACTTTGGGTTTTTTTTGGGCTTCTTTACTACATCCCCCAATCTCTCATGCAGGAGTTTTGCTAGTGGCTATTGTTTTCTTTGAAGGTCTGCAGAATCAGAAATTCACTTGTAAAATAGATACTTTGATTTGAGGAGGGGACATTGAAAAAGAAATCCTGTAATTATCATGTATAAGCTTATTATTTGAGGCTAAGAACATACAAAAAGACTACATTTATGTGTTCAAAGCTTTCAATCTTCCTATAAATATGTGCTCAAGGGTATACTCTCCTGATTTGTTTTAATTTGACTGCTCTAGTGACACGAGATAATATCAGGCATTTATTGTGTGTGATTTATATGGGTAAGGAAAACATTATTTACTGTTTCTCAGACCAGGAACAATGTTCTTTACACGTGGCTCTAATACAGCTGTTGTGAGCCTAAATAAATGCTGCTTGTGAATGTGTGCAAGATCCAGTGTGATTATGGAACAGTGTAGTGTTCCTGAGAGAACCTGCAGTATTGCTGAATGCTTCTCAGCTGATGTTTGGATAAAACAGATAAGCTCAAAGATTGTCTGTAACTGATCAGCTGAATCTTGTGCCAGATTTCCATTTCCTTAGTTGTTTTCAATGTCTCTTAATCAGCGAGACTAGTGGGATGTGCCATACAGCATAAGGCTGTAGCTGTTGACAGTGGTGGGTTTTGGTTGTGTGTGTGCTATTTGCAGTTGAAGTAGTGAATGGAAATTTTGAGAACTCTTTTTCTGTTTTTTTTTTTTTTTAATGTTATGCAGAGATTGGAACAAACAAAACTTTTCTGCAAAATGAGTAAATTGGACCCGCTCTACTGAGGGTGGCAGACGGAGTTTATACAAAAGCACACATTCAAAAAGACTTCTTCCAAGCTGTTTCCACACACATAACGAGCCACACACAAATGCATAACAAATCTGTGCTCTGAGTTTGGTGTTTATACATGGCAGGAACTCCACATAATGAGGAACAGATTTGTGGATATTTAGCTGGCTTCCAAATTTTGACAATGATTCTATCGTGATTAGCTTACTGATGTGGGGCAACAGCTGTGTGTCATCCTCCCCATTTCCTCTGCAATCTCTTGTCCTGGTGTCTGCATCGACTGCTGAGTAACTATGCTGGGGTGCTCTGCTTTGTGTGATTTGTGGCATACAAGTACTGATATAAATACAAACAAGAATACCATTTTTTTTTTTTGCTTCAACAGATTTTTGTCTCTTTGAGCTTCTGTTAATACACGTTGTCTTGCCTCTTGCTCCCACATTGTGCAACTGATTCTCCTTGTTGTCTCTCCTTCTAAAAATTATTAGAACAATGATTACGCATCACATATATCATCATGATAAAATTGCTTGAAATGTGCTGCAACTTTTGGGTAACAGTTTGTTACCCCTTTGGTATGGTGAGTAATGTGCTTGCTTACTTAGTCCTTTTTGATAACCTGTGAAGTTGCCTTCACTGAAATAGAACTGCATGTGGTTTCCCTACCATCTATAGGAAATGATTGAGATGTCAGTATACCTAATGTAGGTCTGATACATGTTCTCCTTGTTTTTATTTAATACCTTCTTCTAAGAGCAGTTACATTGAATATGACCTTAAAGTTTAATTTAAAAAAAGTTGCATGAGATTCACTAACTGGTGTCATGTACTAAACCACCAATTCCTGTTTAAAAGTAAACTTGAGGGAAAAGCTTTGGACTTGATTGATTAAATTTATAATGCAAGAAAATATCCTCTATCAGGCTTCAAGTGGGTCAAGGTCTTTGCCACCTTCAAAAAGGAAACTGCAATATGACCTGCTCAGTAGCCAGTGTTGGATGGAAGGGGGAGGCTTGATTATGTTTTTCCTTTCTATTTTTTTAATAAGTCAAAACATATTTGTTTTTGAGATAGTTTTCACTGGCTGTATGTTGTAGGATATTTCAAGACAACCCTGAAATACTTATCATGCTGTGTCCCACCAAGAATGTAATCTTAAGGTCTCCACTGTTTATGGAGCACAGTCTATATTTTATCTCATGCTGAGAAAAGATGTGATAATGGTTGTTTAGGGATTATGTGAAAATGGAGTGAGGAATGACCCTTAAAAATTGGTAGGAAGTAGGAGATTCCCAAATGAGACCAGGCAGACAGAGAAGCTGTTTGAATTGCTACTGTTGGGGTTTTCTAATGACTATCTCCATTGAACTTATATTTGTGTGAGTGAAAATTGATGACATCAGTTTTGTCAAGAAAAGGCATTGAAATCTGGTGGATTACAGAAACTGAAACTACACCTGGAACTCCAGTAACTTGCCTTCATTAGTGCTGTGGTTTTGGGGACTGCAGCCACAGCGTGAGAAGGTGCTTGTGGCGTTGAAGATCGTTAATGGATAGAAAGTGCCAGCTCTGGCAAGTGGTGTGACACAAATGAGCCTTAGGCCTGAGGCGAGCACAAGACATTCCTAAATGAGTGATCCATTGCAGCAAGAGATGCCTTACTTGGTTTTGGATTAATTCCTTGTACGTCCTTTAACTTTTGTCAGCTTACAAAACAAGTACATTTGTTAAAATCGTAGTGCTGAGCTCTGTGAGGCCTGTGGCACGTTTGAAACAAATGTTGTGCAGATTTCTCTGGATAGTCTATGCCTGTAGAAAGAAAACGTTGTGTAGATTTCTCTGGACAGTCTTTCTACTTTGTTAGAAAGGCAGGAAATTACCCCAGGGGTCCCTTGCAACCCCTCTGTGTGTATGCTTAAGTCACCATGAAGCACTTGCTCAGCAAGCCTTGAATGGTTTATTAGGTGTTCTTTTTAATTATACATATCTTGCATGTCAAAGATACAAACTTTTTTCCTGTGATTTTAAAAAACAGAAATACACAGACCTTCACTCTTTTCAAGTGGATTTTTCTTTAAAATGCTAGTCTTTGGTTTTGAAAAATGCTTCCCTAGGCGTATTTCTTTGGATTTTGTATTTGGATGAAGGATGGTAATAATATGTTATTGAGTTGGATATTTGTTCTTTTGGTCAGGTTTTCTTCAACTAAATGTTAAGAATAATTTAGGTTCTAGTCTGTAAGGTATTTAAGGGCTTCAGCAGAGATTGTTTTTCTTTCTCTGACATCCAGCTATTCAAATTGTAATAGCAAAGGCAACAGAGAGTTAGCAAGTCATTCTAAGTGGTGCTTTAGGGCAGGAAATAAGTAATGTCCCAATCAATTGAAATTCCAGTAGGGATTTGGGATATGATGTAGAATTACCTACACTAGCCTGGGAAACAACAAAAATACTACAGAGTCCTTAGTGTTCAAAGGCTACCGGTGCTTTTGGTCTGTCTCACTGAAAAGGCAGCAGTCTTGAGAAGCAGTTTGTTCCCTAAGGCTCTATGGGACTGATGAAGAGGCTGGAACAGGGATTTGTTGAGTCTTGACCACCACTGTTTGCTGCACAGAAGGCCTTCATCTGAACTTGTTCTGCTTATGAGCTCAGGCATGGTGTAGTACAGGGTGTACAGGAGTAAGCTTCAGCTGCTATGTACTTGCTACTAGATTTTTTTTTACATGCTAGGAGAATTCATATCTCCATATTTATGTATATATGTACATATACATAGAAATGTATATAGGTGTTAAATTACATGTACTGTCTGAAACAAGACAAGCTGAGAATGCTTATGGTCTAGCTTTCTACTGTGCTAAAGCTGAAGATAGTTTCAGCTGTTAAAGAAAAACAGAATGGTCTGATCTTACCTTCTCTCTTTCTACACAGTGAAAAAATGGATGCATGTGAATGGAGTTGGGATCTCTGAGACATGCACGTTTATGGTTTATTCCAGATAACAGAAATGGTTATTGATAAGAGAGTATGAATCTATGTAATTTATATAAGACTGCTTTAGACTGATGGTTCGGAGTTACTTCTGAGCAGGAGCAGATGCTGGAACACCTGTGCCATGATTTAAAAAACAAAAACAATACTCTAAGATGCAGATGATAGTTCAGTATCTTCAACAAAGTCCAGTTTTCTCTCTCCCTTTTTATTTTTCTTCCTGAGTTGTGGTCTTGAAATTTCAGAATTCAGAGCATGTAGCTAGAACCACAGGTAGAACTGGAGACAGCATCATAGTTATCAAATCTAGTTGCTTGTTGAAGACAAAGAGGTCATCAAATCTTCCTCATAAGGTTATAAAACTTCATTTTTAAACTAGTTTTTTGCCTGTTTCATTGGTTGGATGTAGTTCCAGATTCTTGCTGCTGTGGCTGGTAAGAACTCCTCCTCCTCCTCCCTCTTGGGTTCATTTTAGTTTCCTTTTTCTGGATTTATAGGTGAGCTCATCTGTTTTGAGTGTGTGACCAGAACTGCATGTCATTTCAGGAGAAGTCTCTTCACATCCTACTGGTGACTGTCTTTCTGGCTGCAGCAGTTCTGATACATCCTTGGGTTGCATGTGCCGTTTCATGGCTGCATCCCATTGCAGAGGAGCCATGAACTAAGATTTAATTGCTATAATGTGTGTCTTCTTCTCCTTGGTGCTCTTTAAATGATAGCTCCCAGTGACTTTGTGACTTGTTTCAAAAGCATCAATTTGTTTGGCCAGTTTTATTACCTTCTGTTTTATTGTAGAAGGGCTTGTCTGTAAACTCATCTTGTATGCTTTGTTTAAAATATTCTGATATAATGTGACATGCTTTTTGGCTCTCTTGTTTTAAGCACTTCTGAAAACTACTTGCCCTCCATCTGCTATTACACCTGTTCTTGTGTTGCTTGTAACTGTGCTTCCACTCACCTTTCCAGAGATGATGTTTATCAAGCAGCTTTTAGGGTGCCTTAAAATAATGATTGACACTTTTAGTCATGTTCTCCCCTTATACTTTTGGGTCAAGCTAAAATAGCTAGATAGACCATAAGAGCCTTGTTAGAGAGAAGGAGAAACCTTCATAAACAACACTGGGTGCTGTTGAATTCATAGCTTGGGAAGAAAGGAACAGCTTTTTATGCTCTCCCGCCCAGTGGCTATCCCCAGTAACTTAGTTCTGGATCTTGTTCTGACTGAAAGGACCTTTCCTGGGAGTCCTTGGACATGCTGAGCGTCTCCACAGGTTTGTTTTACTGTGGTTACTTTCCATCAGGTGAGCAACCTTATTCCAGCAGAAGTATTTCTAGAGTTATCTTGCCTCAGATATTATTATACAGTTTGTGACGAATGTGCTGAATGCTGGGGAAGGTCTTTTATTGCCAGAGTTTTTGAGGATATGATCCTACATCAGCCTAAGCTGTTTAGAGGTTGCCTCCTGTGGTGCTGTCCTCTTCCCTTGCATTGTAGCCCAGCTGTGCTTGTGCTTATGGCACGGGAGTTTCAGCAGTTGGGGTGTATCTGCCTTTGTTAGAGCCCTCTCAGTGCCAGAGCATGAGTTGGAGCTGCCTAAATGAGGGCATTGTTTGAAGTTTGCAGGAAGTTTGGCTGCTCAACTTGTTGGGACCTGGAGTTCACTTGAGGGTTCTCCTACTTTCGCTTTGAGAGCAGATCTGCAAAGCTGTGTAGGTATGTAGCGGTGTTCACAGAAGTGCCCACCCGTTCTGCTGGGCACCTCACTGCATTGTCCAGTACTTAACACAGACTTGGGATACTTCATGCTCCAGCATGAGTCTTAAAGATGCCTGGCTTTCAAGACTTCATTGATAGTGATGTGATATACATGCTTTGCTGGGGGTTTAATATTTGACAACATCACACTTCAGCTTTCTCACTCTGGTTGCCCATTCATACCTTCACTTTGCTTATTACTGTGTGCTGATACAGACATTTGTGAATTATGTGGTGCACCAAATGGGGAAGTTAATCTGGCTGAAAAATAAGCCAGCAAATAGCCATGTGGCTGCACAAATGTTTTTCTGGCCTGTGGGAGAGGACAGCAGGGGGAGGACTGGTAGGGCAGTGTGAAAGCAGATCACAGCAGCTTCTTTGACATGGGTGCTGACTTCACATGTATAAATACAGTCTCGGTGGTTTTAGGCTGCATGTATAAACTCAAGGTTTTTAAGACTTCTGCTCCTCACAAGAATGAGTGCTTTAACCTTTGAGTTTGATTGTTTATTTCTGACAAATTACATAAAAAGAAGCAGTTGGTTTTATTGTATCATAAAAACAAGATTTCTGTGGGATCTCCCATGTAGCATGCTGTTGGAGCAGATTATGCTTTTGATCTTTTCAAACCAAGCAAACTTAGCCTTAGATAGGACAGTTTTTCATCACACGTGGCTTTTTGAGCACTGCTTGTTTTCAGAGCTATCCAGAAGGTGGACAATGCAGTTATTGCTCCAACAAGCTGGCGTTTTTTTTCCAGTTATTTTAATGGTGTGTACATACACCCAGACTATCTCTCTGTGTTTAACTAGCTTAAGGAAACTGGGCTGTATACTTCTTAACGCTTTGACTGAAGTATAAGCCTGTGCTCTTGGCAGAAATTTGGCTTAGTTCCTCCCAAAAGCTGAGAGAAGTGATGAGCCAACATATACAGATCATTCAACAGGTATGTTTGCAAGACATGGTGAAAGTTCTGTTTTTTGAGAATTTTAAACACTTGCATGTTTCCTGTTGAGACCCCAAACCACAGTTGTTTTTATAGAAAAATTTGGTCATATGCCTGTTTTTTTTTTTTTACAGATATGTCTTATCAACTTCATCTTCTTACTTTCTGAGATTAGGCATGAAACACAGGAGTGTCTTGTGACAAACCCTCAATCTGGTCAGGGTATCTCGTCATGCCACAAATTCTAATTGGTTTTTTCTTCCCTTTTACCTTGTAGTTGTACTTCCTTGTCTTGCTTTCAGGTGCTGCTGTTGCACTGTAAAGTGCCTTCAAAGTCCACAACAGAAGGTAGAAGCCTTATTTCAAATCAAGTAAAAGTTCAGCCGTGACTATTTTGGGTCTCCAAATGGGTCTATTTTCTGTGGTCTGTGTTGTAGGGTTTTTTTTTCCCAGTGTGATTTCTGGGGCATGCAGGTGTTCGTGTAAGACTAAGTGAATGCTCAAAATACTTGAGATCTGTCAGCTCTGAGGGCAGTTCAGCCCATGCCATGGCATAGAGCTTTCTCACACGTTAACAAATGAATACTGAAGAAGGGAGCAATGTGTCTTTATGGAGTTACTGTGAGATGTTGTTAACAATGAGCGAGTTTGTCTTGGGAGACCATGGGCAATGTTGAGCTGGATCGGGTCTAAAAAAGTGCAGTTTCTGCATTTTAGGCAGACATGGTAGATTTCGTAATCGTGTCTTAAGTTCAGGTGTGCTGTGGGCAGCTGCTAATCCTGATAGCTACCCAGTCTGATGTTTGTTAAGAACCCTAACAACTTGCAAAGGTTCTTATTCAGAGACAATAAAGCATAATAAAGGGTTATTGACATAGTTGAATTTATTATTTTAGTGCATATGTTTGCCCAGTGAACTGTAATGGATTTGAAGTAGTTGTTCTGGTACATTGGGTAAGTTCTTGGTTGATTTTGGTATGCCTAGTCATTGTGAAAACACTTCTTTCTCAATGCCACACAGCTGCTCTTGAAGCGTCAAGAATTGACCTGTCAAGTATTGGCCTGTTCTTTGACGAAAGTGACATAGTTATACTATAAGACGTGGGGTTTTTTTATGGTTATGTGCTTAACTGACTGGGCAATAGCATCTCACAAAGAGCCAGTTTTATTTAAATGCCTATAGAAATATTTTCCTCTGTTATGCAGAGGTATTACCCTAAAAAATTCTTCTCTAATAGGTTTTTTTTTTTACCTAGGGAAAAAAAATGAAGGATCATCTGTACTGGACAGATGTGAGTTAAGTTTCAGTTTGCAGCAAACTCTTTTGTCAGGTCTGAGCCACTTGAAATGATTTTGTAATGGAGATGTTGAAACACAATGGGTGGTGGAAATGTTTCTGTTTATTATTAATTGACTCAGTATGTCTTTTTTTTTTTTTTTCTGCTTAAAGTGCCAGTCATTCAAGGCTGTAGCTCAACCACTACCTGATCTGCTTTCTTTCTCGTGAGTGCAGTTGAAATGAACCGATCTGTATATGAGGGTGTGTGTATGAGTGTTCGAAAAAGAGTTAACCGTAGCTGAGTGTCTTCTAAATTTTTGTGATATCTGAGCTCCTTTAACCTCCTCCTTCCTGCAATATTCGGCAGAACTCATCTGACAGACAAAAATGAAACAAAATCCTGTGTGTGCATCCTTTTCCCAAAAGATATAAATAGTCTACAAGAAAGATTGTATGCTCAGCATCTTGGCAGACGATGCTGTGAATTGACACAGTACAGCTATAGGTAGAGTACTGGGGTCATTCCTTAGTTGTGCTTTGTTGTTTAAAGGAGGGGTTAAGATCAGCTCTCCAGAGTATTGATACTTTTGAAAAAAAAAACCCAAAAAAACTTAGCAAAGTAAACTCTTTTGCAGTGCATGTTACTGGGGCTGAACAGAGGAGAGCTGCAGACAATGGAAGATAATGGATCAATAGTGTTTGAAACCCAAAAATTCTCATCTATTGGTGGAGTCACAATTTCTGCCTGAAACACAATATGTGTCTTATTGCCATGATGAGCTGTAATCTCTACATGAGGCATGGGCCACTTGTGAGACCTGTTTATTTACTAGCTGAAGACAGACCCATTGCTAGTTTTTTTGCCAAATAAGGTTTTGAGAGCATTCTGAAGTTGTCTCCTTACAAGGTGGGATCTGGAAAATCCCCACTGGTGGGACCTCCCAGAATTTGGACAGAAGAAGAGGGGAAAGAGTAGTTGGCATGTTGTTATCCCAGCTCCCTCCTGTGCTTGTTGGACAGGGAAGATAAGGCCCAAAACACATAGATGGCTGCTTCTCCAAGTAGGATTTCTGAGTTCCTGAAGCTGACATGTGAAATGGAAAAGACTTTTTTTTGTCCCCAACTCCCTACTCATCTGGGAGCTACTGATCTTGTAAACTCCTTTATTCCAATGCTGTCAGAAGCATTTGGTGTCACTGCAGTGACACGTTTTTGTCTTTCCTCAGCTTTTGATCCTTAACCTGTAACATGAGGGGGAAAAAATAGCTTTTGTTCAGTTCCCTTAACTTTTTGGATTGCAGAGATTGTCGTTGCTACTGGCTGGAGGAAGAACCTGCTTTCTAAGGCTGTGTCAGCCCATCAGCCCAAAAAATAAACCTTCAGTGGCCAGCTACAAATAGATGAACTCTTGACTGTGTAGCTGAAACCACCGTGAGTTATCAAGACTTGCTAAATGTACCGAAGGTTGTGAAATAAACAGGTTTGACAGCCACTTTCTCCAAATTTGACTATTCTTGTCTCAGTTCAAGAATCTCTGTACAAGAACACAAAATTGTCAAACTCAAGCTAAGCAAAAAGCCTGTGAATGTTTCCAGAAGCATCTTTGATTTAAAAAATCTCTGGTGTCTTCTGTAAGCTCTCTCGTGTGTATTCTTTCCATTGGTTTTTAATCTTCCTTCACCATAAATTGTCATTCCATTTCTGTAAGTAAATTTCCCTCTGACATCAGAATTGAGGAACAAGTGAAAACTTACCTTTTTGCTGATTCTTTCCATTTCTTTGTGATTCAAGTCTTAGCTACATATTGAAGACTGTATTGTCATTTTTTTTTACTTGAAACTATTTTTTCCATAGTAGAGAAACATCTTGGTTATAAAAGCTGAAGAGAGGCTTAGAGATTCTAAATATTTGATACTATTTAATATCTACTAAAAATAGCCTTTGTAAACAAGGGTAGTATCTCATTCTGTGATATTCCTAGTCAACAGCAAAACCCATAAAGATTTTTTTTTCCTGAAATACTTAATGGCTGAGTATCTGAAGTCCTTCAAATTTTTGCTCTGCTCAGCAGGATCTTAACTTTTAAAAGATTATCTTGTACTCTTGCTTTGTTCTGTTTTGTTTGCTCTCTTGCTGGCCAAGCTAGAAAAATAAGCTATGTGATTGTTGCGAGCCATTTTCAATCATTCAGTGGTCAAGAGGCTCGATTCCTTATCTGCCATCATCCCTCCGTGAAGTATATGGGAACGTGGGAGGAATGCAGGATTGGGCACAAATCTTGTACCCTTTGAAGATACTTTGTCCAAAACAAACACTCAGTTCCAGTAAGTGTAATTTAGTTGATAAATATCTAGCAGTTTTCTGGAGAGGAACCTCTGCTTGTTATTTGCAATGTACTAAAAGCATTTTTAGTATGGTTCTGAAGTCCTTGAACACTGACATGAGGGCACATAGTGCTATTTGTGCATTGATGGCACCAAACGATCTTCATGGTTTATTACTTGCTTTCCTCAAAAAAATGTGGCGTCATTCTAGACAGCTTAGAGGCTGAGCCATTTATTTAATATTTCACGTGGATAAAAGAGAAGAGCAAGACAGATCAAACCAATGGTCATGGAAATGAGCATACCAATATTTATTATCCTGGTGTGGAAGACCAGGAAGCTTTATTGTTCCTGGAGATGTGTGATAACTCTTGTTGCGTTACAAATAGTCTTTTGCTGTTATCCATACATGTGTAACTCTCTGGGCGTCTTCCATTTGATATCTTTATCCAGATGACCTATTCTCAGGATACAAACTCAAATGCAAAAGATAATGAAAGATTTTTAGTGAATCTATGAAATACAGATGACGGAGGCTATCCAACCTCAGTGTGATGAGGAGGATTGGCAATATCGCACCCAGAGTGTTTCTTTAGACCTCCAGTGAAGCTGTTGTCTTTAGACACACTCGCTTTTGAACAAATAGACCTGATTTTTAAGCGTGAACATTTGCTATTGTTAGTTTGTATATGGTATGTGTGCATACATATATACATATGACTGATTTATGCATATAAAAATCAGTCATGTAAGGCTTCTATTTTAAGAAAATGTGGTCACCCATTTTGGCTGTGATTCGAAGGGGAGTGAAGCAGGTGTTTTGGTGCTTTGCTTATTTGAAGAAAGCCATGTGTGAAGTGTTGCTTGATAGAAGATGCACTGAATGATGTCCAGCTTCCTTAGTCTGACCTTACACTAAGGCAAGTGAAGAAGAGTTGGATTTGCAAAGAAGTGGAAGAAGGGAGCTCTACAATGCCAGCTGTGGTGTCAGGGTATTCCCCCTGTGCTGTCTGGGTTGTCTGTCTGTTGCATGGGCTGGGTACTAGGTCATGCTGTATTTTTGATTTCACAGTGCAAGATAAAGTTTTCAAGTCACATTTTGAAATCTTCATTTCAAGACACAATCATTGATTAAATCCATCTTAATTGAAATCTGCCTTCCTTGTTTGCATATGCTCTGACTTCAGTTGTCTGCAATGAAACTATAAAGAAGTTGTTTTAGAAGGATTCAGGAGATGGCTTTTTTTTCCTTCCTCAAGAATCAGATGCAGGCAAGTAACCAAACGTGTTTGTCATCACTGGGAAAAGGTGGATGCTGTTTTTTGGGGGCAAGTGTGACAATAGAAAGTAGGAAGTAGACTTGAGAGCTGACTGTGTATATTAAATCTGTCAGGTGATGCAGAGGAGGCAAGATTTGGAGAGAGTTTAGGTCTGCCCTTGACTTGTCCTGTAGAACCCCTTTTGAATTCAGAAGGAATTATCTGTGAATAAATACAAAGGTGGATGTGCATGAGTGAGTGAGAATGTGATCCCCTGATGTGGGATTCCCAGAGTGAGGTGTTGACTCATCTTTTTTTTTTTTTTCTAAGGAAAGCTATTTTCCACCTTTGGAAATACCAGTTCCAGTTTTGTAAGGCATTGAAGCACATGTACGAAGTGCTTTTCCAAGGAAGGATTTTTTTTCGTAGTCAAATCCTGTGTAAACTTGAAATGTGTTTGATTTAATGAAGAGAAAGAGGCAAAAAAAAAATGAAGCAAGTTTCAGGTGCTACTGTCTGTGTATAATATCTTGCATATGGAGACCCTGTTCTGTTGGTCCTTAGGCAATACTATGATTAAAAACACAATACAAACACCTGCATTCACCTGCCAAGTTCTGTAGCTTTACACTCCCCTTTCTATAGCTTAAAAATAGGAAAGAGGAGGCACGCTTTGGTGTTTTTTTTTTTTTTTTTTTTGCTGTGCTTTGGCTGCTGTGTTGAGAGAGATACGTAAACAGCATGAGCTGCCAAAATGAAGGAGACTGTGAAACTGTCCTTATGTACTGAGCTGTTGCATGCACAGACAGGTTGGGGAGGGAAGAAAAAAACCCCTTTCTCTGCCTTGCCTTATCTCTTGTATTTAGTGTTGTTTCTCCCACAGTGGCGAGCTAAATTGTTTTCATAAGGATATTTCTTCAGTTGATGTCCCAGTGACTTCTGAATGTCATGCCTAGTGTGCTTAAAGGGTTTGATCTTTCTCTTCCCAGACAAATTGTATTTAAAATGTGTTTGGATTTCTAACTAAAGGAGTTCTGGAGCAGGGAAAGGTCCAAGTAAAGTCAAGGTTTCCTTTTTAACGTGGTCAGCAACCGTGTAAGATTAGTTTTGAAACTGTTCTATGTGTGTTAACAAACAAATAAATTGCTCTAATGTTGTTATTTTCTTTAATTGTAAGATACAATTACATTTGTTTTGCACTCTCTAATCTTGAAAACAGAAACTGAGTACAACTGGTCGGTTCTAGCCAGCTCTGCCTCTAAGTGCTGGAACCAGTTTAGTTGGGGGTAGGTCAGAAGAGTGAAGGTTTTGTTTCAGATCAATTGCAACCATGTTGGTTTTGTTTCTCTTAACTTGTTTAGCTGAGATTGTGAAGGTACAGTACAGTTTAGCCCTTAATGTACAACTGGTTTGGCTTAAGTATAGCAAAAGCTATAAATAGGCACCCCTTTGCCTCCTCAGCAACACTAAGTGACTGTAGCAGGTGTTGTCCTCTGATAGAAATTTGCACATTATTAATATCCAAGTACTTTTCTGAAAATTTCTTTCCTTGTTGTGTTTGTTCTGCCTTTATTAAATGCCAACTTGACTAGTCAGCAAGCATCTTGTTAAAATCTGAAATCTTCATTAAGACAAAAGAAATTAAACCAGAAAGGTATTTTTGGTTTATTTCTCTGCGGCTTCTATGTGAAGTGTATTTGATGTGCAGTTTAAAAAGTATTAACAGGAGGCACAGGGGAGCTGCATAATGCTGCTTGCTGGTTAAAATTGTATTTTGATTCTTTTAACTGTGTCAGGCTGGAAGTTTAGTTTGAGTTTGTTAAAGCAGCTCCTTCTTGGTAGTACTGGTAGATGCTTGGAAGACTGTGGACAAGATTTGTATCCTTGGTTGTGCTGAATAGTACCTTGCACTGCAAATAGTGTCAAGAAAATAAATGGGGCTTTTTGTGCAGCAAGGTAATGCTCAGAGTAAATACGGATATTGCAGTCTGGTCCATGTGAAATGAGTCTGATGTCAATAAAAAGCTTCCTCTTGACACAAACCCTGTCATTGTGTTTGGATTCACTTTTGGTCTCAGCAAAGAGGCCAAGTTGTTTGGGCAGGGAGAATAAATGCATTTGTGTTGTTGAGATTGTTTGTTTCCTTTTAGCCATGATGGAGAGCCCTTACCTCCTTGCCACTGTTGGAGGCTGAAGAAATAATGAAGTCAAGGGGAGATACACTTTGTACTTAGTGTGTGTAAACAACAAAAAAGGGGCACAGTCCCGTGTTTCAGTCCTTGTTTAATGTGGATCTGCCTTTATACTCCTTCCCTTTGTCCTGCAGATGCGAGAGCTGTGTGGAACTGCTGTTTGTGAGAGGGGCTGGGAATTGCCATGAGTGTGACACCCCTCTACGGAAGAGTAACTTCAGGGTCCAGCTCTTTGAGGATCCCGCTGTGGACAAGGAAGTGGAAATTCGGAAAAAAGTGCTTAAAATGTAAGTGTCACCAGTTAAAAGAACAGAAAATGGATGACCATATAAAAAAAAATCTTAGTCCTCCAGTAATACAGAGGAGATAATTGTTTTTTTTAATTGACAACCAGTAAATCATGACTCCATTTAATGTGGAGAAATTTCAGAGAATGTGATTTTGTGCAACAACTGAGAGCTGAATTCTCAATTTATCCCTGAGGGATTCCTGCTTAGCATTATAAAATGTTGGGTGTTTCTATGTGGTCTCCTTTGGCAAAGACTCCTAAAGGGAGATGATTAGATATTGAGGACTACAGCTGTTTTCCCTTTGAGGGGGTGAACATGGGAGTGAGGCAAGAAACAGGACCTTGATTGTTTTGTTCCTTGGAGAGCTGTTCTGAGAGTTGAAGGCCAGTTCCCTTCAAAATGAAAATGGACAAAAGAGAAACGATGTTCACATTGTTTCCTAGTGCACACAGCAATTGTTAATGGAAATGCTTCCTTACAAGTCTTGTGTTGCTAGTCAGTCATGCAGATTTGAGAGCCCTTAAATTGAGATAAATGAGGTCTAAAATTGCATCTAGCTCCCTGCATTTTATAGGGAAGCAACATTTTATAGGGAAAATTAGTGAGCCAATGTTAGTAGAACAGGGTCTGATGGAACATAACAAACTTGGAGGGAGTTGTGTGTGCAAAAATGAACATACAGATAAATTGTGAGCTTCACAGCCTTTAATGAATTGTGTGATGTCAAGATGTGAGGAAATTGTGTCACTGAATACCAAGATGCTGATGTGAACAGGAGGTAATAATTTTGATGTTTGGTTATGAAGTTTACAGAAGTTAACAAAAGTCAAACTGGAATGAAGTAAACTTAGTTGACTAGACATGGAATGAAATATAGTTAAACCAGAAAATGTTGTAAAATGCTTGGCCCACTTGGATTGGCCAGATTAGTTTTTTAGTGGGCAGGAAAAATTGCCTCAAATTGGAATTTTGCCAGAGGAGGTTAGACTAGTTAATCTTTTGAGGTCCCTTCCAACCCTTGAGATTGTGTGATTCTCAGGATTAGATTTTTATAGTCTTTGATGTTGTAGTTCTTGGTGTGCAGAGCAGACAGAATCTCAGCTTTATGTTTCTTCAGAAGAAAGCTTGCATGTCTTAACTTTCAGAGGCTGCCCATGTTCTAGCCATTTGTCCCTGCATCTTTTTACCTTTTCTAGCTATCACAAGTTGAGTAAATGAGTTCCGGAATGGTCTATTGATATGAAGCAGGATAATTGTGTAGTATTATTGTTGTCTCTGCCTTTGCTAACAAGTCTCTCATGCTCTAGGACTGGCTTGGAATTAGTATATTCTAGCCTCCATGCTCCTGCTTGCCTGTTACCCTGGAAAAGAAATTGGGAAGCAGTGGGCAATGATAGCACTGATTTATGCTAGGCTGACTCCTTTGCTTTGAAACAAGCACTGTTGTCTCCTTTAAAAGATTCTGTATGTTGTTCAGTTGTGGGAGCCACAAAGCACACAGTTGTTACAACTAGGTCAATACTTAAAATGCTTGCAGCAAGAGCCTTGTAGAACTGAAATTGCATCTTTATGTTATAAATACTTGTTTCTCTTCTCTCAGATACAATAAAAGAGAGGATGACTTTGCCAGTCTAAGGGAATATAATGATTTCCTGGAAGAAATAGAAGAAATTGGTAAGTTTAAATGCTTGCATGTTTGATGTGCTGTGCTCATGAGACCACAGGCTTTTATCTTCTGACTCAGCTGCCTATGAGAATGTCTGAGTTTCTGTAATAGAATTTACCACAGTATCAGATGTTTATCTAATTACTTTTTTCTATAAGTTTTTAATCACGTTTGCTGAACTATAGGACATGGTTAAGTAAAACATTTTATCTGCCAGAGGAAAAACCCCCATGATTCAGAGGAAGTAGTGCCTTATAGCTGGAAAATAAAGGCTTGCAGGGGACTGTCGATGCTTCACTGGGAAAGATTAAACAAAGAGAAGAGAAATTGAAATTTTCATTATATGCCTCCATTAGCTTTATCTACCATGACAGAAGCCATATGGTGTCTTTCATCATTTTGCTTCTGCAAGTACAGTAGTTGAAGCTGCTTTGAAGCTGATGACCTTACATACCACTGTGGTAGTGTTTTATGTTGCTGTGCAGAAGGGAGAAGGTTTAGGAACAGACATGGATTTCTTTCTCTTTGGATTAGTTGAAGCAGAACTTTGCCCTTTGGGGAAGGGACTATGTTATCAACAGAGTTTATTTTCCTCTTAGTTAGGGTGAATTGTGATTTATGGTGGAGTGATGGATTTTCCTTAGAAAAACAAGGATGTGTTCAAAGGAGTGATTCCTAAATGGTGTGTTTCTTGGATTTCATGAGCTTCTGAGGCTTTTTTTTTTTTTTTTTGGTCCCAGAGGAAGAAGAGGTGCCTTAGAACATAAAGGAGGAGCAATGAATGTAATTTGAAGGAAAACATAAAGGTGCCACTCCCTTTTGGTTTCTCAAAAGAGCACTTGCTCCTCTTTGCACTGCGATGTTTTGTAGAAATGTATCCAACACACTTACTGCTGTGAGTAAATGTGTCATGTTTTTGTTGGCATTAGAAGGCTGAGGCTGGAGAGCGAAATCATGTTGGCTGGGAAATACCAAGCACACTCACACAGGTCCAAATAATCTGGAGGAGATGATGTGGAATGTAGTTCTGTTTGTATATTTTTTTTTTTTTTGGATGGTGCAAGGGAAGGAGAGAGTGAGTAGGAAGAATGGTTGCATCTTCTTAGCCAGAGGACTCTGGAAGAAAAGGGAAACTGCTTTTTATTTATGTAGAGTTAAATGCAGGTTTCCCACTTACTACTGTCGCAGAGGTTTTCAGCATCTGCAACAAGGGAGTTGAAATTTTGCCCGAAATTGCTTTAACCTCATCAATTTGTGCACAATGTTATGATTCTTCAGCTCTTGGGAATATGTTGTTAAATTTCGAATGATTCTAGAGCCTGTGCTGGTAACTCTGTTTAGAAGCAGCAGAAATCCCAGCTGGTCTTAGTAACCTTGTGAAGGAGAGTGAGCTTGTCAATATTTGTGCTGACTCTGGAAGTAAATAATGATGAAGCTCAATAGAGTTATTAGAAATTAGAGTTAGTTGCCTGAAAGGGACATCTAAAATACTAGAAGGAATAGGAAGTTTGACTACCTCCTCATTTCTTCATGGCAGACAGAGCGATTAGAGGAAAGAAAGCATGGAGTCAGAGGGCTCTTAATTTCCATTGTCAAAGGGGTCATTTACGATCTACTAAATTCACGCAGCTCTAGAAGCTGGAGGTTAGATTCAAGAACACCACCTTGGGTAAGAATTCAAGCCCTTTTCTCCTTGCCCTGTTGACAAAGCTCGTTGCACACATCTTGCTGTCCCTGACCACGTCCTGGCTTGCATTGCTGGCCAGCAGTCTCCACCTGGCAGTTGTCTGGTACGTAGCAACAGTGTGACTTCTTCCAGTGTTTTTTGCTGTGTGTTTTGTGTGTGGCCTGGCTAAACCATGTGTTAAAGATGTCTTTGACTCTATATGGTTGCTTCACATTTTATTGCTGAGCATGCAATTTTTTTGTGTGTGTGAATTTGCTGCTCATTTGTGCATATGAAAAATTAGGCTGCAACTTGGGAAAGAAAGGGTGTAGTCATGCAGCGCAAAGTTTTTGCCTTGTGGAGCCAATGTACATCAGGTTGGCAGTAGCTGGCGGTGGTTATTCAGGCTGCCAGGTTGGGAAACTAGGGAGCAGAGAACTGGATTTCCCCTTTTCTTGGCCTCATCCACCCTAAGCTTTCAGTTTTCCTCTGGGAGGGTCGAAGTGCAGCTTTACCTTGTTTTCTTTTTCCTGGTAAGTTTTGTTTTCTAAGTTGTTGTGGGGCATTAAATGAAGCAATTTCCTGGTGGAGACAAATGTCAACATCCTGTATAAGTATCTTTGTTGTGACCCTGGCAGGATTCTGATGGTTATTCCAAGCATTTCAGGTGGATCAGCATCAACATTTGCAGCAATTGCATTGTCTTGTCCCATTGATGTGATATGTGACCTCACTTGAAACACGTTTTCCCCCTTCATATCAGTATTGGTGTACCTACAGACTTTTCCTATTTAAAGAAAAGAGTTGGGTGGTATAGCAAAAGTGTTGGAAGGGAAGGTCAAACAAACATTAGGGTAGTCACCTCTTAAGATTTCTATTATAGAAAACACATTTTTGAAGTGGTTTAGAATGGAGCTACTAAGTAATGCTTTGGGCTAAAATGTGTTATACAAGGCTTTAAATGGAAACCACATTTTAAGGGAAGTTTTCCCCAGAAGAAAAACGAGTTGGACAATTTGAGAACACTGTAAACACAGTTTGTTGTCATTAACACTAGGAAGAAAAATAAAGTGAAAGGGTTAAAACCTGCCTTTGGGAAAGGTGTGGACAACATCTGTTGGAGTAAGTGGGGTCTATGCCCAAATGATGAGCAGGGCCGGGTTAAACCTTAAAGTGTTGCTGCAAGTTCCGATCTCTGGACAGCATGCAAATTTTGCTCACACCTTCAACAAAGTTTCATTTTTCCCCCCTCCAAGATTTTCTTCTTCTCCAGAGTATCTCTGTTGCCAGTTCAAAACCCAATGTTGTCAACCTTTGCAGAGTAGGGCCTGCCTCCTAGCCTGTGTGTACACACTGCCTGGCACCCTTTCCTCATACCTGCATGAGGCCTCTAGGCATTACCACAACACAGCTGTTAATAGTAATTAGTGCTTTTTAAAAACATTGAGTACATTCAACTTGGAAGGAGCTACTGTATTTGTGCCTTTTGGATTCCACTATCTTGTTGCTCCTCTAAGACTTTATGCAATACCAACTGCCTAGTGACTTGTTTTATCAGAACGCTTATCTTACAGGAGATCCTTGGGTAGAAAGGATTTTGGTATTGATGATTACTTGTGGGTTGTGTTGTTTGTTTTTTTGTGTTTATTTTTTCTTCTGTGTGTTTGTTTACAAGAATGGTATTGCTGGTTCTGACAATGGGAATAACTCAACTGGAAATGGGGCAGCTATTTCAAAGATCCATTTTCAGTCGTCTCATCTGAACAAAGATTTCAGTACCGTACTGTTCTAGGGAAAAAGATCTTTCTTAGACATATGGGGCTGAGTGGTCTCAATCATTTGTTACTAAGTTAAGGTATTTTTCTGGAAAACTATTGACCCAATAAAATACAACTGAGGACAAACTGAAATAGTTATTAATACCTAACTAGATTTTTCTGGCTTAGTTATTGGTTTTGTTTCTGATAATTATTTTATGTGATCACAGCAATGTTCATTGGAAGTGACCTGCTAAAATCTATACCATCTTTTCTCCTCCTCACCCCTCTCCTACCACTTCTAAAATCTACAGGGGACGGGAACTGAAAGCACCAACAGAAGGTGCCACAGTAGCTTTGAACTGGGGATGTGGTTGTGTCTCACTTCGGAGTAGTTTGCCAGTGACTTTTGCCATTCCTGATCTCTTGCTGGTGATTTATGAAGATAGTGAGAGGAATATTGTTTATAACAAACTAATAACAATAATAGTTTTATAATTATTAGGTTTTTTAATACAAATTTTAAATTTTTCAGCTGGGTCATACCAGCAGTGCAGATCAAACACTGTCAGCAGCACAACCATCTTCTGTCTTGGCAGAGAGGGAATTTTCCTGCTATTTGCATAACAATTATTTTGTACATGGTAATATTACTGTCTCTTAAGGAACTAAGTCTCAGAAAATATACAGTGCCTCAGACAAACCAGGGAGGTTTTGATAGACTTAAAGTCCTGCAGTAGAGTGACATTCATACAGATGCATCTCTGGACAAATTACTTTGCCATGTAATTAATATTTTTCTCTCCTTTTTTCTTTTATAACTAGGAAAATATTTTTCCATTTGTTTGTAGAATTGCATAATGAATGTTGTTGTTTTGAAAACCAGTGAAAGTCTCCCTGTAGAGGCTGAGTTTCAGAAGCAGGGAGTTTTACCTAAATAGAAAGAAATGTTTCAGAAAAAAAACCCCACAATAGTCTTCCTGTTATACTTCAACAGATGTCTCAAGGCAAGTCATTTTATAAACCAACCAATGTGAGATGGATAAGAAGATAAATAATTGTTGCATACAAAACAGCTTCTGTTTCTTTTCCCTGAAGGGTTTCAGGCCTCTTATAGCATAAGCCGATATATTTCAACATGGACAAAAGTAAGTCTGGCTTCTTTTTGAAACCTTTTCAAACCAGCCATCTGCTTTGCCAGTCATACTCAGATCTATATCAATATTTTTTCAGGGTAGGTGTAGCATACTTGGTGTGTGTGGTTTGGGATTTTTTTAACACTTTCTGGTTCTTCTAGTTTTGGAACTTGTTTTGTTGTATATTTTAAAAAGGGAATATTTGGAGGAATTATATATAAAACAAAATTCTGGCAAACCCAAAAGCAGACCAAATAATTATAGTTAAAAAAAAAAAAAAAAAGCATAGTCCAAGCTACATAAAAGGTAGTGACTGTGTTCTTTGGTTTGATACTGGTTGTTTTTTAAATGCCAGGTAACTATGGAAAAGAAAAGGGTGGAGAGAACACGTTAACGTGTTTTTGTGGACTAGTGCCCATTACCAAATGGGCTTGTCAGCTGGAATTGTTGGGATACAGTGGCAGAAATTTGTAATCTCTGAATATTGATGAAGAGACGTTTGAAGTGCATGAAAAATATATTAGAAAATGTGTTGGAAAGTGTTTTGTTTGGCTGGTTGATAACCAGCAGTGTCAAAGAACATAGTTTAAGGTGTTTATTCTAGGTGGGAAGGTATCCTTTTCATTTATTAAAGGACAACTGTTGGCATTGATGTCAGTGTAGAGACAACCAGGTGTTAACACTGTTACAACAAAATTTCCCTTCAGGATTTTAAGTCTTGAGATATTGACAGCTTAGTGTTGAGGAGCAGCTGCTTAGGACCAAAATAATATTCCTCTTCAATGATTATAAATAAATATTCAGTGGGAGAAATCTGCTCTGATCTTAGAGAGTGCTGAAAGTATAAAACTCCGCTTGCTGGTGTCCTAATCATACCCTTAAGGGACAGAGTCAGCATGATGTGTGTGGATCTGAACATTGAGGAGGTTTTACTTGTAATTTGGTTCCAGTCACAGCAAGGTAATAAATTATTTTTCACCTTGCTGGGAGCAGAGCAGTGGGCATTTAAGATGCCTGTGCATGTGGATATTGCAGATTACTTAAACAATGATAAAGAAACTTATCTCTTTCATAGAAATGTTACTTCATATCAAGTAGCAAAATAATCCTGCTTTTATAAATAGTGCTAAATAAAAGCAAGTATCTGCATATGTCTAAAATCTGACTGCTTTTCTCTGGGATGGGTTTTAAATACAATGCTTTTTATTTTTACAAACCCAGGTTGTGACTAGTTGAACCTACTAAAGATAACTGAGCAAGGAGGGGAAAAAAACCCTCAACCCTGCATGTTTCAAGCAGCAATAGTTACAAAACCTGTATCATCAGCTTATTACTGGATTATTTTTAGAGAAATACCCAAGATGTTCAGGAGCCCAGAGGCATTTGGCATCTCAACTCGCTCCTCCTCTTGCACCTGAGGGTGGCATCTGGGCATCCTGCTAGCACAGCATATCTCATAGGCTATTTCTTTCTTGTGTCGTCATTGAAGAGTTTAGAGAGCTGCTGTGTGGATTTAAGTTGTAGGAAGTGCTGACATTCCCATGCAGCTGCTGTCACTGCAGAGCCCTGGTCTGATTGTATGCCAGCATTTTCACATGACAGTTCTTTGCTGTAATACTCAAAGATTAAGTTGCTTGTCAGCAAGGAACTGCTGGGAAGCTAGAGGCCAAGTTTCTATTGAAATACTAAATATAAAGATGTGTTTTATTAAGGATATGACCAGAAAGTGTATGCAAGTTACAGTATGAAATTAGAAAATGTTATGTCTTTTGGAGAGAAAAGAAACAAACAAATAAATAAATACCTTTGAAAAAGATAACTTGCCTCCAGAAACTAAGAGCTGAGCTTTCAAAGGTTTTTGGGTTATAGCAGTGCCCAGAAGTTCCACCTGAGGTGAGATTGAGACTAGAGAGATAGGTGCTGCATGTAGCTATAGTAAGAAGGCACGGCAGACTGTGTTTAGGATAAAAGGGAGCTTTATTCGCTGCTCCTGTTTCTTTCAGATGTGGGGGGACCTCCAGTATAGAGGCCCAGTGATCTGTCCAGGAACAGTAGCAAAAGTTGTCAATTGACTCCAGGTTTTGATTCCCGATCAAATGCTTAAACCACAAAATAAACCTGTATCTTGGATCACTTCAGAAGTGAGGATGATAGAGTCAGGGTGGGAGAGTTTGGCTGACTTAGGATCAGGGCTGAATTGAAATGTCATTCATCTTGATACTGCACATTATTTGGAAAAGAAGATAAAATAATAAACACAAATTGTTTGTTTGTTTGTCTAAGGTTAGGAATTTCTTCAGCTGTATCTTGCCCAGCTCTTTTTGCCACAGTTCAAGGAAGGACTGGATACTTTTGATAAGGTGATGTAGTGATTCAGTATTCATAGAAGGAATATCCCTATTCCCATCTGTATATTTCTGTGGCTGGCCTTACACAGTCTTTGGCACTCACTCGATCCCTTTGTTGAGCCAGTTCAGATTACTGGAGGGTTTCTGTTGACATTGCAAAGCATCCAGTGAGTCCTACAGTCAGAGAAGGGGAAAGGATGAGACTTGTGCCTGGGAAGGGGAATGTGAGAGCAGGACTGCCCCTTTTTGACAGTAGCGAGCTGCTGGAAAGCTGCATTTGTAGGGCTGAGCTGTATCAAGTAACTCTGGCATTGTGGACCTTCCCTGTTTTCTTCCTCCAACCCTATTTGCATGCTACTTTGACTTCTTGCTGTTTTCTTTGCTGCACTCAACTGGTTTACCAGTCTAGGCTGTTCGTGATTGGGTTTAACCCTCCTAAAAGCTCATTTTTGCTATATTACCTGTGGAGAGGATGAAAGAAGGGATATAATCTTTGCCAAACTGAGTTGTGTACTGTTCTGATGAGTAACAACATGGGCTTCATGCTTCCTTTCCATTTCTCTGTAGCAAACGGATACAAATGACTTGGCGGTGGTACACGTGCCCAGGTTTTCTTTGGCCCAATCACTTGAGAATCTATGTAGAGAGGAGTGAACCAAAACCTTCCAAGTTTTGTGCTGGAGTTTCCACAAGAACTTCCTTCCCTTCCTTCAGATTTGACGTAGTGTAGTTGTTGTGCTGTTGTTTTCTTGTGAGGGATTTATCAACGGCAGTGCAAATTTGTCTGTTGCTCGTGTAAATGAGCTTTACCCACGTGACAAAGCTCTTGGAGGCTTTGACTGCTGGACACTGGCAGTCATCAATAGCTCGAAGGCCATGGACATAAGCCCCGCATCCACTCTGGATAGTGATCACCAAGCAACTTCTCAATGATAATGGCTTTCAGTTGGAATTCACTTGACCCACAATTGGAACAGTGACCTAGAGGTGAAAGGCTCAGGCATTGTATCAAATTACTAGCCATCCAGACCGTCTGCGTCTTTCAAGCTGTTGATTACAGCAACTGTTCAGCTTTTTGAGGTATCTTCTAGGCCATGTGTAGATAATTGGTAATGTTGTGCTAAACTATGGAGCTCGCTGGCTGACCCAACTTGCTCCTAATTACGTGAGATCTAGCCTGTTGTTATCAAGAGATATTGAAAGAATGTTATTTCAGCCTATTAATCTGGAGGCATCTGCAGGTTCCTCTTTATAAAGATAATTGTACATTGGTGCCTTGTATCAATAATGTGACATTTTTTTTGTGTACCTGAGAATTTGAACAGTTTCTAGAGTCTGTGCATTAATGGTCCTGTGAAATGGAACAGCATAATTTCTATTGTATGTGTTCTGGTCTAATTTTACAGGAGTCACTGTTCTTAACTGTAACTGCTACTTGAAAAGTCAATGTTTTATGAATGATATTATGGTTGTTCATGTGTATCATTATCAGGATCACAAAATGGGATGCAAGGTTCAAATTTTCATCTTGTAGAGATATATAAAGCTAAAGGAACTCTTCTGGCTTCTGCTGGAGTTTACAGTAATTTATCAGATTGTGTCTTGCTTTACAAGGCATATTTAAATAAATTCTCTTCTTATGATGTTTATATCTGGTGCTAGAAGATATAGAGAACATGAGTAGTATTTCTTTGCAGTAGTCATGCACGTCAACCTAATACTTCTCCTTTCTGTTGTTTTCTAATGTTTATGCAGTATTTAACTTGACCAATAATGTGGATTTGGAGAACACCAAAAGGAAAATGGAGCTGTACCAGAAGGATAACAAAGAAGTCATTCAGAAAAATAAGATAAAACTGGTTAGTTAACTTCTCCTCTCCCCTACAATCTTTATTCATTAAAGCATTAAAGGATTTTTGAAGTGGAATACTTTCTGTAATATCTTGAAAACAATTCAAAGGTGAAGGCACTACCTAGATTTCCCTTTGCATTCAAACATGTAATTTTCTACAGTACTTCAATACTGATCTTCAGTGCCTTGTGTACAGATTAAATTGATATTTGAAATGTCATTTTGCTTTACTTTGGGAGGATTTGAAAAGGGGGACGGGCAGTAAAATCTACGACTAATACATCAGCACCCTATGTATGCTGGCACTTTCGTTGGACAATATCCAGGAGAGACCAAGTTCATTCCTACACCAGGACAATCATTCCTTTCTCATCCAAAGGAAAAAAAGGAATCCAGACACAGACATTATGAAGCTCCCAGGAGAGAGCTGTAAAATTGAGGGAAAGCACAGGTCTGGTTTATGCAAAATGTAAAATTGAAAGAAGTTGAAACAACCATTAAAACTTTTGTTCAAGAGCTGATAACAATAACATCAGGAGTATTGTATACATGATCTATATGCAAAACACATGTTTCTTTTGAAGATTCATTCATTAAAATGCCACTCAGATATCGTTTTGTTCTTTAAAAATAAACTTGCAGGCATTTCTTTCCATACGAAAAGTTTAATCTGTTAAACATTTTTACAGTAGAAAAATACACATTGTTATGGATTCTTGAAGGAAAATGTCTGCCCAGAGTGTGACATAACAAGGTTTTGTGTTTGTATTCCAGTTGCACTAAGGGCTTGCTTTCAAATCGGTAGGGGTGAAATCCTCACTCCCCTGAAGTCTGTGGCAAAACTCTCTGTGATTTCTTTAGCTCTAGGATTTCACAGGAGGAGATTGGAATCTCAAAAATGTTTGTTTGAACCTTTTCCTTTTAAAGCCAAGGAAATTTCCCTAGGGGTCCATCTCTGCTCTGTTATCCTGTCTCTGACACTGTGCAATATCCTATGCTTCAGAGCTTGAAGAGACCTGCCAAATCTTTGGCTGCATGTCTGACTTTACAATGTGGGTGCAGCCTCTGGGGTCACCATGAGAACAGCGTGCTTTGCCTGCAGCCCACCTTCCCTTACATGTTTGTGACTCACACACAGCCTGTGCACTGGCATTGTGATTAGACTGAGTGGCACACTAATACTCTGTACCCACCCAAGCCCCCTGAGCCTTCTGTTTTCTTTACTGCATGCTTTTGCTGTGCTAGAGGCTGCCTGGTGGAAGCTGGGCAAGACTGTGTGAATCCAGACTTACTGGAGATCTGGAGACTTTTCTTTTTCAACAATGGAAACATAATAACTGACTTGATGCAGTTCTGTTACAAAAGCTGCATTATCTTGCCTGTAAATTTACTCTTCACCCAAAAGGATCTTTTATCCTTCTAGCTCTTTTTGACAGGTTTTGAAATGTCTTTACTTCTTAAATGGTAAAAGGTGTCCTAATTTCTCACCTAAACTTCTCATGGCCAGTCGTTGTCCCTTCATCTTTGGGCTGGCGTAACTTTGCTGTAATAGTTTGCTTCTGAGAAGTATAGATACTATCTGTCCTTTTTGGTGTTTTTGTTACCCTTTGCCTGTTCCAGTTCTAATTTGTGTTTGGCAAGCAGAAGAGACCAGAGCTGAATGCAGTATTGTAGCAGAGATCTTAACAGTCTCAAAGAAAAGAACACTGTTTCCCATCTTTACTGAAAGTACGTTGACATATGTGATCTGAAGACTCTCTTGTAGCAGTGTCATATGGGAATTTCAAAAGCAGTACTGGTCAAGTAGTCCATTGTCTTTCCTTCTTTTTGGTTTCTAACTGATTAATTCGTGTATCCAAATCCACAGCCTTGCAAATGGTTTTCATCTCACTTCTGCTACTTTTGTCCTTAAGACTGTATTATTCTTTCTTAAACTAAAATGTTAAGTTACTGAACCATTCCCCTCTGGATATGAATATCTGCCTGTTCTTCTGTCAATACAAGCCATGCTCTTCATCTTTATAGCCAGTTCCTACCAACCTTGATACTTATGTTCTAACCCGTCTGTTATATCTGTAAGTTTTATGCAAGACCATGCAGAGAAAAAGTTTTAAGTAGACAGGTGTGGATAAAAAAAGGTGAACTATTGGAGAAGGGATTCTTGTCATTGTAAATTGATTTATATATCTACCATATATAGAGAGCCTTGCACTCTTGAGTAGACTACAGTTTTCCCAGACATGCCTTCTCCTTTAAATACCTGCTGTTCTCCAGTTGTAGGGTAACTTGTTGCTATGTTTGTTGTCACTAGATGTTTAATTTCACTTGCTGCTGTGTTCAGTCTTGCATTAGTTTTAGCTGGACTCTGTGGTGTGAATGTGTTTTAAGTTTTCTTGATTGTCCTTTCTTGAATGAGGTGAAACATTCCACTTTCTATTTTACTTCTTACTATTTGCCATCTTCAGGTTTCACCATGATGATCTTTATTTCTTCAGATGCTAGGACTGTGTCTAAGTTATCTAACTTAAAGCTTGACAAAACCCTTGCCGCCTACTGGGCACATCTTTCTTCTGTCTTACTGTTTCGTTTGGCCTTCTTTTCAGAAATAATTTGATCTGACTTGTGATAATTCTTCCTTTTTCCTGTAGTCTGATCTGGTTTAGGTTTGCATATCAGTGTACTTATTTTTCTGGGCTGGTTCTTCAGACTGGGTCTGCCAGCACTTCCCTACAAGTTTTCTTCTGTTTTAGTGCAAATTCCAGGCAATCTTTGCACACAAATGTGGAAGAGGTTTGGAATGCCTTAAAGACCTTGAGCTCTTCAGTTCTGTTGACTGAACTAACTGGATCTCCTGATTCTTAGAAATAACCTCAGTTAGCGACTTTGGGATTTGTTTGTTTATTTCCTTTCATTAAATGCAAAGAGAAACCAGTTTCAGGTGGTCACTGGATGGTGACCAGCTTTTTATCACTGTCGCTAGTTACAAAATGAAGTCAGCTTATGTTGGCTCCAGCGGCAGGTGATAAGATCTGTCAGCTCCTTCATCCTGGAGTAACTGGGCCTCACTGAGACTGACTGGCTTGATCTGCCTGGTAAAGGGATGTGTTTCAGCATATTCTGGCCCATATCAGATAGCTATGCTTTATGATATAACCTTATAAGAACTTACTAAGCTCTTGTGTGCATTGATATTTTGCTAATAGTGCTCCCATCAATAAATAAGCCATTTAAATTTTAAAAATGTTAATTATCTCTGTATTTTTACTGAATCTCCCTATGCTTTAGTATTTTTATGGTAGGGAAGGTTTGGAAAAATGTTTCCTGTATGTCTTGTCCTGTGCTTTCTTACAACAAAACTAAACTTCTTCTGATTTCCTCTTCTGCATAAAATTGTTTAATCCTTTTATTTTCCCCCTTGTCTGAGCTCTCATTATTTTTCTTTCACTGTCATTTAAAAATACAGATTACCTAATAGTTTACAAGTTACAAATGACTTCTCAAGAAATAAATCCTGAACCAAAATTTAGTCATTTTATATTAGTAAACTCTTTTCTTTTGACCTTGTGTTGCACAATTGTAATCCAGGTTATAGGAAAAAAGTCTTCTTTTTTTTTCTGGAAATGGAATGTTTTTCGAGTTCGTGCTTAATTCTGTTTTAGCTTGTAAGCTTCTCTATTAATATTCACAGATCTATAATTCTTAAATTTTCTTCTACACTGCTGGCCAGCACACTGTACTTCTCACAGAAGATGTAGCTGGGGAGGGGAGTGATCAAGAGCAGTGTTGAGGAACTATATTTTTTATCATCTCTCTTGCATTATTTGGAGGGAGAAAAGAGGGTTTAATTTTAGAGTGAAGATGTAAGGAAAAACTCATTGTCATCTTCTAACATTTAAAGAGCTGAGGTCCAGGTAGTTACTTGTTACTGCAAAGAGCAGCGAGGAAAAAAAATCTAACTTGGCACTGGACAGTAATTCCACCATAAAACGAAGAATTTGTTTGCCTGTTGTTTGGTGTGTCCTAGGTTCTTTGGTAGGGAGAGGAGCTGTGGGTGAGCTCTGTTCACCCAAGGAGGAAGTTTGCTATGGATCTATTTCTGATTTCCATTTCAGACGCGGGAGCAGGAAGAGCTGGAGGAAGCTTTAGAGGTAGAGCGACAGGAGAGTGAACAAAGAAGACTGTTCATACAGAAAGAAGAACAACTCCAGCAGATGATAAAAAGGAAGAATAAGCAGGCACTCTTGGATGATTTGGTGAGTAACAGAACCAGAGGCTTTGAATGCTTAGTAGCAGAGCAAAGAGCAAGTAAATGGACGTCTCTACCATGGTTAACTGTGTGGAATTAACACTTCTGCCCGTTTCTGTTTCTTTCTCTTGCACATTTTGTGTTCCTATTCTCCCACCTTAACATTTCAGTGTTACAAACAACTCTGGTTTTGGTAGACTACAGACTGGAGTGCTTCTGGGATGCATAGAATTAATTGGAGTCATTGTCCAGAATGCCCTGTGCTGGTTAAAAATTAATCCTGGGAAAAATGTTCTTGGTTGTTTCAACACAAAATTAATCCTGGATAAGATTCTGGCAAAGGAAAATACATGAAGTTTTGGATTTTTTTTAATATGTGTAGAAGCCTATTTTCTGTTTTCTACCTGTTTTCATTTATTTTTGTCCATTTCTTTTCCTACTGAAGTTCCATTGAAAGCAATTTTCCAGTTGCTAATTAACGCGTGGAGGTATGTTTCAGAAATTGCTTTAGTGAGTCTAGCCACTCTACCAGTTTACTTATTAGTAGATATTTGACTGCATAGCCGAAGAAGATCTAGTATAAAAGTCTAGATTTCTGTGTAATTCAGTGATAATAGGAAAGCCACTCTAATCAAGAATGGCTTGCATTAGCATAGCTGGTATGGTGACTGCCCCACTTCGAACCTAATGTATAATGGGTGAAATTCTGTTATGACTGAGGCTGTGTAGCTGCTTGTTTTGCCTTCAGCTGGTGACAGTTGCATCTCCTTGGCACATGACTGATTATGTGGTTTGGGAGGTGGGTAGAGAGGAGCTGCTAAGTTGACTCAGCCATACGGTGAACTCTTAACCACTGCTGGCCACTGCTGGCTTGTTAAGTAGTGGTTGATAGTCATGTGTTGAAGCAAAATGGTAATCAGGAAGTACTTCATGAACTCAGCCACCTTGGCAAGGCACAGATAGCAGACAACAGGGCACAATCACCTCATAAGTTATTTGAGCATTAGTTAACCCTATTTGAGTCAGAACACCTAAATGATAGGTGGTCACTTTGTATTCAACAGGTACTAAAAGAAAGAGAATTCTTTCTGGAGTGTGCAATGCTGTCTCACTGCAGACTTTATATGTATGAGTTACTCTTTTTGAAATGAACAAAGCTTGGAGTTGTTTGAGGGGTGTAGAGACAACTGAACTAAAACTCAAGCTACCTCTCAAAATTGTTAATCCTGTCTTTGGCTGAATTTACTACTGATTCTACAGATAAATTGCAACAATGATGTGTGTGCATAGAGAAGCTCAATAAATGTCTTATTTAGAGAAGCTCAATAAATGTCTTATTTAAGCCAGATTCACATCTCTGTTTTAATACATTCACATACTCTTAACATCCTGAGAACAGTCTGTGTGACCTTGAAGGAAATCAGAAAAAGGATGTATGCATGCATACATGTGTACAGCTATGTTAACATAGTGTAAAGCTGCTTGGCAGGTTTGAATCAATTTCTCTCATGTTTCAGTTTATCTCACATTAACATAGCATTAATTCCTGCTTTGCATTTTCAATAGTTCAAGATACAGATGCTTCTCTACTTTTCCTGGAAAAGTGAAGTCCTTCTTTGGACCAGTGCAGAAGGCATTGATGTGAAAAGAGCATCAATGTGCAATTTAGGAGTTTAAAGTTCTCCCCTGTGGAGCTGCCTTTTCCTAAGCCAGGAGTCCTGGCAGCCTGTCATTGCTTTTGCTTGAAAGGAGACGGTGTTTAATTTTTTGTAGACAAAAGCAGGGATGAGCAGAAAGGTTCTTTGAAAATCCCTCAAGTCTGTAACTTTGTGTCCAGCACACAATTAGCAGTAGTTTGAGTACTGGATCAATTACTAAAAGCACCAGCATTTAATGACTCAGAATACGGATTTTAAACTGTCCTTCTACTTATTTCAATCCAGTTCTAAAACACACTCTTGGTTTACTAAAGACCAAGGTGTTCTTTGATTTATTTGGATTTGGGTTTTTTGTTTTGTTTTGCTTCTTTTTTCTTTATTAGAAAGCAATTGGTTTTACTGGAAAGCTACTTCACCAGATGGCTTGAGAAAGGAATGGTTATAAATAATCTTTTATACATAACTGAAATAGGTCGTTTTAACTGTGATTGCATATGTATTGCTGTGAAAACATATCTTCATATTCTAAAAACAACAGCAAAGTGATTTTTTTAAAGGCTAAGGAAGGAAACTAGACAGTTTTAAGTTTTGTCTCTGTCTATGAAGGGGTGCTGTCAACTTAAATTTGAGACAAAACTTGTTTTGTAATACTGCAGGTTTATAAAACCAGCACTGAAGTGTTTGTATAATGACTTAGACCCTGGAAAGCCAGCAGTTGTTAAATAAATAAACATTTCCTATGGTCTCTGAAATCTCTCTAATGCTGTACTGCAAATCTGAAAATGGAGCAGATCAAAAGTAAAACTTAATTGAGAAGTGCAGCAAAATATAAGCATAAGCAGTAGCAGTGTAAAGGATTCCATTTAAAAATGTAGTCTTTTATTTGAGGTTGCTTGTACTGTACTAAAACAAGAAGGATTAAGTTCTAGCTATGGTGATACCAGTGGCAAAACTACTGACTCGGCAGGAGTGTGAGTGTATTGTGGGGTGCAGGTGGAGATGTGGAGTCTTTCTAAGAAGGGGATTTTACCTTTTGGTGTTTACATCCTAACAACTGAGGAGAGTCACAGTTTCTGAGATTGTTTATTTATGGTACTACCATCTTGAGTAAAAGTCTCAGTTATTTTCAAAAGTGTACGATAATATTGTGCCATCTTCCATGATCTTATCCTTTAGAAAGTCTAGAGGCTGGGAAAAAGGCACAGAATGTTTGGTATTGAAAATGTAGGGCAGCAGGCTCTGGTTCCTGGGCAGCCTGGGGGGCACACTGGCTCATGCAGAAAGGACTGGCCCTGGGACCCATGAACCTGGCTTCCATGAACCTATCCTTGCCTGGGAGCAGGGAGGGTAAGGCCCGTGTCACTTCCTGGAGAGGTGAGCAAAGCATTGCTGGTGGCTCATGCTCTGCAGGCTACTGGAAGAGTAATCAGGTGGCTTCCTTAAGCTGTTAACTGTTCTGTCTCCCGGTACTAAATTAGACAGACTTTGTATTACCTTTACTGTAAGTGACTTCTTTTTCAATCAAACCTCTCACTTTAAAAGCACGACATGTTGTAATTTAGACTTGTAGTCTCAAATGCATTTTACATATTATTGGAAGAGCCGTGAGTGCTTTGATTTTTGTTTTGTGTTTTTTAACCTTCTAGACTCAGATGTTCTGGGCTGAGTAAAATATTATAGCAACACTTCCTTTATTTACTGTATAAACTCTCTTGCCTCTCTCTACACAGGGGATTATAGAGGCTTCTGTGTTGTGGGACTCATCATGAGCCCATACTGCCTAGGCATAAGCAAACTGGCGTTGCAGCACATGGCAAAGAGGCAGGTTTTCCCTGGGCCATGGGGTCATGGAAAAGGCAAGGTATCTTAAAGACATCAAGCAATACCCACCTTTACCAGAACCTTGGAGCTTTTGGACACAAATCTTTGAGAAGTTTCTGCATGTAACTAGCTTTGTTTGTGCTTTTGAATATCCACATAGCCCTTCTGTTAACTATTAACACACATGAAAGGTCCAATCCTGTGAGCATTTATCCACACTAGCAATTTTCTTTATGGGAAAACAAACTGTCTAACGGAGTGAACAATCAGGGATGTGATAACTTGCTGGCACAGTGTGAGTTTCCCACAGTTGTGTAATCTGGTTACTGGTCACTGTGTGAACTCTCGAGGTGAGTCCAAAAATTGGCCTCCTTCAGACACTGCGTTAGGAGTGCAGTGAATGTTTAAGGAATATGAGAGGGAAGAACTAATGCAACGATGCTTCCCACTCTTCTCCCCCAGCATATTAAATCTGATGATTAAAAGAATCCAACATCCTTAAACTCTGCTGACAGTTAGCAACACATCCTGTGGCATGGTAGTTATGGACATGTACAACACTTTGAAGAAGCAGACTGTAAACTAGTGCATTCCTGATCCAAACTTTCTCCCAACTGTACAGAAATGAGATGTCTCCTTATTACAATTCAGATTTTTAACCTCTTTCCTCCCCTTTTCCTGGTTAATCTGGGAAATACAGGTAGGAACCTGTGCCTTTAGTTGTGTTTTATTTGGACCAGATCTTGTCCTATGAGATATTTCTAGTTTTAGCATTTGCAGTCTAGTCCTAGAGACAGAGGGAGTGTAAAAGAAAAATAGTGAGGAAAGTGAACCAAAGAGTGATGTGAAAGATTGGTGTACAGCATGACTGTTCATGATCACTTCAGAAGAACTCTCTAAGCATACCATGACCAGGAAGGCATCTTGCCATATTTAAAACCTCCAACTTCTTATCCTGGACAAGTGAAAAATCAGTCCCATTTATGAAAACTTGTTTGGTTTTGTGAGTAACAAATATGGTCCATAGTTCAGTATTTGCATGATTTTGTGAAACAGAAGTGTATGTGATGTTTCAGGGCCTTAGGAATAAAATACTGAGCTATAGCAGTCTGGAAAGAATCCATCTGAACTTCTTCCCTGCTTTCAACTTTATGGTCATTCCAGCTAGGAAGTCTCGAGTATTTCAGTGTGCATGTGGATAGTTGCATTACTTTATTAGATAGTTACTTGGCCAATAATTTTCTAACTCTCTCGAGAATGAACCTACATGTATATATGTATGTTGGTAATCATTCTGTTCTGAGAATTTAAGTAGTTTGTTTGCTTAACTATTCATTTTACTACTTCGTATATATGCATATAATTTTTTAAAAATTGGCTGGCTTCCCTAAAAATAAGTTGGTGAAGGACAAAATAAATATGCTGTTGGTTGCATTTACAATAGTGCCATTGTGCAAAGCTGAGCAAGGATCGTTTCCAAACGGCCTCAGGTAAAATCTAATGGGAAACAATTTTGAACTGGTCTGAGTTCATTGGTAGAAAGAATGCATCTTAGATAAACATCTGATCCATGTTATACTACTTGGTAATATTCCTTCTCTGATTAAGTTATATATTTTTTTAAATTTTAATAACTACAGTTGCATTGGCCAGTTGGAATAAGGAGCCTGTTATATTGTCTTTAATGTGGATTCTATAAAAATGGTTGTTTGCAGGTTACTCTGATTTATGAGGCTGCTGCAGCTTTTTCTTATTAAGGAAAATGATGGCTTTCTGTAAACTGTTTCTCATAGAGAGGATACTAAGCATTACAGTGCTCTGCTAGTGATGGCTTTTCAGATACAGCCTGTGGTTCTGAAGAATATGCAGTGTTAATTTAATATTCATTTTGAGTTAGCATTCACATTTGTTCCTTGTGTGTTTACAGGAGAGCTCCAATCTTCCTGCTTCTCTTCTTTTAGCTCAGCATAAGGACAGATCTGCTACTCAGCTAGAAATGCAACTGGAAAAACCCAAACCTGTCAAACCAGTCACATTTTCCACTGGCATCAAAATGGTAAGATTTGCTTGTTTCTGTTTTTTAATACCTTTCAAAAGGCCAAGGGTTTCCTTTCATGAAATTCAGAAGTTATTTAAACCTTAATTGCATATTATATGGAAGAGACTGTTCTCTTCCAATTAAGTAATTAGGAATTAATCTAAGAATTTAATCTTTCTGCGCGTTGGAATGTGACATTTTCATTGCTTAGTTGTCAATAAACAAGCTCTACTTCTTTCCCTGCAAAGTTGTCATGTTGACTTCTTTCAGTCTCCTTTGTGTACGAATTCTGGAATTGAAACTTTGAGCAAGAATAGGCTGCACTTTCTTTAGAATTCACTTTAAACCTGGAATCATTTGAGAGTATGAGAGGCACGATTTAGAAAATGATGCCAAGTAGTTAAGGACGCTGTGTTCATTGTTATTAGACTCCAGGAAGTAACAAGTATTCCTGCAAATGTGTTATTGCGTCGGTGACAGCTAAAGATCTGCCAGCATTCCTGGTCTTTATCATGACATGGTGCAAGTATGTGTCAGCCTGTGTGTGGAAATGTAAAGTTGGGGAGGGGTGGGGTGGGTAGGTTAGGGGTGAGAGCATCAGTTACTGAACTTCTTTGCACCTTGCTGTTTCCTGTTCTATTTTAAATCTGCACTTTTTCTAGACTTATTAGAAAAGGTAACAGTAAATGATGTCTTGAAAATAAGAAACAGACTCTGCTCTCCTTGAGAAACCAAGAAATCAGCAAAGCAAAAAATCTTTGTGTCAAACTAGTCTGCCATCAATTAATTTATTTTGTCAGGGATATCAGTGCCGGGTTCATTATCCTCCAACCAGTTTGCAAGGTAGAAAGAAGTATATGCAGCTTGTTTTTTTTGAAAACTAGCATCAGCTTTTGCAAAGTTGTGCAGATGGTTTTCTTATTTTCCTGTAGTATAAACTGTGTTGTCTTCCTTTTTTTTTTTTTTTTTTTTTTTTTTTTAAATTTAAGAGCCTGAGCAATAGTGATGTGCTTGGTGAGATGTTTTGTGTGTGTGTAGAAAAACTGGTGGACAGAAAATGTTCATCTTCTGTTTTAAAAAAAACATTGTAATGCTTGTACTTGCTGATAAAATGTCAGAATTTCCTAAAGCTGTTGGCCTTTTTTTTTCTGGTGAAAGGAAGAAGTTAAGCTTGAGGACAATGGAAGTACGTTCTAATCCATTTGCTAAAGAACATTAAACACAGTGTGCAGTAGTGAACGCTTCACATTTGCAGCACAAATTTCATCCAAGAATGATGAAAGACCTGGATGAGGAGATTTCTCTCATCATGACATTTAAATCTTATAGTTTGTAATACTAGAGGAGACTTCAGATAACTGATTGTTACTTTATCAGTGTTTAGGAAGTGTAAGTAGTCATCTGATTTAATTTGTTCAGTCCCAAACAAATAAAAAACTCTCACCCTGACAGACCTCAGTCCCAGATTAAAAAAGAACAACTTAAAAATAACTAGGAATAAGTACAGTGAACAATAAAGTTCAGGATAGGAGTATTTGGAGTTGATGATTATTGTTTATGGAAAACGGATTACATCAAACAAACCAGATCTTACACTGATAAAATTACAAGTTTTGTTGGGAAAGATGAACATTTCTATCTTGTCTTCACAGAGCACTTGATGTAGTTATTACACGACAACTGGTTCTTAAAGTTACGTAAGAATTAACACAGTAATAACAATATTGAGATTCTGTATGATAAATGAATTGACTAACTCATAACTTGTAAAGTGGTTGGTTATCACAGCGTGGCAATATTTCTGTGGGTGTTCTGCTAGGACACAGTGTTTGGAAGCAGATGTTGAGTATCTGTGGATGACATGTAAGTTGGCAGTTTGCAGGGCTGCTTTGACAAGCTGACCTCATTTGAATGAAACGTGTTTTAATATAGCTGAATGCAAAATTATAAATAGAAGAATAAATAACAGGCTCTGTGAAAGGGATTTGGAAGTTTAGCTAAGCAAGCACACCAATTTGACCCTTAGCCACAGCATATGTGTGTGCGAGAGCCTTGGATATGTCAATAGTGCAGCAATAAATGGGAAAGGACTTTTCCTTCTGAGTGCAGTATTGGGAAAGCTCACAGACTGATGTTCTGCCGACTGCATTTTGAATGCAGAAACCAGAAAGAGCACAAAGAGGAGAGCCACCAAAGGCAGAAAGATATGCTTTGCACTGTATTCTGCCTGTAGTTTAAGAGAAGGTTAAGGTATGACTCAATTTACAGCCCTTAACACACAACATGCCAAATCTGAACAGTGCTACAGCAAATGTGGTAAGAACCAGGAACTTTAGTTAAACAAAAAGGATCTAAATAGAAGCTACAGGAACAAATAAGATTTAAAGTTCACAATGTTCCACTGGTTAATTGACCTCACTGTTAAGATTGACTGTGGAATGCAATGAAATCTCTAATTCATGATGTTTTCTGATTAGGTCTGGGATGCATCTTGGAAAGTTCCTGCAGTCAAATGCAAATTGCGTGGCTTGGAACAGGGGGAGTTCTGTAAAAAGCAATCTTGCTCATTGTACGTGACTTGGCATGGTTGATGATCTGTGACAGTGTATTTAGTGACAGTGTAAGCCGAGTTCCTACCTGGGCACTCCCCTTTATGCCATGCTTATTTTCCAGCTTGAGTGTTCTTCTGATAACTTGAGATGCTCAGTCCATTTGTTTAGCATAAGTATACACTCGAAATAGGTAGAGCTTTTGTTGTGCTGCCCTTCAAGGGTAGCATGCTTTATAGTTGCTTTAGCTTTGTTCCTCTCTAAGCCAGAGGATTCACACCGCTTATACTGGTGGTGGCAGCTCTAGGGGAGTACCAAGAATCTCTTTTAAAATACAGTTTTAATTAATGCTCTGTTTGGCTCAACAGTTCTGCAGGTTTGGTATAGGTTCTGTAAAAAGTCTGTTTTATACTCACTGTTAGGGTTTCAGCAGCACGCATTTAATGAATCACTGTCTATGCTCTTCCCCTGTGCCTTTCTTTCTCCCTAATAGTTTGGTCACTGTCTTTTTCTAGTGGGTATTTTCCTTTATTTTCTTTCAAAAGAAGGGAATCCAGACAGAGCTAGCTGAGATGTTGGCTAATCTAGACCTTGTGTTTACACAAAAGCTATAAAAATATGCCAGCTGTGGCAACCCACATGTTTTTTTCTCAGCTTGAACATGAGTGTTTTTCCTGGGATGGTCTTGGTCAGAGAGATTCTTCAGCTCGACTGATAATCCGACATGTTTCTGGGTTTCTGAATTAAAGGCATGCCCATTCTAGTCTCCTGGGCAACACTCAAGGAAGTTGGCTCATTTAAAGTGTCATGTTAGTGCTGTGGAGTTCCTGCGCTTGCAGGGGGGAGGAGGGAGTGTCTTTCACTTGTAAGCTAAGCAAGAGCATCCCCTATAGCACAAGACTGACAATTAGCTCATGGGGATAGGGGCTCCTTCACTTTTCCCTTTGTTTAATTATGGCTTGTTTGTCTCCTTTCAAGTGGATTTTTTAATTTGCTCTCTGCTCATTAACTTTTAAATTTTACTTCAGTCGATTATATCTTCTGTGCACAAAGCATTCCTTCCTAATAATCAGTTTGATTCGCCTCTGTAACGTGGGGGAGAAAGCACTTCAGAGTTTTCTGCTTATTATGCTCATCATATGAAGAGATACGCTCTCAGTGTGTCTGAGTCTCTAAAGCAGTTGTATTAAATCTAATCTCAAATCAGTGTAAGGCTACAAAAGAAACTGTGTCAATATTGTTGCAATAGTGCTAAAAATACTGTTGCTTGTCAGTGCTTGTACTTCAGATTTTAGTAGTTATCAAAAAGAGCAAAGGTTGTTGGAAATGAGTGGCATTTCTAGGGCTTTTCAGAGTGTGCAAAACAAATGTAAGGTCTGGCAATAGAACCTTTCTGTTTCTTGGTGAATATAGTGACAGTTTCTGGTGGGGAGGTGGTTTTAACATGAAGCTAATTTTGACATGTAAGAGATGCTCACAAGCATTAGACACGAATGGCAGTTTGCAAATGCTTCAGGAATTCATTTTGTTACTGTTTTCTTTTTATGTCTCTGGCCTTTACAGGACTATGGGAGCCTTTTAGTACCTGTAGATCTGTGCTTTACATTACCATTGCAGTTAAAAACTCTTAGAAGCGTGGATGTATTTAACTTCCTAATTCATTAAACTGTGAATGTGTAAACCTTTAAATCTGTGGCCCAGCTATTTACATGATTGAGATATTTCTCATCCATGGACTGGCTCTGCAGCATGTTCCCTGCAGCATGTCCTGTCTCTTTTCTGTTCCTTCCAGTTTTATGGTGTTGCATTGCTCTTTTAGCCCACTCTCCCAGGAGACTTAGCCTCTAGTGATGGTATTCTTCAAGTACTTTCATGTAGTTTAAAAACTCTGTCTCTATTTGGATTGCCCAAATATGCAAGAAAAGAGCATAGGTGTTCTCTCACCTGCCCCCCACTTGGGAGAGTTTGGCTTTTTACATTTTACATGCCAATTCTTCAAAACTAGTATAATGCATCATTGACTATTCAATTTCTGTAATGGCTTTTGTTTTATTACTTAACAGCAGTGGGAATATTTACTAATAGAAATATTAGCAGTGAGTGGTGCACATGCTTCGTCATTACCAAGATGGTTGCTTCCCCTCTGAATTTGCAGTTTAAATAGATGTGTCAGGGAGGGGAGGGGAAGCAGATGCCGGGAGGGGATATGGTCACCCAGGATTAGACAGCAGAGCAATGGTGGAAGGAGGAATAGGATCCAGCCCTACTAAATTTCTTAACCTCCTGTCTTCTTCCGCTGAGCTGGGCTCCATCTCCTGTCAACAGCACCCATGAATGGCAGCAAATTAAAAGTGAAATATCTACTTCAGCTTCTGCTTCCCTGTCCAAATCATGTTGCATGTAACTTTCTGTGTGTCTGAATATTGCCAAGATTTTATTCCAGTTCTTGTAGTTTCAGGCTGTTAGTAGCTGGATGCTGAGGAGAGCAATGTGCAGTATGAAGCAGCTGGAGTTTGCAGGAGAGAGCAAGCAGTCAAATCAGTGTCTCAGAGGAATGAGTTGGTCAGACACAGAATGTCTAGGACACCTCAGGAGTGCCCGTTACCACTACACTGAGCACAACAAGTGTTAGGGAATAAATGTTGTGCGGCGTTACACTTGCAGCAGTATTCTAATGGGAAATAACATTCTTATGTTATGTGGAGCTATTTCTTTTAAAACATTGACCTCATCAGCTCAGGTCAAATTAACTGTTCTTCATTATTGCCTTTTCCTACAATATTGCTTCCTGTGCAAACAACTGCTCAATGGCTGCTTCTGTTTTTCAGTCTATTTCTTTTTATAGCTTGTGGAGCAATTATCCAAAATCATGTTCCAAATGCAGAAAAGTCTGTCAAAATACCTGTTTAATCAATTGTGCTCCTTCAAAGTTGCTTAGACATATGCCAGGTACCCTGAGGTAAGTGAAGTGCATGTCGCACTACTGTTCAGACTTTAACTATTCCACAGCTCATGGGAGTGCTTTGCCACCTAGTCTGTGTGACCAGGAACTGTTTTGGTGTTCCAGCCTTGCTTTGCCAATTCCTGTCCCTCTGGTTTAGGTTAGTTTGTTTGTTGGGTTTGACATGATTTGTTTTACTGGGTGTGTGTGGGGTTTTTTTTTGGTGTTCCTTTTGTTTTTAAGTGCTTTTAGTATCTGCCTCAAAGGAACAAATAAATAAATAAATCCAGCTTAGTTCTTTCCTTCACTATTAGCTCATCTGGTCTGTCTTCAAACTGAAACACTTCAGGTGGAATTGGATTTCTTTGTTATATGTGCTACTCAGGGTTCAACTGGTGTTTTGTTTTTAATCTTCATTTGGCTCATCTTGATGCACATTTTTCTTTTACAGGTGGGTGGGATAATTCACTTTTCACAACATTTGGTAGTTTAGAATCACAATGAAATCACAACACTTTATTTTCAAGAGGAAGTGGTGTGTTTGGGTTTATAGATCCTCTTGGAATAGATGTATTTGTTTTGGAGACCATAGGTGTGAAGGTGTAATTTTCAGTGGTACCATTATCTAGACCTCTGACAGGAGTCTGGCTGAGTCTGTGCTATGAGGCTGCTGCATTGCCCTTGCAGCTTTGGCGTCTGTATGCATGGTGGCTGTATCCCAGCTCAGTGCTCAGATACACTGGGCTGAGTGTCAGTCCCATCAAGATGATAAAAGAACCAGCATTCTGGCCAAGCAGCTTCCTTCATGTGGAGATTCACAGAGGATGCACATAGACATCCCTGTAACAACAATTCTACTAGTGAGATTCTACAGTTACTAAGCGCACCTCCTTTTGATTTGCAGTAAGAGTATCTCTTGCAAGTTGCTTTAGCTTTGATTTCTTTTTTGTTATCGGTAACAATATCTTATCTTTACAATGAGCATTGCACGGATGTGCTGAGGAGGATACCTATTTCTGAAAAGAAATTGTGGCTGCTAGATCTCTACCGTCTCTGATGATATGTTACCATAGTCTAGAAAAGAGGAGACTGAGGAGGGGTCTTATTAACATTTACAAATATCTAAATGATGGGTATCAGGAGGTTGGGACATCCCTTTCTTCTATAGTAGCTAGCAACAGGACAAGGGATAATGGGATGAAGCTGGAACACAAGAAGTTCCACTTAAATGTAAGAAAAAACTGTTTCACCGTTCAGGTGAGGGAGCCCTGGCCCAGGCTGCCCAGGGAGGGTGTGGAGTCTCCTTCCTTGGAGGTCTTCAAGACCTGCCTGGACATGTTCCTGTGTGTGACCTGATCTAGGTGAAGCTGCTTCTGCATGGGAGTTGGACTGGATGATCTCTAAAGGACCCTTCCAACCCTGCCATTCTATGATTCTACAGGGATATGGAATTCAGATATTATAAACCAAGGGGACACCAAAAATACTGAATCATGAATTCAAGTTAGGCCTAACATGCTAGATTCAGTGATCTAGAGTCCTATGATCCACACACTGCTCACTTAAATCTCATAGGATTATATGTGCAATATGTCTGCAAATTCCAAGTAGCATCATGGATAATAATTAGCAGTAGTAAATATATTTGTCATACTAAATCTGTAGTCCTCTATTTAAATAAAGATGTTTTGTTAAGAGTCAAACACATACATGCAGAACTGTGCTTAAAGCTTTTGAATTCTGTTTTTTGAAGTGTGTGCCAGATAAGCCCTATTGAGGTGATCTATCAACAGAGTGCTTCCTAGGTACTCTGGCCCTCAGACTGAAGTCTAAAGCATTTAATTGAGTCCTGGCCTAAGTATTTACTATTATATTAGAGTGCATAAACATTAAGCACCTTATGTTGACTTAATTTTTTCACCAATGTAGGTAAGAAATGTTTTTTGGGAAATAAATGATAGCATTTGTTACTTCCCCTCCCCTCATTTACTCAATGCTGACCTCGGTAAAGGAGATAAGAGTTTGTAAATGCAGTTCTACATCACCCTGTATCACTGTTGCAGGATTTCTGTTTGGAATGCCTTAGGAAAGATGCCATAATAGTGGAAATCAAGCTGTTTGGTGAACATAATCAGAACTGCTTGACCTGATTCAGTTTTACGATTTGGCTCGCTTATACTGCTGTGTTAGAGTAAATATTTCTTCATTTGCTTTAAGGCTGCTTTACATGGCTAAAGCAGCACATGTTTATATACACATATTAGTATAAACACAAATTAGGCCCATAAGTTTGCACAGCTGTAATGGCTGGAATTTGGTAAATGAAATAGCGCCAACAGTGTTAATTGTACAGGCATGAACAGCAAGAGCAATGTACTTGTTAGTAAAGTGGCTGTAGCCAGCAGAGAAGCACAGCTTCTCTTTAGCTGCCACTTTTTGGAATGAAACTGTTCTTAATGTTTGGGGTTTGGGGGTTTTTCTTGTTGTCTTTTAACTTTGTTTGTTTGTTTAGGTGTTTTAATCTACTGTTTGAGTAATGAAGTTGCCCAAGAGCTTGCTTGCATGACTCTTTACCATCAAACTTTAGAAGTACCTCTGTGTGGCGTGCACTTGTTGTTTTGGTCCCATGAAAAGACGTTGCATAGAACGAGGCTTGTAGGGAGAAGGCTTCCAGAAGCGTTCAGCCAGGCTGTCTGCTTCCCTGCCTGTATGGGAGCAGGCACTGGGAGAGAGCAGCAGGAACTGGGCGTTAGGTCCTAAAGTAAGATGCCCAAATTCCATCCAAAACAACAGCCAGAACTGCCACTAGCTACCATAGCACAAAGACATGTTGTAAAAGGGTCTAAGGTAAATGCCATTTAAATCAGCTTGATCTTCTTATTTCTGAGTCTTCTAGCTCTGAAACTGCTGTTGCTTGAGTAGGTGTTACTGTGAGCAATAAGGAGAGATCTGACTGAAAGAAAGAAGGTGGCTGAGAGTCCAAAAAAACAGCTGGCAGGGAAATAAAGAATAATAAAAATTTTCTCAATCATTGTTTGTTTTGGAAAGATCATGCTTTAAGCACATGGAAATACTTTACACATTTGAGAAGTGCTGACTTCCTACATGCCTTGTGAAGGAACAGCAAATCATTCATATAATGTAAACACATTTATAGATTGTTCCAATGTAACTTTTTGCAGTGCTGCTGTTCTTTTTAACAAGATACAATTTAGTGCATGCATGCTCTTTTGATGCTATGCTTTGGCCAAGAGTTGCAAACATCATAAATGTGAAATATTAGTTTGTGCTAAATGAGCAGTGCAAAGTTCTTGAACCACATTTTTAATGCAGAAAGTTGTTAAATAGGGCTGCTTGATGCATTATTTAAAAGTAAACATACCAGCGAGTAGTGCTGAAGGGGAACAAGAAACAAATAGCTTGTCTCAAAGTGTGAGTATAAGCAGTCTCCTTATGTCCTGCTAGAGATGATGTTAAAAAAAATGACAACGGACAAAGTTCCACTGTAAGGGTGGAATTTGAAGTTGAGGAAGAAAAACTACGAAAATGAGCAGCTTTGGTGCCAAAATTGCAGTGGATATTTGTGGAATTGTATAATCAAAGTGCTGCGAGGGGAGGATCTCTAGAGGTTACAGAGTCCTTGTCCCCACTGTGAGACAGAGTCAGGGGTACTTTATGCCAGGTACGTGTCTAACCCGATTTAAAGACCTATGGACATGGAGACCCTACAGTCTCCCAGACAGCCTCTGGTAGCATTTACTGCCCTTGCTTTTGCATTTTAGGGGAAATTTAGTAACTGCATTTCCTTAACCTGATGCAAGTTCATATTCTGTCTAGGTAGGTGCCCAAAGCAGGTTGTTCTCTCTCTTTGTGGGAACTTTTTATGTAGTTGAAGATCACTATGTAAAGAGGACTTCACAGAACTAAATATTTTAGAGTTTAGATCTGCAAAAAAATGGCTCAAATGCCTTAATTGTTACTTTAGAATAAAAGCATTGATTTCTTCTGCAAGTGGTTGATAGACTGTCGCCACTACAGACTAGATGCAAAATGACATTCATCAGATGAGGATTCCTTAGGGAGGAAAATTCTTTAAAAGAGAGCAGTAAAAAGATTCGAAGGATTGTAGTAAGAGCAATGAAAGATTTGAAGCCATTTAGGCAAGCTGGAGTAGTAAATGTTTATATATGCATAGAAAACAGTGTGATTTTTCTGCCATGATCTGCTTTCCTTAGCACTTGTCTGCACTGGTGGGGTCACTTCTTATCATTTCTTCTGTTACTGCTGAAGTAGTTTTGTGTCATTCCTTCACTGTCTCTGTTGTATACCTGGAGGAGGGCTGGTGACCTGGAATGACAGAGCTGAGCTCTCTCATTTGTGAAGCTATTGCTTCACAAATTCTTCCGAGTCAGTGGTCAGCTGGGTTGTGTCTGTCTGGTTTTGAGAGTTGTCTATTAGGCATATCTGTGCAGACGTATCTCACAGACTGGTTTTATTCTTGGTTATTCTGTTTCTTAATGAACTTGAGTCCATTTGCTGATGTTACAGAGTATATCGACCTTGCGGCACAGTTAGAAGTTCTCCAACACACTTGTATTTTCTACTGGACTTATTTTTGCCACACTTAGAAAGTCATGCAAGGGGACCAAAGAGGAGGACAAGAGAGCTGACTGCAGTGGGAGGTAGTTGCTGCAGAAAAGTCAATATCAAGTGCCCGCAGCAGCGGCAGGGGTGTTATGGTGGAGCACAGGATCAAGGCTTGTGGGGATGAGGAAGCATAGGGCAGCAGGTGAGATGCATGGAGAAGGAGATGGGGACTTGGATATGGGGTGTTTAGCAGAGAACGTGAGGGGAGAGTGGACTGTCACCGTTAGGGAAGGGATGTGGGACAGAATCCGGCAGAAAGGAGGAAGTGAGTAGAACAGGAGAGTTTCTAGGAAGAAGGCCTGAGGGGCTTCTGTATGGGATTTTGAATGGTAGGAGAGCTCAGGGACAGAAGAATATGGGGAGTTGAGGGTTCTGGTGCTCACCTCTCTGGATCAGTTCTTGTGGAAGAAGTTTGGTCTCTGATGGCAGCAGGGGATGGTGGTTGTGCACTTGTGTGGTTTCGGATGTGACCCCCTCTATCTGTTATCAAAGGTTCTGACTGTAAGCAAGGGTGTACATGCAGCACTTGTGTGGCCCACAGCATCTTCTGTTTTGTGTCAATCTCTGTGAAAAGGTACACCGGCCTTACTAACTTATTAATTCCTCACAAGGAAAAGGTCTTCAGAGTGTTGATTGAAGCCATGCTGTGTATGTGTGTGTGTACAGCACCTCTCTGCACCTTAACTCATGCCTGTGTTAGCACAGCAGATAAATGAATATTTGCTATGGGGTCTCAGAGGAGTTGGCTGTGGTGCTTTAAAATAGCACATTTGTAAATTAAAACTATGTTTCAAGATAAAGGTGTGTTTCAAAGGAGCTGTTGGGGGCCCTAGTTTTTAACAGTACTAGTCCAAGATGCACTCATATTGTGGGAGAGTACTTGCAGCAAAAGAGATTTTGTATCAAAGAGACAATGTTCTGTACCAAGGAGACTTCAAAAGTAATTTTCCTCAAGAATGTTTGTTCAGGTGCAGAGGCCAGGAGAAAGGAATATTGTTTTAGGCAATTTGGACATCAAAAGGTGAATTTCCCCATATATACCTAGTCTGGGCTGAGTGTGTCAGCCACGGTGTCGCTGAAAAGGAATATTGACAGCATTGGCTACTAATGAAAGAGAAATTATCCTCGTGAAGAAGTGCCTTGGTCTCTGAAAGCCTGGCTTATCTTTATTCCTCTTAAACGTAATGGGGATTTTTTTTGGGTTTTGGTGTGGTGGGTGTTTGCATGTGGGTGTTTGTTGTTTTTTTTTAAGAAGAAAAACCTGGATAATAGAGTATATCAAAGTGGAGAATCGACTGTTTTAGTTTGTTCTGCTTTGCCCGAGCATAGCTGCTATACAGGTAACTCGTATTCTGGGGAAACGCAAGGCTCCAGCGTAGGTTGTGACATGCGCTGTAGCTCAGCAGGATGTGTGGTAGAGCAGTAAAATCCTCTGGCTCTTGCAAAGTGGATAATAGCATGATAATAGGTTGTGTTTTTATGCAGGCCCTTTTTAAAAAACTATATAAAATACGTAAGAATATTGTGACTACAAAGAAACCTGCTTTGCCTCACTTAGGCAAATGTGTGTAGCATTATGGGCAGGAAATGGAAGGACAAGAGAGCACATGTGGAACCATCTATCTAAATTAGCTGGGTGGGAGCCAGGAAACTGGAACTTGCAACATTTGCAATGATTAGTAGAAAATGAAATGTTGTTGTATTCATGTAAGAATAATGATTCCTGTATTATTCTGGGACAGTGAGGTAGATCCTGTGGGAGACAGATGGTACATTTAAAGGTGGTGCATGTGGAATTGAAAGATAATGGGAAGGTAAGTAGGTTGGAGGAAGGAACAACTTAAAACTGAGGGCTGTGCATGGGAGGAAAGCAGCATATATTTTTAGGTCTGAGGTCCATTCTCCTCTTACACCTCTTGAAAGAGTGGCATAAGTAAATAGAGCACTACAATCTTTTCCAAAGCATAGAAAGAGAATCACAGAAGTGTGATCTTCCGCAAGACTATCAGAGGTAGTGCTCAAATAAACAAGAGCTGCTGGTCTGGGCTCTGTAGACATGCTGACAGATCTAAAAGGGATGAGTATAGGCCTCGCCATCATTAGGTAGTCTTTGACACGGGGTTGAGGACTGCCTGTATGTGTCTACCTGTGAGCACGTGTATGTGGCTTGCATTAAAAACCAAGCCACATACATCCAAGATTATATATAAAGATGGCCAGCTTGTAGTGCTTCCCTGTGATAAGTCCTTTGAGTTCAGACAAGCAAAGTTTCAGTAATCGATTAGTAAATATTTGAAGAGTTTTCTGCCTTTCCAAAAAGGTGGCAGTTTCTGTAAGTGCGTGATAGCAGTGACACAGGCAGTGGCAGCGTTTTCTCCACTGCCATTTGGAGTGGGACTTGAGCCAGATCGGGACTGCTAGATCAGAAGAGAGAGAAGCTGGGGAGTTGAGTTGTTGGGTTTTCCACCAGCCACACACAAACTGTAATATGGATAGAGCTGTAGGATTTTAGTGTTGTCTGCTTGGAAGAGGAGATCTTGACATAGATCTTCGATAGCTAGATCTTGGTGCTCACGGTTTGCTGTGCCTGCATGCCAAGGATTCCCCTTTGTGGATATTGCCAGTAAAATATGTTTAGAGTTTTCTTTTGTTGTAAGGGGAGTGAAAGAGGGCTTGGCTTGAGAGCTGATGGGAGCATTAAGAGAGGATTGCAATGGGAGCTTCATGCTTCCTTTGTCTTCACCCATTCAGCTTTCACTTACCTTAGTCAACCTCTCCATGGAATGATGTCTTGAGCTTGCATTTCCATTTTCTGTAGCATCTGAAGTCTAGGCAGGATTAGACTGAGACTTTCGCTCAAATCAGGCAGTTCTAAAACCTGTTTGGAATAAATAAAACCTCCCAACCCTTAAGGTGCAGTTTATACTAAAGCTTAATGCTTTACCACTTCAGTGTAATTGATAGTATTGTGTAGAGCATGTGCTTTATGCTGATTTTGAACCTATTTTGTGTGTTAAGTGAATTTGAAATACAATATTAAATAGATGTGTCACTGTAACAAATATTCTTGAGGAGTACTGTATCCATTTAACTTTGGCATTAAATCTGTTTATCACTGAATTGAAAACCTTTGGATTTTCATTTTTTTTGAAGGACTCTGAATACAATACTGGTGGTATCTGGATTCCAATTTTGGTTGCTTTGAAGAACAAAATGTAATGGTGGCTGCACTTTGAATTAATTCATGTTTTTTTCACGTGGAGGCAAAGTACAGTACAGCAACTACATCTTCTCAAAATGTGAAACTTCTTCTGCAGGAAGAAAAACCCGCTTTAGAACTTGAGATACTTTGTTGTTAAATCTAGCACTACATGGCCATGCTGGTTTACCTTCTGATATTTTCAGCTCATCTCTGCTCCATCTCACTAGTGCCATCAGGCTTTGAAATGCAGGAGTGGGCTGTGCTGGAGGTAACAGAGTTGGACCTACAGGTAGACAGTGAATTTAGACAGTAAAAACTGCTGCTGCATATTCTGTTTGGTGAAATCTCTGCATCTTTAGAGCTGTGGAAGTGCAATATGGACCTGAGAAAGGTGGGAGGAGTGTATTTTGTACAGGGAAGATTTTTGCTGTTATATGTTCTGTTGTCTTTGATTTTGTTGACAGAAGAGTATGAAAGCTTAGGAATGGTCAGCTGGGGCTTTTAAGGGAGAGAGAATCCATACCTGACATTGCCTGTGAATGACAGGGAGAGAGACACATACAGCAATTCTTTATTTTTTGCAGTCAGAGGTATCAGTGTGTGCATTGTCAATTGTCCATGACAGCTGACATGGAGGGAGTGAGGGGGGAGCTTTTCAGGGGAATTCAGAGATTTGGATCAGGGAATATTTGCTTCAGTCAAAATGCTTCATTTCTGGTTAATACTAAGGAACTCTAAGAGAGAGCCAGTTTGAACATGATTTTTGGACCGGAGTATCAATGTAACATTGTTTGTCTGTCTTTTTGTTTTGGTTTCCCCACATTCTCTAGCAGGGCACATGTTGCTGAAGGATCATTTAGAAAACCTACAGGAATGTAGGTGATGTGAGTGATAGGGTTACGGCTCTGACCATGTTGGCAGTTTCCTTGAATTTACAAAATCTGCCCCTTTTACAGTTCTTCTTTGCTTTTATATTTCTTTGATTCAATTAATCTTGATTTCTTTTAATTATTTGCATAAGTATTAATCTAAGCTTACGGAAAATAACTTTGTAAATACTTTCTTACTGTTCTGAAATCTAATTAAAAACCTGCAAACTTTGTCATTCATCATTTTGCCATAGGAGTCTGTTTCTTAAGGAGACAGTCTAATATCCTGCAGCAACTTCATGGCATTACAAAAATAATTAATGGACCTTTTTAGGGCAGTGTGTGTTGCCACAATGTGGAATAATACTTCAGTGTTGTAAGTGAATGGTGTGCTAGGAAACACTAATCCCTCGTGTATAGTAACAGGAAGTATGAATATTACTTTATTAATAATAGTATAAAACACCTTTGCACACATGCCTCTTTATTTTTTTCCTGGGCATGTTTACCTTTTCATTAACAGAGATGAATTTTAATTACAGAAAATCGGTGAGAAATAAGAACCATTTGTTTGATTAAGAAGATCTGTTAATTTAAAAGCCTTCAGAAGTTGTGAGAGATGGAACTTAGCCGTATGCGAGGGATGAATGTTGTGCAATAATGCCCCTTCATTCCCCTTTCATAATAAATCTCCACAGAGTATTCATCTAAAGGGCTGGATGCCAAAAAGAACAGGTTTGACTTGTCTGTGAGGATTTACACCCCAGTAAAATGCACAACTGCTTTTGTAGAGGTCATTGTGAAGGTCACGGAGCCAGTATGCACTGCTGAATGAGAGCAGCCTGTAACAATGGTGTGAGAGGTTGGACTGGGTGAAATCAAAGTTTAAAACCTCATATGAAATGTAACAATAAGCTGGAATCGTTAAAACACACGGCTTCAAAAACTATATGCTGTTTTGCAAGGAGTGGTGTCTTTGCCGGAAGTTTGCATCTCATACCCTCTGCTGAATGTAACTCCTAAATCAAAATGCAAGAGTTTGCTCAATTCCTAGTAATTAACATTGAAATAACTTAGTATGTCAAATATAAACACCCTCAAACCATTAGCAATTGCCTCTGTCCAGTTTAAAAAACAAATCCCCCGTTGATATTGCAGTGGATTTAATTACCTGAAATCTGGCACACCTTTTCTTGCAAATAAGGTCTGAGCTTGACCATAGGATCGCTGTGTCTTTAAATAAAAGATGATGATCATTTGAAATGGCAACAGGCCATCGGTGGGGTTTAGTGAAGAGATTAATTAGTAAACTTTGGAATGCGCTACAGCAAATGCAACTGATTGGCAACAGCATGTGGAGCAGCAACTGGTGGAAAGCTAGTGCTGCTGAGCAGCAGAGGTATTTCCAAAAAGACTTAAGAGCACTGTGATGTGCTGTGCTTTAAATGACACAGTGCTCACTGTATCAAACCACCGCTTTGCTATTTTTGCAGTTTAGTAGATGCAGATTAAAGAAATCCAATGTGCATTTTGCAAGAAAGCAAGTTTTCTTTGATTGGTTTGATGTGCTTAGGTGCAACCCAACAGTGATGCCCCTGCTTATCAGTTTGCAGATTTGTGGTTTGTCTGTGGTGTGTTTTGCAGTTTTTGGAATTAGAAAGACAAATGTCAAGGATACCTGTCAAATGCTGAGATGGGAATCATTTGAAAAAGACACTGAAGTGAATAGGATTAGTTCAATGAGTATTGCAGAAAGCCATTTCTTAGGACTCTCTTCTACTTTTAAAAATGATACAGATTACTGAGGATATGTGTTTGCATGATTTAGAATTGCTTACTCTCTCCCTTTTAAGGTTTTAAAGACATGATTAGAGAAATTTGGACGCTTTCTCTGTAAACCAGCTTTCTAAGGATGGTTCATCTGTTTGATATGAGTAATGGACTCTGTTACATGTGGTCCCTTGGGAGACTATTTTCTCAATTTGTGTAGGCCACGGGATTGGGGCCCAGATAATAAAATTAAGAAGATTTATGTAAAAACTAACTACTCTTGAAAGATTACTTGGAAACCCTATATATACTGCTTAAAAATCTCTCTTAATGATATTGTATTAGTCTCTTGATTCCCACCTTTGGTTAGTGAGGCATGGTCAAACATCTATTTAAATCAGTAAGAAAACTCACACTGATATCAACAGATCTTTGCTTCAGAAATGGCCCGTGCAATTTGACTAGCCGGGTAAAATTCATGTTACTATATGTATTCTGAGCATTGGCAAAAGTCTGTCCTTGTGGACTAGATAATGATATCACTGAAATAGCCCTATCAAATTTTTGATCAAAAATGGCAGAGGTGCTTGATCTTACAAGATATGGGTCACCCCAGCATTGACCCAGAAAACTCTTAAGCTTGTGCTTTAAAATTCAGAAAGCATGTACTCTTCTTGGCTTAACTGTCAGCTCTTTTACTTTGTCCTTGTCTCATTTCAGTCCTTGGGCTCATCAATGTATCGTGGCAGATCTGTGGACCAGGCAATAGCACACGCCTGGTATCTAATACCTGGTTGCACGCTGCTCATCTTGTGTTGGTCTATGGAAGGATGAGGAGTGGAGACCGGAGTTGTCAGAGCTCTGGTTGTTTCTCTGAAGGCCTGTTTCTGCAAGCCTCTGCTTCCTAGACCATTGTGTTTATTGCCATAGGTAATTGCAGTGAAGCGGATGGGCTCAGTTTACGCAGTCAGGTTTAGGCTTGCTTAGCTTTGTTGGACAAGACTTGTAGGCCACAATCCAGACAAAGTAATCGGTATGTGACTGCTCCTTTGACTTTGCGAGGCTCTTTGTGTGCTTAAAGCTGGGTAGTTTTCCAAGCTGAATCACTGTTGCTGAATCTGGGTCTAAGCCCCAAGTAAGTGTATGATAACATTTCCTGGCAGTAAATAGATTTGTTAGCTTGGTGCGTCTTTAAATGAATCCTGTGTGTAAATGTGCACAGGGCTGGGGCATTACAAGGTCTTGCAAAATGTTTGTTAAAAACTATTTAAGCCATGCTCTTAGATTATTTGTGTGTATCTGGGTATATACATACAAAACAAACCCCCATGCACACAAAAAGCATCTCATTTAGAAATGTCGAGCATTGCAGTTGACTCTCTAATTACTGAGGCTTTGTTATTTGCTTTAAATCTGCTGTCTAGATGTACAAAATATGCATCAAAGTGCATTACAAAGTATTATGAATAATTAAAAGCAAACTTCTCTTCACAGAAGAGAATGTAGGTACATTCAGTGATGCGTTATCCTGGCTGAGCTGCTGGTTTGCTGTGACTCAACTACTTGTGTGAATTACAGAATGGTCTTTGTAACACTTGAGGGTTACCTTTTAGTGTTGGTCTAAGAGATGAAGTGGTAAAGTCTGAATTTCCTTGATTTGATAGCAGCAAACAGTCACTGCAATGCCCTGCTTTTGCTCATGCCCTGGAGTGGACCGGTTTAGCTGCTGGAGTAGCTGAGGCTGGGGGTTAGGTGATTCTGTAAGGTGAGCTGCTGCTTTTGAGCTCTGGCAGGGTTGTTTTTTTCTGCTAGATCTGTCTCTAGAACATGCTGGCTATCAATTCTGAGTCTTAACAATGAATGTTTCAGCCGATACAGCAATGGCTGTGAAAAGGAGACAAGGGAGAGAAAAGTTAATGCAGTGTCATATTTTAACTGTGACCCAAGACTAATGTGAAGGCAAAGGAGAGAACATGATTTTCTCGCTATATTAACAGTTGGTAAAAGTTTATGTCCAGAGATAGAGCGAAGTTATTTAGGCTGTTGGTGATTTAAAGGTTTTGGTTGGTTGTTAAAACTTCTAGATATGGCCTTGTCATCTTTTGCTGAAAACACAATTTGCCTGGGAACTATATCTTAGCTTAATTTTCTTCTTCTTGTCAATTCTTAGACAGACCTAAACAAATCTCCCAAATACCACCCTGGATTGTTAAGCCGAAAGTGCTCTGAAAGCTTCTTGAACAATTTGCCTTTGCACAATGAAATTAATGTGACTGTAGCCCAGCAATGGTATGGGGGGAAGAGGGGGGGAATACCCCTCCAAACTGTCAGCACTTGGGAAAAGAAGCACAAAACTCCATTATTATTCATATGTACTCTGGAGTTTCTGATTTACTCCCATTGATTTGAGTGATATGGTATCAGTTACTCCGACGCCTGTAGCAACGGGTTTGTGTTTCGTGTAATGAACTGGAGCAGCAATGCAGATGCACACGAGCCCAGTGTTGCTGGATGGATGGCTTCCAGGTAGATGGAGACTTGGGCTGACCAGCTTAGGAGGCAGCTCTGTGGTCAGCCAAAAATCAGCTCGTACTGGTGAGTCTGGAACTGTGTGTGTGTGCGCGTGCTGAGTCAGTTTCCTATAAACCTGTATGATTGTGGCCCTGATTAGACTCAAAAGGCTTGGCAAATCCTGTTTGTGTGGGAAGCTCGAGTGCAAAAACTTGCCTAATTCCTTTTATTTAAATCGATATCATCCTGCTTAAGGCCTTTTGGAAAGCACATCTAAGTGAACGGTGTTTTAAGTTAACACAGTGTCTTTCGTGTTCATCATAAAAGCTCATTTCATTTGAAAAGGGTGTGCTTATGGTTACCTTCTACAAACTTTTGCCATATTAAACATGGAAGGACTCAATTCTCTGGCATGCACACATCGTCTTTTGTGAAATTTGTACCTAGAAGATTTAATATCTTCAAGTTCATTTTATGATCAGGAATTCTTTGAACTTGCAAAAAAGAAAGTGTGGGTAACTTCAAATATCTATTTGAAGTCTGATTCTAAGGAACGCTTATGTTGGTTTTGACCTTATAATGTAAGTTTGATCTCTGTCTCAAAACTACAGTTTTCTAGTGGAAATGTAAATACAGTCTGAACTTTTTTTAGATACCTTCAAAATATCCCCTGTCTCTTAAAGACAGAGACTTTATTCCAGAGAACTGGGATATACAAATTACAGAAGCACATTTCTGTTCCTAGGGGCCCAGATCCAGCAGCTAATCTCTAACCAGCAAAGCTCACTTGCGTGTGCTTTCGTTCAGGAGACGCTCTTCTGTGGTGGTTTAGCCTTGAATATAACGTTTTTTGGTAATTGTGAAGCTTCATAGAATAGAGGAGGGCTAAGGGTACAACCTGAGATGATTTAGAGTTTTATATAAGCACATAAAGCTGCAAGTTGTCTTCTTGTATTTGGTTTTGAAAAGTAGTTATTAACTACTTTGACATCTCGCTTTTATTCTATAACATCTGCTTTAGATTGTTTGCCATAAAAGTGTAAGAATTAATCTTGCCCTCGTTTTTGTTATTGCTACCAGAAATCAAACTATTTTTATTACTACTTACATAGGGATTTGGACTCTGAACTATTTTAAGAGTTGAGGAGAAAATGAGTTTGTATTTTAATTTCTTTCTCCCCTCATGTGCCCCCAAGCTCACAGGTAATGTTAATTAAATTATAGTTTTAAAGTGCACAAAGACGTTAGGCATGGCTTGTTAAACTCTATAGTAAGCTCTACTTTGCTTTATTTGGTCCAATATTACAAGTTTTGAGGGAATTCAAATGATCAGATTTGTTTCTCAGAGCAGCAGCTGCCCTGAGACAGGGTAAGACATTTGCATCGTCTGTGGAGAGCTTACTACGTATTTTACTGTATGGAAATAACATATGAAAGGCAAAGAAATTAAAACCATCCTGTATGTTTAGTCCTTTGATTAACACATGTTCTTAATACTTGTTCTTGGGGCTTCCTTTTTCTTGGTTTACAGCTTCTTTGTGGTGTTTCCCAAGAAGCAGTACCGCACGCTGCGTTGGAGTGATTTCTTTCACTGTGTATTATTAAATTGCAGGGCATTCTGGTGATGTGGGTTCATCCCGTACTTACGTTAGAGCATACAGTAATCTTCCTTTCTACAATGGAAGTGTTGTTTCTCAGGCAAAACTGTTTTATGAGCCTATAGCAGGAAATACTCAGGCGGGCTGTCTAACTTGCTCGAAATCTGGTGTTTGTGCTGCAGTTGCTTTCACACTGGTCTCTTCTTTCAGAATCTGTGGTGCCACTTACTTCTTTTTTTTATTTGAATACAAGTGTTTTAGCAAAAGGATTCACAAAGGAGACAGTGAATGAGATGAAACAGATGAGACATCTCTTCATTTTATAAATGGTATTTATATTTTTCTGGGACTAAGTGAAATTACTGCGTGACTTCATCACTGTTTTGCCGCCAGCTTCTATTTTCTGTAAGTGAGATTGTGGATTTTTCATGGCAGGAACCATTCCTTTTTCTTTGTACTAAGAATGCTTCTGGTTGTTGTGCTTCAAGGAGTTGCAAAGCTGTAGCCCCTGAAATCAGAGTAATGCGGTAGGCCATGGTAGTTCTTGGGTGTGTGGAGAGACTCTTTCTGCAACACTCTCGGGATCAGCCAAAGCTCACAAATAGACTTTCTGATCCTGTGAAGCTCTGTGAATCCTGCCCAAAGTACTGCTAAAATTCAGGTGCCACTGAAAATATTCATAACTTTCAAAGCTGTCATGTGTCTGTGGTTCAGATTTAAGCATCATTTTGAGACAGCCACTAAAAACATAGATGGAAACTTGCACAGAAGGAAAATAAACATCTCAGGAAAAGCAAAACCAGTTATGTTCTGTGCACATTAAGAGTGCAATTTTTTTCTGCCTCAGGGAGTTAGTGTTTAGTTGGACAAAATTAATGTGCATTTTCAAAGCAGTGCCGTGAACTGTGTGTTACGTTTGCAGTGTGTCTCTTCCTATCCACGGAATAATTGGCTGAGGGCTACTTCCATGCTCTGCATGCAAAAGAGGAAAAAAGGCTAGAAACAAACTGCTTTCCACTTTGTTAAAAGTAGGGATTTCTAAATATATTGCTGTCAGGTTTCAGTTTGCATTGGAAGTTTGTAGTAGATGTATTCCACAAATATTGTGTAGCTATAGGACCTGCTGCTAGTGTCTGACCACACTTTTACTTCAGTATTAGTTTTTCTGAATTCCTCTTTATCTTTTTGCCTGTTTCTAATAATTCACTGTGCTATTCTCTCTTCCTGTTTTGTCCCATTCTATTCATGCTTTTCCTTTCATCTGCCTTTATTATCCTTCATATTTTATTCCTTTTCTTTTTGTCCCCGTTGCTACAAAAACTTCCCTGCTTTCTTTTGCCAGAGAATTATCAACCTTTAGCAGTCTCTCCTTAAAATCCAGTTATTCAAGGAATCTGACTTCATTTCTTCTCTTTATCAGGCAGACATAAACCATGCAGAACGCGATGTTTTGCATCTTTATCAACACTTATCTGGGTCTATACTATATACTCAGTAAAACAAGGAATACATCCCCGACTGACACACACACACAGATTTTTCTCATCTTCTATAGTTTGAGGTCAGCTTTCTGTTCACTTTTGTTATTTTAAACAGTCTTTCTTTTAAAATCATCCATCAGACTCTACATTCCTTCAAACCAATTCTGTATAGCTGTGGTTGGTTGGATGGGGGAAGCTGCTTTAGAGGATACCAGGAAAGAGCATATAGTGGAGTGCAGTGATGTATGGTTCTTTGTGAGCTTCTGTTCTATTAATAAAGCAGCTGAGTTTTACAGGTTCCACAGTTCTCCAGGAAACCCTAAATAGTTTTCTTGCATAATGGAGGGATCATATCAGCATAACACTCAACTTTACTGTAACAAATGAGGAACACCAGTAGATTCAGCTGTACCAAGACCGAAACAATTGTTGGTGATGCGCAGCTGCTGCTGTGCTCTGACCTCTGCCTGTGTCTGTGTCCTTCTCCTCATATTAGGCCTCATGATGCTCAAAGTGACATTTGTCAAATCGATTTCTACTTCACACCCCTTGAAAAATGAGGCCCTTAATGTGGGTATTTAAAACTATATTATGTTAAAGCCTTTAATCTTGTTATTGGGCTGGCTACTTCAGAGCTTGTGGCTTTGTTGACAGTCAAATCAAAATGAGCAAGGCTCCAGAAGTCTGGTGGTAGAGATGCAACAAAAGTTTGCTTAACTCTGCTTAATGCTGTGTTACTAACACAGCACATTGGGAATTGGCATAGCAAACTGAACAGAACAACGACTTTGAGTCACTTATAGTGAAACATTGGCTCTGGAAAATGAGAAGAGGCTGTGATTGTACCCTGAGAAGGACCATGTCAAGCCCTGTGAAAGCCACAGTAGGAAGAAGAATGCATGAGCTGATAGTGAAGTTTGTGAATGTAACTGACATTCCCAGGGTGTCTGAATACCACACAGCAGCCAGTTCATGGCATAGCTCTTCAAGCCAGCTGAACGTGGCCAAACAGATATTGACTGCAGGGTAGGTAGCTCAAGGAGGGTAATCACCTGGAGATTGACCGGTAGGCTTATTGCTCACATGAAAAAGCTGTTGTGTTTTAATTCTTTATTTCTAAATATGATCATGTCTTGTGTACCAGACTGTCCTTTGAACGGTGCTGGAGATTTTCAGGAAGGCTTAGCAGTTCCTGTCAGAACTCTGGAGTCTCCACTGAAAATGAGTAAATGACTCGTTGCAGCAAACATGCAGACTATTCCCTGAATCCTAACTGGGCTCCAGCAGCCAGGGCTCTGCAGAGGACAGTACCAAACAGTCACTGCCTTTCACTGATGTGAAGAAAGGGCACCAGGCTTTTCTGTGAAGAGAGGAGTCCCTAAATCCTGATGCTGGCACTGACCCAGAAGAGTTGTATTTCTGCATGTTAGATGAGCACGGGCTTTCTTCTGAGAGATTAGGGAAATGGGGCTTTTTGGCAGGAGCTTAAAGATAAGTCTGGTCAGGTAATTACTTATGTCAGAAAGTTATAAAGGAAACTTTTGGAGGGAAGTAGAACTGATGGTGTGATTTAGCCCCTGCCACTCGGTGGTCAGTTTCTCAGGAACCTGTTTGTGTGTAAAGAATCACACATATGTGACCATCTTTGGTGCTTGTTGATCTCTTGCTTTATTTCTGCCCTTCCTAAAGAAAACACATCTTTTAAATCTGATTTTGCATTCAAAAATCAAATTAAGTTACTGTCAGGGGAATAAAAAGGTCTAAATTTAGTCGGATTGTTAGATCCGAAGTCATCTACCCCAGAGAGAAGGGGGATGTGTGTGTGACCATCTTACATCTATTCCTTGCCCTGCGACGTATGATTAGATTCTGATTTTGAGGTGTAGAGGAAAACATGCATTGATTTTTTTTGTTTTGTTTCTATCAGACCATTTGTTCTCTTTCCATTTCGCTACTGGAATATCCCCATAACACTTTTCATAATTGGGTAAAGAAATTACATTTATTGCTTGTCTTCAAGAGCAGAGGAAATAGCAGTTGGTTTCAGATATGCAAGTCTTTGGAAAAGCCTCACTGGCCTAGGAGTTTTAGGCTGAGGAATGGAATTATGCATTTGAGTTTGACATTCTTTGTGTTTATTTAAAAAAGCTGTGGAAGACAGGGAGAGTAAAGGTTAAAACAATATTAACTGAGCCCTCTAAATCTATCAGTTTCATTCTCCTTTTCCAGAGTATTACTGTAGTCAAAGTAGTTAATCAGAATCAGAAAACCTTATTAGCATTGCTGACATGGATTTGTCAATAGTGAACTGGGAGGATGGAAACTGAGGGGAAGGAACCCCACACAACCCAACTTTTGACTCAGACTACACTGCCTAAGAGAGTTGCATTAATGTTTTTCTGTAAGAAATTCTGTTAACGTGAAATCTTTCCAAAACCTGAGTTCTCTTGTGAGCTTAACAGTAAAATAGTTTCCTAAGACTGCTTATACTGAAAAATTCAAGGAATTTATAGTTTTGTTTTAACATCCACTTGAAGGCATTTGGATAATTACACACTCAGATGATGGTTTATCAAAAAGTGCCTTTGTTAACCTTTCTGTCGTGCCACATGTAATGAAAGCAGTGCTCAGGATGTGTTTTAGCAGCGTCATGCCCTGGCACCCCACTGCCATTTCTTTTTGATTAGCTATGTGCTCCTTACCCCAGCCTGAGAAGGGCAACCTGATGGTGAAAAGATTTAAATAAAAATGACATTGCTGCAGACTGACTTAATGAGACTTGGCAAGTAAATGTTACTATTTCTGTTATCTGACGTGTGCTGCGTTCTGGTAGCGTGGCGATAGCAGACCTGAGCAAGTTCCTAAGCAGAGAAAAATTACAAAAGTAAAAAGATTGACTACATCATCTAGTCCAGCTGCTTCTAGTACAGAAACATGCTTTGTCTGGGCAAGTTTGGCTGACCCCAGTCTCTGGCTTCTGTCTCTTGCCTGGGGATGTTTTTGTGGCATAGCTATCCCTTCTCTTTTCCCTAGTAGTTTGGGTTTTTTTATGTCAATCTCTTTTCTCCTCCTCCTTTGCACTTGAGGGGTTTCTGAAAAGACTGCCAGTTGTCATTTCTTTTTGCTGCTGAGGGAAGGAGGTGAAGGAAGACAGTGTCCTTTTGGAGACAGGAGAAGGGTGAGGTGATAGGATGGGAAGAAACGTAAATGCTGCAGCTTGAGTAGATATTTCTGGACTGTGTGCTAAAGTAACCACTTTCTGTTAGCAGGCAAATAGCGATATACCTGGGGTTTGCCAAGAGTCTCTCCCTAAACCCCTGTGTAAAAGGTGCACGGATACATTATAATTTCAATGTGACTTTTCCTAAAAGGACATCGGTTTTGTTTAAAATGAGATCCTTTGCCCTGCAAGGGAAACTTCTTCTTTGTATATAATCCATGGTTTTATTTTCAAAATGCCATGCTATGTCATGATCTGAAACCAAAACTAGCTACTGCTTCTGTTTCTTATTATTTGCTCTGAGAAATGTCTCAAACAGTCTATCTAGGAAAGTGAAAAGTAAATCAGCTGGTGAGTTTTATTTGTAAAGCACAGAGGTTGTTTTACCCTGCCTCCCAATGTGATTCTCTCCTCTGAAACCAATTCAGTACTTGAATGGAAAGTTGGTTGCTCACACGTCCATTGCTGTGCAGTGTTTCATATAAACAAAGTCATAAGGATAAGCAAATGCCTTCTTTCTAATTAGCAGTGTGTTTTGTGGTTCCATACATTCCAAAATGTAATAGACAACTACAGTGCCTAAAATAATCCCAGAGAAAAAACTCATATGCCACAAAGATAGAGCTGGGAGGGAGAGGATACAGGAAAGTCTGTTGTTTGTGTTCTTGGAAACCTTTTCTATCTTCATTTGTATACTGTCAGCTTCTTTTACACAAACATTACAGCATCTGACGGGAATTAGAAATACTTACCCATGACCACAGTGTCAGATCTTAGGTTTGTCTGGGGAAAGTGATGCAAAAGCAGAATCTTGGACCCACTGCTTTCATTTTGGTTTTGGCATGTTGATAAATGCCTCCTGATGCTGGAAAGAGGTGAGAATGGCTGTCCAGGTGGAATATAGGAAATTTAAAAATCTTATCTCTAGATGTGAATTGTTTTTTGGATCTGTAAAAGTGCCATGTATAGCCTAAATAACAGTTCTCATCTCTTGTGATGTCTCAAAAGTTACACCATGGCTTCCTGTTTATACCAGTCTTTTATGAAATGGCTGGGCACTGCTCGGGACAGGCACACAAAACTGAGATGCTGCTGGTCAAATGGCTTTGAACTCTGAAATATCACAGAATCATAGAGTCATAGACTGAGAGGGGTTGGAAGGGACCTTTTGAGATCATCTAGTCCAACCTCCCTGCCAAAGCAGGTCCACCTAGGTCAGGTCACACAGGAACACATCCAGGTGAGTTCTGAAAACCTCTAGAGAAGGAGCCTCCACACCCTCCCTGGGCAGCCTGGGCCAGGGCTCTGTCATTCTCTCAGTAAAATAGTATTTTCTTCTGTTTAAATGGAACTTTTTGTGTTCCAGCTTCATCCCNATTGAGCCTTTTAACTTCAGTGAAATGTCTTTGAAAATACACCTTAGCCCAACATTGGTGGAAATAGGAAAGGCAAAACTTTTCCACTGTTAAGTTTTTATAGCTTTCCATTTCAGCTTTTTTTGCACTGATCTGTGCCATACCCTCACTGCAATCTGCACAGGTCTAAACAAATTGGAAGTCTACAAACTCAGGAGCCTCTGTGGCCACGCTGTTGTGCTTGCATTGCAAGGAGTCAGCACTTCAGATACAGCCTGTTCATATCTAAAACATCTACAGAGGTGATGTTACAGAGCTGAAACAGGCTTCAGCCCCTTCTAGGTGGTAATGGAGGCTGCAACTAAAGCTTCAATCTAACCTTTCCCCAAATTAAAGCAGACAAAAATCTGGTTTATAGGAAAAAAGCCTTTACCTGAAGGCCAGACAGGTATAGAGCAGGACAACACGTGACCATGAGGGTTTTTTTGTGTTGCTAAGTGGAATATAATCAACATTACCAAAGCCCATCAGCTAAAGTTGTGATCTTGGAAAACAAATGAGCTATGTGATGCAGCTGCACAATTTCCTTGAGATGCTGATCTGCTGGCTGGACACAAACCAGTGCAGTCATTTTGTCATGCAGAAGTACGTACTGATTCCTAATGCATGCACCTTGGCTCAGGATATAGGTAAGAAAGGCTTAAGAGAGCCAGTGCTTTGAAATTGATCTTGATGATAAACCAGAAACGAGCTGCCAGTATTTAATGGTGAAGATTAATTACTGGGAAAACTTACCTAGAGGATGTGCCTGGACCTTTATGATCTGAACGTTCAGTCCAAATTGGAAACCTTTCAAAAGAAGGTACTTTGACTGACCTTCTAGTCCTTGGGTTTTGTACAGGAACACAAAATATCCTGGCCTATGCTAGACATGAGGTCAGACCAGCTCAAGGATGGACAGTTTCTGTACATTGTTCCTGTGCTTGTTCTTCTGTTCTCTTGGCCACCACACTGTGGTGTTTTTGCAGTAAGGGTCCTGGCATGGCTCAGTGACTTCCTCATGACACATACACCAGTGCCCACCATCTAACTGATGTGCTGACCAGTCAGTCGTCCCCACCATTAGGCATAGCTCCCTTGGAGTTACCAGTGACCAGCTGAGAGTAAATGACTATCACAATGCCTTATCTCTGGCACCTTTGCAACCCCTCACAAATAGGAAGACAAGACCCATTTTTGTCCATCCTTTCAGGAGTCCCCAGACAGAGAGGAGCAACTGTAGCAGAATAAATAGTGGTGGGTAAAGGGGCTTGTGATGAGCCTGATCCATTTGTCAGGAGCCTTCCTGTGTCTCTTGGCCTATGTCAGCAGAAGTCGCTCTTGTTAAAGTGTTAGGAATGCACTAGTGGCAGCTCCACTAACAGTGAGCAGCTGTTCTGGTGATGCCCACCAGAGATGTGGCTTGTGCAATCTGAGCTGCTCCATTTTTCCACACACAAGTAGTTTCCCAAAATATTTACCGTGGGTTTGATCTTTGCCTGAAAATGAGTTTTCTTTTCTATGGCTGCAACGACATTGGTGTGTGTTTGGAAAGACTTGAGCCTTTTCACTCACCAGATGAGGATGTGCACACATAAAACGTCAGCATGTCCCTTTGGTTTGGTTAGACACACAAATATTATTATAACTTTAAATTAACAAGTCTTATTTACACATCAGTCTCTTGCAATGGCTCTAATGTACCCACATAAATGTAATTCCAAGGTATGATATTTTCATCAATTAGAATAATTTGTAAATTGATGGCTTATAGCATTATGCAAGACCCTGCATTTGTATCTTTAAAATGTCATGAATTAACATTAGATATGAGTTTCTAACCTTTCTTTTCCTACTTCTCTTTAAAAAAAATATGTGGTTGCCTGCTTTTAATGTTGCAGGAATAGTTTGTGGCCCAGAAATAACAGTATGCTAATTATGAGAGTTGGAGTGACTCGTGGCTGACTTGCACTGTGTTTCACCTTCAGGACACTGTTACTGTAACAGTCTCAGCAGCAGCCCCACCAGGCTCCTGGAAGTGCAGAAAAAGGCCAGAACTATGTTCTCATCACACACATAGAGCCACTTGAGTGGAAAACTTGAGCTACTGATCTTTCCATAGAGATTGGCCTAGTTATCCATGATAGTACTTCTCAAGGACTCAACGTCTTCAGTTTTCTTCACTGTTTTCTGCAACTCTCTAAACAAAAATATCCATGCTCTAAATTCAGAGAGGTCACAGTGCTCAACCACAAATTTAATTAACAACTTTCCCTTCTACTGTGACTTTTTGTCTTCTTTTAGTTATTTTTAACCCGATGTCCCACATTAGGAGCCTTTAGTTTCTGCTTGAGGGAGCAGATGCTTACGTGAGTGGCCCCGGGGAAGTGAAGCTCAGTAAGTAATCACCAGCGGGAGCCAGGGTTATACCCGGCATTACACCGTGGAAAGCTTCCCATCTCCTGTTGCAGACAAAATGTCTACAAAAACAATACTACTACTTTCCTAAATTCCTGCATTTTGCAGATGTGAAGCTCAATTTCTACACGGGAAGTCAGGCTGTTTTTGGAGGAGCTCATAGTGCTCTGTCTTTTTGCTGCTGCTGCTAATTTTTGTGAGCACCATAGAATACAGTAGAAAATTGAAACTGTGTGAAAGATCAACAAATCAGCATAGAATGTCACGCAGCAACATCTGTTAACTTTGGCTCTATCTCACATCCTCCTGACCCCTCCTTTTCAGCCTCAAGTCTCCTGTTTTGTGAGAGCTTGGAGTGATAGGGAGTTGGAAGGGGGAGGGAAAAAAAGAAGTCTATTGGTTTCTCGGTGGTCTGCAGTGCTTGCAAAAGTACCATCTGGAATGAAAGTTTCATATTTGTGTGTTTTCTGCGTTTTCAGTTATGAAACAAATGGGAATTTGCTGAATGAATTAATTGTATTGTAAAAGTCTATCTTGAGAGCCATTATATATGGGAGCTTACAAAGCCTGCAGAGAGAAATGAAAGTGGCTTCCCTTTCTAATTAGGGCTTTCAGGAAGTCATTGATTATAGAAGCAAACAGGATTGCTTGGAGAGATTTGTTTGATACCACTTCTGATAAACAACACTTTTACCTAATAATAATTTTGCTAGTGACACTGGAAGCAGCTGCACTCTTTAATGGTAAGCTTGCTTTCAATAAAACATTTTCTTTTTCTTTTCCTCCTACGGTGTCCTTCCAGTTAAAGCTGATGAAAAGTTACTTCCAAAACATAGATACCAGTAAAAACTTTCAGTCATGAAGAAGTGAGAGTGATACAGTAGACTGTATGTTCTTAATGGGCTGGTCTTTGTCCAGACCAGGTTAGTGTTATAAACCTGCATTTAAAAAAAGGCAAAACCTTGACCTGGTGTATTAAGAAAACGTTTACCTTTTTTTTTTCTTCCCCTCAGGGACAGCAGATTTCATTAGCTCCTATGCAAAAGCTAGAGGAAACTTTGTATGAGTATCAGCCTCTGCATGTGGAGACATATGGACCACCAGTTCCAGAGCTTGAAACGTTGGGAAGGCTGGGGTAAGTAACAGAGCGAGTTTTAATTCCCATTTCATGGCATTATAGCTGAGACTTATCATCTTCAGTTTGCCAGCACGTGGGAATCTATCTTTTTTTTTTCTCTTTCTGTATATTTTTTTTTTTAAAGGATCTTAATGAAATATTAGACTTCCTGCCCAACCAACATTTTGTTTGGGTGGATAAGCTGAAATTTTTAGTCCTCTAGCCTTTATAGATCTGTTGAGAGCTGGACTGGATTGCATTAGTGTTTTTAAGGTTGTCCTTGGCAGTTGTAGGGAAGTAGCTGTTCATTTTCAGTTGCACTGTATTAAAAAATAAATAAATAAAAAGCTGGGGCTTAATTTACCCAGCTGTAAGCCAGTAAAAATATTAAAGTTGGGCTGTTTGCCATGGAAAAGGATAGATTTACTTGTCGCTTGCTGTCTACAGTCAAACCGTGGTTGTGAGAAATGGAAGCACGTAGCTTAACTTTGTCACAAAATATAATGCAGGCCTGGTCCAGCAGCTTGGTGACATCATGGTGTGCTGCCACGTTTGGAAGGGAGTATGAGAGTCTGCTGTGCCCAGGTCATGGAGGCTGGGAAGTCCAAAAGCGATGTGTCTGCTCTCTAGAGATGTCTTAATAGCTGAAAGGCCACCTGAAAATGTGTAGCTACTGGGATAGTGTCACCCAGTGAGTCATGCCCTAACTTTTAAGGTCACCAGCACATACAGTGGCTGGAAGATTGAGGCAAGAAAGAGTTTAAAAAAAACAAAACCCGACAGTTTATCTTTGTGTAACGTGGGAAAACTGACCCCACAAAGTACTAAACAAACTTGAGACTTGTTAGTATGCAGTTTCAGAGACCACTGAAATCCAAACAGGAATCCCATCTAGTTCACTGGTGCAGGAGAAATTGTATCTCATCTAGAAAACGATACAAGTTTTAAAAGTAAATAGGCAACCTAATGGTGCTTCAGAAAATTCAAGGCTGTCTGGAACTGAGATTGTCTCCATTTTTATTGTTTCTATGTCCTCCTGATGCCTGTAACTTTTATTATCTGATGTCAAGCTTCTAAGACCAAATATTAATTAGCAGTTTAAACTTGGGCAGATCCAGGCTCAGCCTTCACCACCTGTTTTGACAGAGGACAGCTGTGGGGGTTCTCCAGTTTGAGGGGAGCTTTGAGGCCCTCTCAGCACTGACCCTCATTACAAATAAAAATGCTTGGGGGACAAAAAAGATGACTTGTGCCCGGAGGGCTCCCAGTCCCCGTTTCTCTGGCCTGTGCCTCTGTAAGGTGAGTGCTGGTGTCCAGGTCCAGCAGGAACCCTATGTGATCCTTGTTCAATCTATCTAATTGCCTGTGACACCAGTTCAGAGGCAACTCGACACCCTGCAAAACAAAATCCTTTCAATACTGCAATTGTGTTGCAACTTCTGTGTGTGAGCCTATTTGGAGCAGGGTTTGTAAACCAGGCTTGTAATCTCTTCTTAAAGACACTTGGCCACAAGTGTCCTCTGAGCATGAGCAGCCAGGGTTGCTGCATGGCTCTAGATGTGATGAAAGGGTTAAGGGCAGCAGGAGTGCTGGGTGGCTGTGGTAGCAAGGGGAGGTGTGTGGGTGGGTTACTGGTGCCCACCAGAAATGTTCTTCTGAGTCCTGAGGCTGTTTGCAATTCCAAAACAAATACATGGATGCTGTGGGTTCCCAGCCATACAACTGCAGCCCTATTCCACAGAGTGTCTGAAATACCTTAAACCCTGCAAGGCAACTCGTTTATATATTTGTGTTTCTGTGTTTATATGAACTCATGCGCATTTCCTCTTGATGATGAATGCTTAACTAATGTGCCTGGTTCCCTGCTTTGGGTTTTTTTCAGGCAGCTGCATATAGCTGCCTGGATGAGGCACAAGAGCTGGGCACAAAACATTATCCACTCCCACTCAAGGTTTTTAGTTTCCTCTTCATTTGCACTTATGTAAGGACAGATTAAATCTGGTTTTGTTGTTGTTGTTTCTCCTTCTGGTTTTTTTTTCTGTTCTGTTTAATAATTTTGCAGTCTGGATATTTATTTCTGCTAAATAGTTCCCTCAAATGTGCAGGCTGTTACCATGTGAGTTTTTGGAGCCAGAATTATTACAAAGACACTGCCAATCTGGAGACTTTGAATTCACTTCTGTTAGCATAACTTCCTGGCTTCTTTTTTTTTTTTTTTCTTAAAGTTACAGTTTATTATCTTCAAAACACTCAGAATGGGCTTTTTGAATATTCACACCTTAACCTCTTACCTGCTATAAGACTCACTTTCAGTTTCAGCATCAGTTTTGCTTTTCTTTCTTAGTAAATTGCAGTAGTGAAAGAGAGCTGGCATGAAGCTTTCTAACAAAGAGCAAGAAAGTGGTTGAATCCTTAAGGGATCATTTAGAACATTGTTTAGGGGATCTTTTATAATTTTTGTTTAAATTTACTTTTTAGGATGATTTGTGCTATTTGCTCATTAGGCTTTACAAAAGGCTTTGTGTGCAGATTCTGCAGCCTCCCACTGCTCTTCTGGAAGGTTTTTTGCCTATTTTGCAAAAAAAAACCTATGAAATTTAAGTTCAAACTGTTTTTAGAAATTAGTTTTCAATTTCTCTTGGTATTTTAAATTTTCTCTTTTCTGTCAGCTGCAGAAAAGCTTTAACATCCATAGGGTGCATTTTTTTTGTTGTTGCGTTGGAAGTCTGAGGACAATGAAGAAACATTTGTTTTCCAGCACAAATGATCGATGTAATGTGCAGGGATTTGTGTCCCTCAGAGTCACCCCTTCCCAGGTTGTTTTTTTAATGGAAGGTTTTCTTGGATTCATGAAATATAGGTAATTTTCCTGAGTGATATTTCTTTCTGGAAACAATGTGTGTTGTATTATCTTGTAGACAGTCTTACCCTTTATGATAGGAGGAATGAAGCTTTTTCAGAGAATAGCCTCTGATAGAGTTTCCCCTGACTTGCATGTCTGTGGGGTAAGTGCCAGGAGGTCTCAGTGGCTGATGGCCTTGCAGAACATTGGTGATCATTTGATCTGGGTGATGAAGGTCACTTTGTGTGTTCAGGCTGTGAGGACCAATTCCTACTTGTCTCAGCTGTCAGGTGGAAGCATGACTTGAAGAAGCGGAGATGGTGTGTGTGAGAGCATCTCCCAAACCTGTGCTGTAATCCTTGGGGAAGAGAGGGGTCTTGGATTGTTGTACCCTTTTGGGAGGCAGGCTCTGCATCTTTCCTGTCCCCCTGTAATGACTAATAGTCCTGGGTCTGTGTGACGTGGTCACTGCTCTAAATTACTGTTCAGTGATGTTCGTTGGGAGATAGTTGGTTTCAGGGTGGAATTGGAGGCAACCTGCTGATGAGAGTTGCATTTGGAGAGCTCTGTCTTATCAAAGTGCCCTACTGGCACTTTTGCCATCATCAGAAAGTTAGGTTGGTGTAGTTTGACTAAAGTGGGGACTGTCATCTTCTGGTTCAAATCAGTCCAATCTGTTAAACTGCCAAGGTCATTGCAAGGCTGTGTGAACTGCTGTAGCTTTTGGGGAGAGAAGATGTATGGTTGAGAGTGAGTTCATGGGTGCCTGAATGCTTGGGCACTCATTGCCATTACTTCAAGGTTTTCTAAGAGGGATAGAAATGGCCTGTCTGGTTTTTTTTTTTGGTTGTTCTTTTTTTTCCCCTCCTTATATTTCATCTGAGCACATGGAATTTGTGTTGGAGGTCTGGATTTTTCTTCCTGCAAAACAAAAGAAATGAAAACTATAACAAACTCTGACATGCCAAGAAGTGAAAAGACCAAAACAGGATGGGGATGGAAATTAGTTTGTTGTTTTAAAAGTGTATGTTTGTTATGTAGTTCTGATTAAAAAAAAAAAAACCACAACAAACTAAAAAATCAAAACCCAAACCAAAAAGCCCTTGAGGGTCAACATGATGTTTGTTTGAGGTCCTGAAAAATGTAAAGGTGTTCTTGGCATTAATTGTAAGTATGTATGGCTTAACAAGAGCAGCCACACAGCAGTCTCGCACCAAGTATTTACAGCTGTGGAAGAGCCATACACAAGCGACTTCAAAACTGACTATAGATGGAGAATCTGTTTATGTGATTAATGTTTTGGTTAAAGATGTTGTGAACTTCATGTCTTAAAGTTTAGAAACAGTCTCTTGGAATCCAAAATGATTTGTTCTCTTAGCACAGCACCAGTCCTATTCTTGCAAAACAGAGTTAATTTAAAAGTAAGATTAAGAAATTGTCTTTACACTCCACTTAAAAATCCATTCTTTTGACAGAGAAGTTTTTTTTTATGCTGACCTTCTAACCAACTATAACCTGGGCTGCTTAACACAAAATTGTGTTTGCCACGTAACTCGTTCTGGAGAGATACATCCTGAACACATACACATGCATATAAAATACTAACTTGCTCCAAAAAAATCGTTGGTTTTCTTTAGGGGAAAAAATATGACTTTTTAGGGAAAAACATGATTTTGATCTATCAACCACATTATTAGCACAACTCCAGTTAATTAGTGTTTTGTTTAAATACGGTGCAAAACTAAAGTTCCATGAACATGGTTCTATGAGGATAGGTAATATGCCTTGAGAATTTAAAAGCTAAATCTCTTAAAATGACATTTTGCTTAGTTGAGTGACTGGAGCAAAATCAGAGTGCTGTGGAAGTCTGTACATGCAACAAACATGTTTTTAGCCCCCCTGTGCTTTTTGTAACAAACAACTGCATTGATCCTTTCACATTTTTCATAGTGTAGGACGAGTCAATTGTTTTACATTTTTAATTAAGACGCAGAGATTGGGTTTCTGATTTGCCAAAGCTTTGTTAGCATTTAATTTTTAACCTTCATTTCAAGTGGAAAATTTCTGCATATTTCTCTTTTTTTGTACAGTTTTTTTGTAGTGTAATTTGAAACACATGCAGAGCTCTGGCACTTAATCTAGAAATGACTTGTGTAAGTTCTTTGCTGTCAGTCATAGTGATTTTCTCTTTTTAAGTGAGGCAATAATAAGGACGCTCTCTCCAAACTGTTCTTAAACCATAGTTCATAGGGTCTTTGGCTGGATTAGTTTTTGGTGAAACCCTGTCAGTGTCTGTGTGTTGGGTTCAAGACAGTGAAATAAATGAGAATTGATTTTGAATGGGTGACAGGACCACTGGGCATTAAATATTGTAGCAGGTGATTTTTCACGTCTGCTCTCCTTGTCTTTGAGGTCTGCAGATATTTCTTGAATCTTGGAAAGGGAGAAAAGCTACAAATGAAGGGCTTACTTGATCTGCCTTGGCCCATTAATTTTCAACATTGAATTCATTCTGCTCCACTGAATAGAATATAGTTTCTCAATAGGCTCAATAGTGAGAGTCAAAAGATTGAGTAAGAGCAAGGAAAGCTTGCCTGGCTTTGGAGAGCATGCAAGAGGGCTTCACTCCTTCTTGCAGGAATTCTCTTGGCTACTAATGGATATAGTCTGAATTTCCCAGTGTCTCCTGTTGCAGGACCTGATTCTCAGCAGAAAGATTTCTGCTGGCTGCAACACATTTTGAATCAGACACTTGGATCACTGAGAACTGGCGTGTAAGAAGGGATTTATTGCTTTACAGACACTGGTACATTTGCATACAGCCTTTTAAAGGGAAGTATTTTTTTGTTCACTTTATCACAAATAATTGAATAAAACTCTGCAAATGACAATAGAAGTACTATGTGGGTACACTATTATGACCCAGTGTGCTGCCTTTTTCCAGAGAGAATGGAACAAGAACTCTGTAAACCATCATAATTTGATGTAGAAACCATCCTGTATCGCTTTAAGATACTGCAGAAATCTGACATGTTTCATCATAGAGTTTTGGAAGGATGTAGATTTAATATAGAGGAGGTAGATTAGCACCAATTTTTCCAGCTGAATGGAAGGTGAGGAAACAAGCAACAGCTTCTAGTAAGTCTGAAATCTTACTGTTTAAGAAATCATCTTTCTGGCAAAAAGGCCTATGAACATTTCAAACGACACTCTGTAGTATATGGTGTTTTGCATGGAGCTCTTCTGTCAAGGTCATTAGCAATTGAATATATTAAAAGTGGACTGCTTATGAAATGGAGAGCTTTGCTTCCTGCCCGCCCACCTGTGGGTATAGTGTGGGTTCTGTAACTGTAAAAAGTCTCGGGAGGGTTATAAAAGCAGAGAATATGGAAAATATATAAAGAAACAAAGCAGGAAGCCTGCATACACCATGTCATTTCTTGTATGTAAAGTTGGCTGTAGTCGTGTATGTACCACTAAATTAACCTCAAAAGCTGGCCATGACAGCAGAATGTCCGTAGTAATTGTTTTTGTTGGCGTTTGGCTTCAAAATTAACTCATGGATCTAACATGAGTCTCTGCACTCACAATACTCCCCCGGTAATGTGTTTTTTTTTTTTTTTTTTTTAACTTTTGCATGCAATCATGGAAAAAATATGTTTCTGCTCGAAGCAGTTGTCAAACAACCTTCTTTCATCGACAATCAGACACAGGGCAGCTGAGTAAGGCTGTTTAGTCTAGAATAAATACTCGAGAGATTACAAGGTCACTGTAGGAAATGTAATTATACCATTTATTCCAGAATAGTCTTTTTGTAGTGTGGACTTGCAGGATACTAAATCATGCATTTATTAAAATACATAGAACAAAAGAGAAAATCAGAACCTCAACGTAAGGAATGGAGAATTGTCTGGCAAGTTGTACTACAGGATTAAGCAGTGAATATTGAAAATTGCTTCACAAAATTAGGATGGTGATATTGGCTTTCTGATTAAAAACTGGTAGGAGGCAAACCCTGAATTGTCTCTGCAGGTGTAGAGGCCATGCTGCTAAGTACGTAACTGAAAAAGCATCAGGCAAAGCTGTCTGCTGGTGGATTATAACATGGCAGGAGACATCAGCAGTTGTGCGGGCCAGATTCCATATTTTCTGCACTCTTTGTGCCTCAGCAAATGAAAGCCTTGTTACTACCATTCACTTACGAATATCTGATTGTCTGTGATAGTTGTTGCCTATTATTGAAAGCCTGTCTTTGCTTTCATCCTTCCCATCCTCTGCATTGATGTCACTATTGATGTTTGGTTCTCTTGTGACCATATGCTCACAGACTTTACTCTTCAGCCATCCCCTGTCAGCTTAGAGGAAGATACTTTTGTAGAAGCTAAGTTTTAAGATCTTCAGTTGCTTCTCTGAAGTTATGTGGTAAGTTTGAGGCTTAGTAGTTTTTGCGCTCAGTGTTTTTTCTTCTTTTTTTCCTTCCTCGCTTCTCCTGCACTTCATCATGCTGCCCTTTCAGTCTTTTCTCTGACTCCTCAGCCACATGTATAATTGTGTTGGGAATTGTTTTAGTTGCCACAAGAAAAACGATATGCTTTGCACATGCAGGAGTGATCTTTCCTGCTTATCTCTCACTTCAGCAACAAAAGAGGCTCAGTGTCCTCAGTTCATGTAGTTCTTCCTGAGACAGAGGAGACATCACTCGTGCTTTGTACTTGACTGTAAGGAACAACAGAGAGATGTCATGACAAAGAGTTGCTCGGAGGCAGTCTAGGCAAAGATTTTGTCAGAGCTTTCCAAAGGGTGTGTTTTTTGGATGGACTAATCTGTTAAATTATTTATATCTATTTAGTCTTAGATATAGTTGAAGTAGAAATGTGAGGACCATGCTGTTTTTAATTTACCTTTTAAGGCACTTGTAAGGATCCATTGTAATAAAAATGTGGAAAGGACGTCTGAAAAGAGGAAGAAAGACAGGCTTTCTAGACCCTTCAACACCATAGTTTCAAGAAGGGGGAGTTGTATATAATTAAAATATTTAGACTGAGTGGGACAGCCAACAAAATGGACCCCTAAGGAGAAAAATAAAGCCAGAAATGGTGCATCTTTTTGACTCAGACACTGATAAACATAGATGTAAGGCAGCCTTCTGAATAAAATTCTGTATCAAATGGCTAAAAAGGTGAATTGCACTTTCCTGAAACAAGAGGAAAGCATGGGAGTGTCTTGCTTGAAGCTTCATGCAGCCTTTCAAGGAGTTGCTTGTGATTCTTTAACTCCCTTCAGATAGCTTTGCTGCAGTTTTGTTATGGAGTGGTGTAACAGTGATCAGAAGTCAACAATGTTTAAATCTTTTTCCAAAGAGTGCCAAGTGGTTGGGGTGAGGGATCTCTTCCTGGAGGAGCTGTTTGTAAAGTCAGCAATTCTGTTCATAAATTTGATCCCGTGTAACTGATCTCATTCTTCATATAATGGAGGGTGAGATTTTATGAGCTGAGTGAGTAGTCTCTGTGATTGTGTTCTGATAATGACCATAATGATCACCCAAATTAGATCACACTGGATGGAGGAGCTTTTTTGGAAAACTGGAACTGGAAAGCATTCCTTAGAGTTAATGGTACCTGATCACACATGATCTCTTCTTTGTTTTTCCTAGTTTACTTGTTATGTTGTTTGGTTTTGGTTTTTTTTTTAAGAAATAATCATCCTGATCTTACCTATAAGAATTGGAGTCTGTAGCTCCTTCCATTCCAGAAGCTTGTGTATCTGTTCATTGATTGCAGTGACACTTCACTGAGTACCAGAGATTTTCAGGGTAACTAAGACCCTAGCTGCAGCATGGAAAGGAATGGTTGGAAATGGAGTGGGACCCTAAAAGTACCTTGGCACACAAAAAGGCTGTTTGGTAAGCTTATTATCCTCCAGTGAAGCTGCATGGAGTAAGATACCTCATAGATGTCCTAACTGCCTGAGAGAAGCTTCAATCAGAGCTTGTTCTGCACTCACAAGACCAAGTGGTAGGAAGCCAGAGTGCAGTAGTTCTGATGTCCTCGCACTGCTAAAAGAAGAGAGAAAAAGGGAAGCTCTTTGGATCTTGGAAATTGGAAGACATCCAAGGACAGATAAAAGGTTATTAGCTCAGGAGTCTTTTGTAGTTAAACACTCGTGTATGGTGGGTCAAGGGGGTGAGAAAGGAACCGAAAGCACGGCTGTGTTTAGCTTTTTGTGTCTTCTGGAGGTCTTCTATTCATCATGAACACTAAGAACATGAGGGGCTTTGAGTTCTGAGTCTCTTAAATGCCAGAATTTGCAGGATGGGGTTATGATCAATGGATTCACCCCATGGTGAGGCAAGTAAAACCAGTCCATTTCCACATGTAGAGCATGTGGCAGCACCCGCTTGAGCTGAGAAAGGGAGGACTGATCTAGGTTGACCTGCATGAGGGTTGGACTAAATGATCTCTAAAGGTCCCTTCCAACCCCTACCATTCTATGATTCCATGACAGACCCCTGAAGGGACAGCGGTCTTTTGAAGGTTGATGGTGTTAAATGTACAGCTACAGAGGTGACTAATTCAGCATTGTTTAAAAATATGCCCTTTTTTCTCCCTTGGGTTAGGGATGTGATATATGTTTCCTATCATGCTTTATAGCTTTATGTTTTCTGTGTTTCTTTTTTTTTAAGTGGGTCTGCTCACAGGGCCTTGAGAAAAGTACCTGCAATTAAGTTGGGTGACTGGAGACTATATACACACATTTAGGAACTGATTTTCGTGGCTTTGCTTTTAACACCTTGCTAAGTAAGACTTACTTGAAAACTGTTCTAGGTAAACAAGCCATGTAGTGCCAGGCTTCCAGAAAGAACTGAGTTGTTCACTTCTCTCTTTTCCAAATTGAAGCATTTGAATTAGGCCACATTTCTAATACAAAATAGAGTTTTAAGCTTAATTGGACTTCACAGATGAACTATTGCTCAGGCTTGAAGGTAACACCACCATATTTTTGTTTCTTTACCTAACTGGTATTAAATGTAAAAACATAAATCCTTTTCAGTGAGAGAGGAGAAGGGGGAGATGGTTTTCATTTGGCATAATTTCCTGTGAGACATAGCTCTAAACAAGGCCCATATTTACACAAGTCAATACAATTTTACATGTACTAGTATACCCAGCACTTTTTAAAATTGTTTAGCCAGCCCTAGGTATTAAATGCCTTCACAATAAATGTGTTTAATAAAAAGTAGATGTAGTTTGAAATAATTTTTGAATAATTTTACAGTAGAAACACCAGTTAAATCAACCCCATTGCAGTAATAAATGTCACAAAAACAATTAATTATACTTGCTTGCCACTGCAAAATCAATTGTGTAACTGTTCTTCTGAAACTGACTTTTACATTACTAAATCCTAAACACTACACTCCTGTAACTTGTCAGAATCAGGTTTTGGTTAATAGATATTTTCAGTGATGTAATGGGAACTTCTGGCATGGAGTCAGAATATAATGGACTGTGATTAATGTTTTAATAAGCACTTTTCTTCTTATGATGCAGCAGTGAAATGGTTTCCGGTGTAGATTGATAGAACAGCAGGTGTGCATACATAGGTTTTTTTTTCTATTTCAGTAAGAATAAGGTTTTCAATTCTTCTGCTTGAAAGTATTTAATATTTTTCCTTGAGTCAAATGCTGCTGATTTGGGGTTTTCAGTTTGTTTGTTTTAAATCCAAGTATTGCCGATACTTGTCATCTGGGAGTGGAGGGTGCAGTGGAAGCCTTTCCAGTACTTCAAAGAACTGCTTTGCAAAAGAGAAAATTCATTAGTTTAAAAAGGAGTTTTGATGTGTTGATGTTTTCTTCAGTGAAAGGATTTGTTTAAAAATAGTGTTAGAGCAATTCAAAAGTGTGTGAGAACAAAATACAGTGTTGAAAATATTAGCAGGTTAGATTTATTATTTAAGCTGATGTAAAACAACCAGTACATGCTTCGTTATTTTTGTACTGGAAATGGTTGTGTTTTTCTCTATTTTAAATATTTCTACCTAAAAACCAACCACCTCTGTTTTAGTCACTGTTTTTACTGACCCATCAATCCAGATTTGTTGCAGGGATAGGTTCTTTTACAGTTGTCTGCTATCTTGCTGTAGAGGTGGTGTTTCTTCTAACATGCTGCTTCAGGTGAGCATATTCTCTATGCTCTTTATACCCAGCTACTACCAGGTGGTGGTTGTGCGCTTGGTCCCCACTGTTCCTCTGCAGAGGAATATATAAAAAATAGGTAGAAATAACCACAAAGCATGGAGGAGTAACTTCTGTTGAAAACAAAGTAGTCTTGCCTCTTCTGTGCTTGTAGGCTGGATAGTTGCAATAAATATAGCTGTCATGAGGAGAGAGAAGAGTGTGAACCCTATAGAAAAAGGAAGTTCCATGTTTTGGTACTGCTGACATTAGTCCACTAGACTGTCTCTGGGACCTTCTGCTCCCTCATTTCAAAAAGTCAGGTGAACCTTACTGGAAAGACAGAAAAGGTGCTGCACTCCTAGCTCCAGTGCAGGTGCTCCTCTCTTCTCTGGAATCTATTGACAATGATTTGAGACTGAACATAACAGATAGTTTCTCTGTGTTTGTTCTTTACCCTAAACCCTGAAATCTTACTAATTCTTCTGTTCTCAGGAGAATCAACCTATACTTTACTTTTTTTCCATCAACTTTTGAAAAAAATGTAGATATCAGCATACTTGTGTATTTAATATTTATTGAGAATTTCCCAAACACCCCACTACTACTGGTTTTATGCCAACTGTCTCTGCTGGGGTAACATCTGCTTCGCATAGAGAAGATTACTTGTGTGTTTTCTTTCTTTGCTACTGCTGCATTTGTCTAATTCTCCCTTAAAAAGATGCAGAAGGTGAGTTCTGGCTGCCGTCTTTATTTCCTGACTCTCTTCCAGAATTCACGAGGAAATGCACATGAATAAAGCCAAAAAAAATCTACACCTCTTCTCTCCTTCCTGTCATTAAAAGGTTCTCTCTCTCCTCCTCCTCTTTTCAAATTTAGACTCTGATGGATTGGGCAGACTTCTTGCTCTACAGTCATTGATTTTGTTAATTGTCAAGAAGTATTCCAGAAATGAGAGAGGAGAGGAGATCTGCGCTCTGAGGTCATCTCTAAAACTTAAAAACATAAAGGCTCTGCTGTTCCAGACTCTCATCAGCAGACAGTTAATTTTGGAATTAAAAGTCCCACAGATACAGTCTGCAAACAATCTAAAATTTCTTGCCTCCTTACACCTTATTCCATGATGTAGGTGCATCCAGTTTGGTTTTCTTCTCACCAGAAGAGAGGGTGGCATTGTTGGGAAGGTGTGAGTGCAATTGAGGAATCTACTTTCGAGAGACTGCTGTGAATAAGTAGTGCTCTGCCTTGAGCAGTCCAGGTCACAGGATCCTCCTTCTTGATGTTTTAGCTTTTGTGTAAGACTAATCACTCAAGTTACTATTTTTGTGAAACTTCTCTCTTGTTCTCACTCACCTGGAAGTGATTTTTTTAAAGTCTGTTTTAGTCACTCAGTTTATCCACGCCTTAAATGTGCTTGGAAAAGTGTGGGATAGCAGAAGAACATATTAAACTGGTGTTGTCCAGTTCTACAAACATTTGAGCGATCAGTAGAATCATAGAATGGTAGGGTTGGAAGGGACCTTTAAAGATCATCCAGTCCAACTCCCCTGCCAAAGCAACTAGATCAGGTGGCACAGGAACATGTTCAGATGGGTCTTGAAGACCTCCAAGGAAGGAGCCTCCACACCCTCCCTGGTCAGCCTGGGCCAGGGCTCCCTCACTTCAACAGTAAAATAGTCTTTTTCTGATGTTTAAATGGAACTTTTTGTGTTCCGCTTCGTCCCATTACCCCTTGTCCTGTTGCTAGATGCAGTAGAAAAGAGGGATGTCAAACCTCCTGATACCCACCACTTAAAAATATTAGTGAGATTCCCCACTCAGCCTTCTCCAGACTAAACAGCCCCAGTTCCTGCAGCCTTTCCTCATAAGGACGATGTTGACATAGCTGGTACTAACCCTGGAGATGACAGCAATGATATCTCAGTGCAATCAGTCTCTACCATTTTCCACCAGACTCCTTTGCCACCTTCTCCTAAAAGCTCTGGGAAGTTCACATGTTCCCTGACTTACTTTTGATTCTTAAGTCAAAAAGTCAGTCTGAGAAGTTCCCACTGAACTTGTTTTGGTGCTGAGAGTGGTGGGTTTAAAAATAAATAACAGCTCAACATAGGTCCAGTTCTGCTGCCAGTCCCGGCAGTGGGGATTTGTAGCAGCTTCAGTGGGAACAGAATTAGGTCTACAGAAGTGCATTTAATGTGCCTGCCCTTGGGCAGTGTGTGTGGATAATACTTTCTTTTGCAAAACAGTGGATGAACTGTGTGTGCTCACAGGCACTTTTTTATAACTGAGTAGTGTGTGCTTGACGTGGCCACAGGATGTTTGCAAATGGAGCTAAGTGATGTGGCCACCTGTACGACAGCCAGAGCAGTGAAGCAGTGTGCTGGTGCTGCAGGCTGTTCCTCAGGGTAATAGCTTGGCTGAGCTAGTAGATATTTGACTTTACTGGGAGCTGTTGGCTACTGGTTGACTTTCCTGTATTTCAAAACAGAAATGCTGAAAAACTGTCTGGAGCTATCTGTGAAGATCAGCTGCCCATATGTACTGTGGCAGCAGGTTTTATGGGCTGTCCTCCCTGGGAATTTAAGATGAGAAAAGAAATGTATTTTCTTTTAATGCTATATTTATCCCCTTATAAAAAAAATACTTTGTGAATGGGGCTAGCAAATATATGAGATTTCAGTACTTCTATATGAGTCCTTTTCATGCCTGCACCTCTTGTTTCCATGGGAGTAGTGGAGCAGTAATGGAATTGAATGTCAGCATCAGCAGCTGCCCAACAGCAGAAGAGAGCCTGCAAGGCTGTGATGAGGAGAGAGAAGAGTGTGAACTCTACAGAAAGAGGAGGTTCCATGTCTTGGTACTGTTGCTCTGGGACCCTCTGCAGAAGAATGTATAAAAAATGTATAGATATAACTGCAGAGCATGGAGGAGTAACTTCTGTTGAAAACAAAGTAGTCTCTCTCTCTTCTGTCTTTGTAGGCTGGATAGCAGCAATATTTCTTCAGTCTGCCCAACAGCCCTGCTGAGGGGTGACAAGTGCGTGCAGCAGGACTCTGGTCTGCACCTCCAGAGAGGGAGCTGCTTTCCTCACTTTGCTGTTTTTTTGTTGAGTTTGGGAAACTGAATAAGGTCATATTTCTTAAATCTATGGCATGAACCTGTCTTTATTTTGTTTTTTTCCCTCCATTGGTGATTTGGTTCATGCTCTGCAAAATGTTGAGTGTCTGGTTTGAAATATGAGCATTAAGCTCTGGGAAGTACTTGCTGCTTACAGTAGAGGGACCACATAAGCTGGAATGGTTGCATGGAGGCAATCATACAGGCTACTGGTGTTTTCAAAGAATAGTGCATCCTCTGTTTTTGGGCTGCTTTGAAGGATGGTTATTTGCAACAAATCCCAGAGTTTTTGTTGACTCATGACTTATGTTTTAGTTTTATTCAGCATTTTTTTTGCCCTTTCTGAGGGCTCCAACAGCTGAAACAGCACCGTCTTGCCACAGGACAGTTTCAGCTGAGTCTGGTGTTTGAAATGGCAACATTGCTAAATGCTTGTGACTTCTTTTTTGAACAGCATTTCAGCTGCCAGTTTCCTTAAGAAAGCAAAAACAAATATGAAAAGCAAGACATACAAATAAAGGAGAGGCTTTACTGATGTAAAGAAAAATAAATAAAATTGAACAAAAATGGTTCAGCAGACATGCTAAATTTAACAAAATGTGTTGAAGTAATAGAAAAGTGACAGGTAAATAAGCTTTATCTGCTTCTTGATTTCTTTCCTCTTCTTTCTTCCCTCTTTTCTCCAACCCACACAAACTCATTGATTATGTTTTCTCTTAATGAGCTCTTTCAAAAACTTTTGCTTTTCCTCTAAGTAAAAGATTTGGATGCTCCAAAAAGAGTAGCTGGGCCATTTTGGCGTTAAATGTAGGAGTGAATGAGAGCTCCCAAACCCTCTGTCCATCCTTGAAAATGTTGAAGAAACTGCAGTGGTACCCTTAATTCTTCCAAAAAGAGAGCAAAGCTTAGGGCATCGAGAGTAACTGCTTTGGGAGTGTGCTGTGTGCACTCAGAAAAGCTGTCATTTCTCCTGGAATGGTTTTATTGATACACATGATTGTGCATGTGTTTATAAGCACATATCAGTATATATCCATTTACATTTATGATGTAATAACTCCTTGTTTTTATTGCTGTCATGTCATTAGATGTTTCTTTAGGCATGTCAAGGCATTGATTGTTTTAGCAACTACAGGTGAAGATAAGTTGAAACACAAAATATAAGCTGGAACACAAAA
>WBNH01011879.1:0-31717 GCA_013401255.1 Urocolius indicus
TTTTTTTCACTGAGCATTTTCAGGTTTCATTGTCCCTCGTTTTCATGGGGCAAAACCTGTTGAATGTGTTCAGAGAGTGAATTCCAGCTGGGAAAGGCCAACTTAGTACTAATTGAGAAAAACACAACTCTTGCAAGGACACAGAGATCCCCTCCCTATATTCATTTGAAATTAATCACCTCACACAGGTTCCTTTCGATGTTCTGATTCACAGCACGTCCCAAAGTGCAGAGAAACCAAAGCATGGGTGGCTTAGCTTAAGAAATACCTTTAGGTTTGTTTCCTCCATTGAAATGAGTGTGTGCATATATCCACACCCACAGAAACACAATTATAACCACCTACAGGTGCATCCCTGTGTGTCTTACACAGATATATATAAACCTGTCTCTTGGTTTGGGGTGAAGCAGGAGTAGAGATTTGCAGCTGTGACCCAGCCTAATGCAGGCAGCATCCCTCACTTGATGTATTTGCAGGCATAGATTTAGTAAACCAGCTTATTCCCTCTCAATTTCCTGATGTGGTGCGTTTCTTTTTTTTTGGATTTCCCTTTATTTGCTCTGCACTGGGGACTAACATCCATCTCCTGACAGATAGGTTTATACCTGTGTGCAGAAAGCTATTAGAAGAGCATTTCTGTTACTGTCTTTAAGATATCCTCTCCCTCCAATCCCAGGGGCTGTTTTCATTGTTGAGACCCCAAAACCCAGCTTGATATGAGGATGATTGTACACAGGGTAATGAACATTTCCTTCCCCTCCTCCCAGATTTGTGCCCTTTTTAAGGAAGGGTAAGAAATCAGATTGGATCTAGCAGGGGATCCCTGATAACCTTCTTTTCCCATGCCAGCTGGTCGGACCTGGGTCCTGGTACCAAAGCCCTGGTCCATTTTGGGGATGACTTTACCATCTGATGGATGCTTTTTCTCCTGGATAAACAGAGGATCAACAGCTGATGGCAATGCCTTGTCCCCACCCTGGCCATCAACTCTTGGTTGAAAAAGAAAGCCTGGGATGGCCAGGGGATGCTGGGCTGGAGGGAGGATGGTCTGAAGTCCTCAGGAGACGTGTTGAGGAAGGGATGCTCCCCACCACTTTCCTCATTGGAAGCATCTTTTTTTTTTGGGAAGGTAGCCAAAGTTCCCCTCATGCTGGTGGGGAGGAATGTCCCCAAGGAATCTCCTCCCATCCCTGCTACAATCTGGGTTAAGGTCCTGAGCTATCCCTCTCTGTACAGGAGGATGTTTCTTCAGCATCATGTTTTGCCTCTGCTGCTGCTACTGCTGCTGCCACCCAGCATTTCCCCCAGCCAAAAGGCATTAAAGGGCTGTGCTGGACCTGCCATCTCTCTGGAATCCATCTTCCCTTGGAATCGCTGTATTACAACCAAACAGGATTTGTTCCACCTCAATTTGTCAAGATTGGACAAGGTCTCAAAGTTGGCAGAGACATATATTAAAGGTTTCTCAGGGATTGGAGTGAGAGAGGCAATTACCTTCCCAGGCTCGGAGATGAGCAAGCCTGAGCTCCCCGTCCCTGTTGCACAGCACAAGGAGGGCTGAAGGGGGTTTCTCTTCTTTCCTTGCCAATAAATATAAAGGAGATAAAGACCCCTTCCTTCCCTCCCCAAACTGCCACATGCTGCAAGTGGAAACCTAAAGTGACATCCCTGAGAGATGGTTCAGCAGGGAGGGGAGCTGTGTGTGTGTGCCAACACCTCAGCCACCTCCATCCAGGTGAACTGGGACAGACCCCCTGGACCTGCCTTGATCTGAAGGATCTGTCCTCAAAAGGGNTGAATCATCACTCCAGCCTCCTGTGAGGGAGCTGCAGACAGAGCTCTTGTCTGCCTTCAGCCTCCTCTTCTCCAGGCTGGGCATCCCCAGGGCCCTCAACCACTCCTCATCACACTTGTGCTTCAAATCTTTCACCAGCTTTGTTGCCCATCTTTGGACAAACTCCAGCACCTCAATGTCTTGTATTGAGGGGCTCAAAGCTGCATCATCAATCCCCTCAAAGCTTTTAATTTCAGGGAAGAGGGCTGGCTCCTGGGGATGGAGATGTCTGCCTGTGTGGACCCTGGCAGGAGAAGGGATGCAAGCAGCAAACAGTTGTGATTGGGGCATCAGATGGGGTACTTCTGGGAAGGTGAGAGGAATGAGATCATGTCTCTGGAGGGATGCCAGCCCACCCAGGCTAGGGAGATGGCATTTTGTGCCAGCCAAACCACTCTGCTCCAGTTGATGCAAGTGGTGTAACATCTCTGGGGTGACTGTGCTGCTTAGAGCTCTCCTCCCTCTCCATCATTTACCCCCTTGCAAATAATTTCCAGGGCTTTCCCATCCTTGAAGGAGTGAGGAGCAGAGAAAGATTACTTCAGGAAAGAGATTGTCTCTGAGGCAGTGTGTCTTTGGAAAGATCTCCTTCTCCTAGTGCATGTTCCAGAGGCTGGCTCGTGTCAACCTTCATTTTGGATCACCTGGAATAACTCCAGTGAAATCACCAGGGATTGCAAGTGGAGTAGACCCAGCAGGAGTTGAAAGAGAAATTAACCCTTGGCACATGCCCATGGATTTATCTAAAGGCCTTTTGTAGGCAAAAAAAACCAGAAAGAGGTTTTATTACACTGCCTTAAGTGGGCTTTGGATGGAGCCTCTAGAAAACACAGCAGAGGGTTGCTGCAAAACCTACCTGCCTAATTAATCAAAGGCATCACCTGCATTCCCATCCAGGCATCTGACAAAAGGAGGTGAGTTTTTTTTTTGTTTTAAGCACTTCTCCAGGATCCCTGGCTTTGTACCTCCTGGATTATTGCTATTTAATGATATTGAAGCTGCATTTGGAAGTCACCCAGGTGAGAGCTCCCTGCTTTATCACGAGCCGTGGGAAGATTTGATCTGATGATGAATTTTTCCCCTGATGGTATTAAGCTTATTTCAAATTAAGTGGTGAAAGGGAAGGAGGGAGGTAGGAAGGGGGGGGAGTTTTATCTCTTTATTTTTTCTTTTCTTGAAGAAAAAGTGTTTTCTATTTTGAGCTGAAAGGGAAAGGAAGAAAGAACTCCCCACTGAGAGTAAATTCTTCTCGTTTCCAGATGCGCTGACAGATGAAAAGGAACTTCAGAGCTGATGTAAAAAAAAATGAGATTCCTGCCTTTGCAGGGGGAAAACACACACACACACACACAAAAAAAAGAAGAGAGGGCCAATATTTTGGTAGAGTATTTTCATGGCAAACACATTCATTTCCTTTGGTTGACAAACCATTGGTTTGAAGGGCTTTGATTGCCCTGCTCATACCTGACAACAATTGTACCTCTCGCCCTGCTAATTTCTCCTGGATTGTCAAAGCCAAACACATCACAGGTGAGACAGGGGGAAAGAGAAGGATGGTTTTCAACTTTCCCTTTCATTGTGTTTATTAACACAGAACATTTCCCTATTTTCCTTCCTGGCTGGAGATTGCAGTTGCTTGCTGTCTGAAAGGCTCAGCAGTGCCAGCGCTGAACTCCTGCTGACTTCCACGCTCAACCTTCTCTACCCTTATTTCAGCACCGTTGGGTGCTGAGGAGTGAGGATTAAGGCACTGCAAAGGCTTTGCTTGCTGGGGTATTGGAGGCTGTGTGTTTCCCTTTGGTGAAGTATTCTCTCTGGCTTTCATCCCTCCGAGCATCCTCTTCCTCATGGGAGCAATTCACAGGGTGTTATTGGTCAAGGCTCTCTGATGAGATTCCCCTGACCTTTAGTAACAGTGAAACTACATTCAGGAGTGGATCTCATCTCTGGCAAGGAGAGGAGGGTTTACAAAGCTGACCACATTTCTTGGATTTCCCCTAAAGATCAAGCTCCTGGGAGAATTGCTAATGGAGGGGGGTTTGTCCCACACTTGGGGTTTAGGAGATCGAGTTTGACACCCAGCCGTGGCTGGGCAGCTGCAAATGTTCCCTGAGCAACATGTGGCAATGAAAAATGGAGTGGGGGTTCTTTTGAGCACAGTTTCCCTGGTGCCTGGACTTGTCTCTTACCTGTGCAGTCATGGGAGGGTAAGAATCTCTCCCTGTTTGCAGAGACTGCCATTAACAGTCTTGCTTCATTACCTTCCAGAAAGGTGTGACTGTGTTCACTTGCTTTGTCAGCCCCCAATCACAGCCACGTGGCTCACAGAAAGCAGAGGTGGTGTTTAAAACCCCTCCATGACCCTCCCTGACTACAGACCTGGCAGTTAGATTAACTCTCCCTTCCCTGACTCTATGTCAGCCTCCAGAAGGGATTGAAGGGTGAGATATTTTAAGCTGGAATCCCATTTAATGGGGAAGCTCAAGACATCCAGGTGAAAATTATGCTTAAAGCCCTACCAGTGCCTCATCTAACCACGGGACACAACCTTCTGCACATCTCCAGGAGCAACCAACAGCAAATGCAAGGATCCTGTGGAAGAACAGGACCCATGTGTGTTGGCACCTCCCTGAAATACCTTCATGCACAGCTTTGGGATGGGGGTAGGGGTAAGAGAGAGATCCTCCAGCCCTTTATTGCTGTGGCTTTGACATCCATCTGGGAAAGTTTGTTGGGCCATTTATCCCCTGGGGAGGCTGGCTCATTGTCATGATGATTTATGTTAAAGCTGTGGTTGCCTCTTCATTATGCATCAAGGCTTCCTCCAAGGGAGGATCAGATTGTCTGAGCACTGGGGGCTAAATGTAGGCATGCCTACAACAGATCTTACTTGCATCCATAAACCCAGGCACTGCTGGCCTCATCTATTTGGACCAAGTGGAAGTTCCCAGGGTTGATGTGGTCCTTGGGACGTGCCCTTGTGCTTGTGTGTGTGTGGGAGCAGCATGTGTGTGTGTGTGTGTGCAGCAAACTCTTCTGTTCCCAGCAGCCAAATGCCCAAACCTGGCAGGCAGGGAGGGGAAGGTTGGACAAGCTCTTGTGAGACTTGAAGGACAGAGGTGATGAGCAGAGAGCTTACAACAAGAGCACTGAGTGCAGCTGAGCCTTGCTTCCAGAGAAGAAGCCACTTGGACTCACTCTGTCTTTCTTGCCTTCTCTTGCTCTCTATCTCTGCTTCTTTCACCTTCTCTCCCTCCCTTGAGCTTCTCACAGCCCTCCTGGCTGCTTTTCCCTACTGATGGGCATCCTTGGCTGGATTAGATCAGGGGGAGGGCTGCAGAGACAACAAGAAGGGGCCAGCAAAAGCGTGTCGATTCGTGTCCCTATCTGTCATCCCCAGTCTGGATCCGCTCGCCCTCCTTAAACGAGATCTCAGCTGACCGTAAGGCTTCTGGCACTCTGGCTCCCCAAATCAAACCCCTTCCCTCATCAAATCCTTAATCAGGTGGAACAGCACTGTCAGCCGTGCTAAATTGACTCCTCTCCACTCCTCCTGCTGACCGCTGCCCTGCAACCAGCCGCCTCTGACTCCGAGGCCAACGTGGCATCTCATTATATCCCCCCACCTCTGCTTTCCCCCCCTCACCTCCCCACCCCCAAATCCTCTCAGGCACTTGGACAAACACAGGTATTGAAGAAAGAGGGAGGATTAAGAAGGAAGCCAGGCACGTCTTGCAGCGGGAAGCATCTTGCAGCTGAGTGCTTGGGAGGGATGTTTGGGGTTGAGAGGGTGGGGGTATATGCAAGAGGGGTTCTGCTTGTAAGGACCATATAGAAGACCAGGGTCCTGGTTCATCTTGCTGGTGAACTTGGCCAAAGTGTTCAGGCTCATTAGCCTCGTCCCAGGAGAAACTGGTTTCCTTCCAGAGGGAGGAGAAAGGGGGTGATGGCATGGTAAGACCTTGCTGGTGAACTTGGCAAAGGTGTATAGCATCATTAGCCCCTTCCCAGGAGAAACTGGATTCCTTCCAGAGGGAAGAGAAAGGGATGGAGGGAGGATGGGGAAGATTTTTGCACCCTGCTGGCACTTAAATCTGGTTTAGTCATTGATAAGGTCAGGACAAAGGCTGGACTCAATGAGCTTGAAGGTCTCTTGCAGCTGAAACCATTCTGTGGTTCTAAATGTTGTCAATTAGCTTGTTTTTCATGAGAAAAAAATATGACCCTGTGCCTACAACCAGGGAAAACATCCTTGTAAAGGTCTTTAAGTCTGAAAGCACTCAGGACAGAGTGAGGTTTCTTAACTGGGAAAGAAACAAACACCCCAAAACCCATGAGCAGTGGTTTGAAAACACTCTAGAGATCTACTCTCCCTTGATGAAGGGTCCTGTGCTGCTGGATTAGACTGGTCAAGAGAGGCCAGAGCTTCTGGGACCGTGGGAAGATGTGGGAGGATGGGGCAGCCACCCACATGTGGAGCTGGAATGATGCTTTACATTTGCTCTGTTAACAGTTCAGGGACTAAAGCACCCTGAAACCAGAGTGAGAATGTCAGTGGAGGTTGCAGTGATGTGAGTGGGTTAAGGCAACAGTGAAAACCCAAGATATGACGAGTCAAGATGAGTGCAAAGATGTGATTGATTCCCTTTCTCCCCCCAGCTCACAGCATTTTCCCCCTCAGTTGCCACGTTCCAGACAGGAAAAATCCCAGTGTCAGATCTTGAGGCTGTGTTTTCATCACTGGGTTACCGAGCAAGGGAAGGTAATTCATTAGATTATGTGTGAATAAAGCTGGGCTTTGGAGATGGAATTAGCATGGAATGTTTGAATCCAAGGAGAAGATGAACAAGCTGTCAGATAGTGCCCAGGCACTGGTCAAAACCACCACCATTTGTAGCCTGTGTTGCCACACAGTCAATTGGGGTTTAATTCCATTTCACAGCATGGTGGGGTTGAAAGGGACCTTTAGAGCTCATCCAGTCCAACCCCTCTGCAGAAGCAGCTCCCACCTAGATCAGGTCACACAGGAACGTGTCCAGCTGGGTCTTGAAGAGCTCCAAGGAAAAAGCCTCCACACCCTCCCTGGGCAGCCTGGGCCAGGGCTCCCTCAATTGAAACACTCAAAGAGCTTCTCCTTATGTTTCAATGGAACTGTTTGTGTTGCAGCTTCATCCCATCACCCCTTGTCCTGTTGCTGGATGCCATAGAAAAAAGTGCTGCCCCAAGCTCCTGACACCCACCAGTGAGATATTTGGAACTAGGAATGAGCTCCCCCCTCAGTCTCCTCTTCTCCAGACTAAACAGCCCCAGCTCCCACAGCCTTTCCTCACAAGGAAGATGCTCCAGTCCCCTGATCATCTTGGCAGCCCTGCACTGGCCTCTCTGCAGCACTTCCCTGTCTCTCCTGAGCTGGGGAGCCCAGCACTGGCCACAGGACTCCAGATGAGGCCTCAGCAGCTCTGGCAGAGCAGAGGGGCAGCACAAGCTCCCTGGCCCTGCTGCCCACACTCTCCTCAATGCCCCCAGGCTGCCATTGGCTTCTTGCCCACGAGCCCACGTTGCTGCTCATGCTCAGTTGATGATCACCCAGCACTGCCAGGTCTGTCTGTGCAGAGCTGCTCTCCAGCAGGTCAATCCCCAGCCTGTGCTGGTGCAGGGGGTTGTTCCTTCCCAGCTGCAGGACTCTGCCCTTGTCTTTGTTGAACCAGAGGAGGGTCTGACTTGGAGCTGGGGAAAGCTTCAACCAACTTCTTACAGGAGCCACCATTCCAGCCCTTTCATCCCTACCAGCCACAGCTGCACACAAACCTATGACAGGAGGGGATGCCCAGTGCTTGGGTTTGTGATGGTCTCCCCAACACAGGTCTTGAGGTGGCTGCTCTGCCTGGGATGTCCAGTGCATGTCAGTTGTGTGCTGCAGCCTCTTCCCTGTGAGCTCTGGATTTGGGCACCTGGGCCAGACTGGGATGTGACTTGTTGTGAGGGAAGAGTTGTGTGTGTTTAGCACTAAAAATGCACCTGCAGTGTGTCATCTGCATCTAGAAGGGAAGAAGGACAGGGATGATTTGCAAGCCAAGAATACCAAACCAGTGCCTGCCAGAGGATGCCAGCTCCTGCCTTCTCTCCCCTTCCCTGAGCATCGTCACACACACATTTTGCCCTCCCTGACATCATGTGTCACCTAAACACTTACAGACCCACGTTTTCTGAGTGTGCCTTGATTCTGTCCCCTGTGCACAAGTCCTGAAGGCATAAATGGCCCCTGCTCTATCCCCTAAGCCCACATGGGCAGCTCCATATCTCTGAGCCAGCAAGCAAGCCTAGCTTGGGTGCAGGCAGAGGGTTTCCAGCCTGCTGTGTGAGATCTGGCAGGTCTGGGTGGGTTGGGCAGCTTGTAGGAGAGAGCATGGCAAGTTGGGGAGTTGCTCCAACCTCTCCAGGTGGTCTTTATGCACTATATAACATTATTCTCCCTCCTTAGGTCTCTGGGACACACACACAACGACCCACAAAGTTAAATGTGGTCCTACATCTCCTCTGGGAGATGTGTAGGGGATTAAATCCCTTGCAGAAGTTCAGTGGAGGAGGATTCCTTCTCTTCATTTTCCTTCTAACCTTCCTTGCCCTGGTGCCCAGCTCCCTGCAGAGGAAAGGAGTCAGGCTGGTGCATTTATGAGCTGTTCCATTAGTGGAACAGCAGATTTGCAATGATAATAACAATAACAACAATGAAGAGGCCACTTCCTCTGGTTCTGTGCAACAAAAATAGCAAGTTCCAAGCCATAAAGTTTTATGAACAACTGTAAAAGGAAAACGTTGTCCCCTCTGTTGAGTTGTTTAAGAGGCTTGCTGGGGCTGATTTGCTTGCCTTGGCATTAGTGTACAACCCCAACAGGGACATCAATTATGTGAAACGAGTGTAAGGCTTGAGCTCACACACATGTGCCTGGATCCTCATGCAGGAGGGAAAGGGAGAAGGAGCAGGGTGATCCATGGTGGGTTAAACAACTCTGGCTTGTGCATACACTTATCTTACAGTGAATAAAGGATCTTGGTCAACACTGTAGCTGTCTGGTTGCTTCCCATCCTTTGCCTACGGATCACTTATGGATCCTGATCCTGAAAGCATGATCTAATAAGCTTTGAGCCTGGGAGTCACAGAACCCCTGAAAGATGGGGTTTGGAGGGGAGCTCCAGAGCTGCTGCAGCCCCAGCCCCTGCTCCAGCAGCTTCCCCTGGCTCAGGGGGCACAGGAACGTGGCCAGAGGGGGTTGGAAACCTCCTGAGCAGGAGCCTCCACACCCTCCCTGGGCAGCCTGGGCCAGGGCTCCCTCCCCTCAGCACCAAAGGACTTGGTCCTCCTGGGCCAGAGGCACTGCCTGTGTCCCAGCCTTTGCCCATGAGCCCACGTTGCTGCTTGTGGGGAGCTGCTGCCCCCCAGCACTGCCAGCTCCCTCTCCTGGAGCTGCTCCCCAGCCTGTGCTGCTGCTGGGCTGGTTCCTCCCCAGGGCAGGACTGTCCCTGCCCCTCAGCAGCTTCCCCTGTGCCCAGCTCTCAGCCTGCCCAGCTCTCCCTGCCTGGCAGCTCAGTCTCTGCTGCATCAGCCAGTGCTCCCAGTTTGGTGCCAGCAGGGAACTTGCTGAGGGTCCCTCTGTGCCCTCACCCAGGTGGTTCATGAAGATGTTGAACCAGACTGGCCCCAGAACCCATCCCTGAGGAACTCCACTGGCCACAGGCCTCCAACTCCATTCTGTGCCATTGATCTCCACCCTCTGGGCTCTGTCATTCAGCAGCTCTCCATCCACCTCACTATCCTCACCAGAAGATGGGACATTCATTAGACACATGCACAGTGTTCCCTCTGACCTGCTTCTTCACCTCACAGAGAAAGGGTGAACCTGGAAGTACTTTTTTGTGCTGCCCTTTCTGTTTGGCTGTTGAGATGCTGTGAGCACTGGTGAAAGGAGCAGGATGAGGCTGTTTGATAGGTTATGTGAGGAAACCCATGGGCAGAGCATCACTGATGGTTTTATGGGGGAAACCTGGGGTGCTGCTTCCACATCTCACCTTCAGATCCATCCACACACATACACACAGAGAATCTTAAAGCTTGGAAGGGATCTCCAAAGCTGATCCAGTGCAACCCCCCCAACGCCAGAGCAGGGCCACCTAGAGCAGGGCACACAGGAACCTCTCATCCCTGTGTAAAGCTTGGATATAACAATTGCTAATCCTCCAAGACCTGAAAGCAATGCCCAGGGGTCCTGAGCCATCCAGCTCTGCTTCTAACGACCATTTTCTCTGCTGCTCTTCCAATCATCTGCAAAGGGAACCCCATGATTTTACATCTCCCTTCCATGACCATCACTGGCAGAAGACCCCAGGATCCTTGTCCTCCTGCCCCATCATGACTGCTCACAGCCCCTCCTCCACACACCTGCAGTTTAACTCTGTTCCCTCTCTGCTAAACTCTTCCCCAACTAATGTGAGCAGTTGGCAGATTGTGTGTGTCTAATGGGCTGTGGATGGCACGGGTAGCTAACCCTTCTCCAACTGCCTGGTGATACCAATGACATCAGCAGAGCCAGCAAGAGATTAAGGCTCCAATTAAAAAGAGAACAGGGCAGTGACCAACCCTGAGCAGCCTGGCTTCCCAAAGAGCCCATGCAGGGACTGATTGAAGAAGTGATGGGCTGGGAGTAAGATGGGAGCTGAGGAGTCCCTGGGAGGTAATTGGGGAGGATGGAGGGGTCCCCTCAAGGTTGTTTAGGGAAGGATTTTCAAGAGGTCTTGCTGGACAAAGGAGAGGAATTGCTGTGAGATGTGTGTTTGCTTTGGCTATGTCAGATCCCTGCAGGACCAGGATGGCTCTTATACCTGTGGAAGGGCTCTTGTGCCTGTGTTGAGCGTGAGCTACTGCTTCAAGGTCTCAGCTCTTTCTTGAAAAGCCACCTCTCTTGTTCCTCCAGCATCAACACTTTCTTTCCAGAGCTTTCCCCTCTCCTTTCAATCCTTTTCCCCTATTCCTCTCTCCCCTTTTCTCCCAGCAGGATGCTGCCCAGCCTGGTCCTGGGCTCTTCACTGCCAGGCAACAGAATGCAATGACCTGCATTGCAGGGAAGCCTTGAGCTGCCCTTTTTATGTGTGTGTGTGTGATGTAAAAGACAGTGAGTGAGGAGCTCCTGGTTTAACCTTCTTTGGGAAACCCTAAACTATATGTGTTAGCAGAGATGCTGGAACAAAGAGCAGCATCCTCCAGCTCCCAGGGACCATCAACCATTCTCTGTTTGGACCAGGAGGGTCAGACAATGCAGAGCAAATCATAGGAGAAAGCAGAGCTGTGAGTGTTTTGGTCTCAAGAGGGTGAAGTCTGGGATCTACACTCAAGGAAAGAGCAGACTTGTGTAAAGAAAGAAGTCCACAGTGTGGTCTGGAACTGACATAACTGTGTACATGGGCAAAGGCAGGGCCTGAGTCTGCCCAGGTAACGTGGGAAGCTGCATCCCACATGCCCACACTGCTGGGATTTGGGAGTGTTCCTTGCACACATGGGAGCTCAGCCAGTTAGCACTCACACAACCTTTTCTGGGTGTATGTGTTTACCAGGGAGGTAGGACAAGGGGAATTTAACAGCATGGTCGTGGGCTCTTCTGTGGCAAGAGGGCTGAGTGAGGGTTCTACTGCAGAGATACAATCCCCAGCCTCTGGTGCCTGACTTTGCAAACTGGCTGGAAGAGACTAGGAGAAATGAGACTCTCACATTCCTCATTGGATTTGGAGGAAGATGTATGAAGCATGTGTGGACTCTCCTCCTTGTCTTTATATCTATCACAAGCACAAACTGTCACACTCTGTCTCCTCTCCTTCCATTTCACCATCCCTCCTTGTCCATAACACTCACCTCCATCTTTACCAATCTCCTCCCCATCTTTACTTCTCTCTCTAACCTCTCTTCCCAACTTTCAGGGCTGCCAAGCACTCCTCCAGCTTACATTTACACTGGGGTGTGGGCTCCCTTCTGAGAGCAGAATATCACCCTGGGAACATGATCCTGGTCGATAGCTATTGACTGCTAAACCAACACTGCATTGCAGTGCAAGCCTGTCGATGGCAGGGATTGATTTATCTGCCCCTCTTGCTCCAAGGGGCTGACTCCTCTGACTGGCCCCTGATTTACAGCTGGGGGTAGGAAGGCCAAGACAGTTCAGGCTGCTGCTCTCCATCACTCATGGATTCAGCTGCTGAGGCTCTTTGCTTTTCAGAGAGGGACCACTGGAGTGAATCCAGGGGAGGAGATGTGCTCAGAAGTGCAGTTAGGGCTCTGGTAGGCCCTAGGTTAGTTTTCTTCTTCTTCTGGCTAACAATGAGGGCTGGAGCTTCCAAACAAGTTGCATTTGCAGAGAGCTACTCACTCACCTTGATGATGGCCTCAGGTTTCCATCACTTAATGGGACGTGGCATCCCTGGAGGGTGAAGAATGGCTGCTGTTCCTGGTGATGGAAGCTACCTTGCTCTTCTTCCTCAGATGGCAGTAAGGACAGCTATCCCTGCTCTCTGGGTCTGATAGGATGGGAAACCCCTAGGTTCCACTCTAAGTCAGGATAGGACTTGGAAGGTCAGGTCTTGGAGGATGTCTGCATGGACAAGTCCTTAGCACTGGATGGGAGAATTCTTGTGGTCTCCAGCTCTGTCTCTGCAGACACTTCACATTCCTCTCCTGCCAGGTCACCAGCTTTGGGAATTTTGATTGTAAATCTCTTTTACAAGAGAGATTGAATCATGTCCCAGATGTCCCACCCCTGGAAAGGAGTTCACTCGAGGTCAGGTTGGACGTGGGCTCTGAGCAACCTGATCTTGTCAGAGATGTCTTCACTCATTGCAGGGGAGGTTGGAATAGATGACCTTTACAGATCCCTTGGTCCTATGGTGCCAGGGTGGCTTATGACCCTTGTTCACCTCAGGGACTTCCTTATTGTCATTCTTGACCTTGTCACCTCGTTGCCTTTGGGAACAGAGAGGTGAGCCCTGAGCATTCAGAATTGATCCCAGAGATTCATGGCTGTCCCATGTCTGTCCAGGACTTGATAACCCTGATGTAACCACAATGAGTCTGGGGATCACAATCACCTCTTTGGAGCTGTAACTGCCATCCAGTCCATCCTCTGTGCATCTCACCTCCCTGGGCAGCCTGGCACAGGGGCTGACACCCCTCTCATGGAAACAGTTCTACCTCAACTCCAGCTTCACCCTCCCCTGGGGCAACTTGAGCCCCTTTCCTCTTGTTCTATCATTCATTACTTGAGAGAACTTGACCCCTCATCTCAGCACAACCTCCTGTCAAGTAGCTGCATGTTTTTAGCATACAAAGGACGACCTGAGGCATCAGAAGGAACATCAAGCTCATGCAGGGAGTTTGTGACAAGAGGAATGCCTGAGTTGCAGCCCTGAAAGCTTTTGCTTACCCTCTGTCACTTCTCCCTGACCAATATTCTTCTGAGTGTAATTTGTCAGGGCTTGTAATTAAAAGGACAGGAATTGTATCCTCTCTGCTGTCTTAGAGGACAGGGCATCTTGGATTGAACATGCAGTTATCTGTGTAGAGATATCTTTGCATATAACGATAGAATCACAGCATGGTGGGGTTGGAAAGGTCCTTTAGAGCTCATCCAGTGCAACCCCCCCTGCAGGAGCAGCTCCCACCTAGATCAGGTCACAATCCCAGTCTGACAGTCACACAAGCATTATCAACCTTCTCTGGAAGCAACTTTCCCCAGTTGAAGAAGCAGTAAAGCACAGACAGACCAAGTGATTTAAAGCAGGGGCACAGTCAGCAGAAGAATTTGGGATTCCCAGGCTGGGGTGCTTAGGCACAAGAGAACTGTTTTCCCTCCTTCAGTCATCTGCACTGTCAAAGCTGCTGAATGATCCCATCACGGGTTTGATCCCTTTGTGCTTTGTACCACGAGATCCACGTTCTTCACCTTCCTCCTCGGTCACACAGCACCAGGACTGGCTTTGTGCAACCAGATGGCTCAGAAGCAAATCAACTCAGTCCTGCTGTCTTGTTGCTAGGTATGAACACAAAGGAGCACCTTCCTGTGTTTTGGGACAGAGATACTGAGTTGGTCAGGCTGCCTGACAAGGGGATGCAATCCCACCCAGGATTTCCCTTGAGCAGCTGATGCTTCGCTGTTCAATACCCACAACGCTGGGTAAGTGAATTGCAAGTCTCTCAAAGTTGCATGGGATTAAATTGGAACTAAATCCCGGAAGAGGTATAAAAAAAACCCCACACCCCACTCCACATGGCTGGTGACATTTCAGTTGACCCCTGTTCTCCAGGCAGGTCATGCTGAAGTTCTTGCTCTGAAGCTCGATGCTCGGTTGGTCACGGTGGTGGCTGAACAGCTGGAGAGATACCTACTCAGCAACATCTTTATCAAGGATGATTTATCTTTTACAGCCACCTTTTTTTTTTTCCCTCTCCCTTAGAAACGTCTCTTTAAAGTCTTACAGCCTACAAATGAGTGTATTGCCTGGCCTCTCCAAGCAGGGGTTTGTCTGGCCTTTTCCTCTGCTTCTGGTCTTTTTGTAACAGCAGAAGGTACAAGAACCTCCTGAGACAGGCACATATGGAGCAACGTGACCATCAGCTCTACCACTGCTTTAGGAAATAGATCCTCATGGTTAATTACCCTGCCAAGGAACTGAACCTCCCTTTTGTTCTTTGTGAGCATAAATACAGAGATAGGAGCTATGTACAGGCATGAGGTCACAAAAAGATACAGGAATCATAGAATCACACAATCACAGCATGGTGGGGGTTGGAAGGGACCTTTACAGCTCATCCAGTCCAACTCTCTGCAGGAGCAGCTCCCACCTAGATCAGGTCACACAGGAACGTGTCCAGGTGGGTCTTGAAGAGCTCCAAGGAAGGAGCCTCCACACCCTCCCTGGGCAGCCTGGGCCAGGGCTCCCTCACCCAAACACTTTTCCCTTATGTTTCAATGGAACTGTTTGTGTTGCAGCTTCATCCCATCACCCCTTGTCCTGTTGCTGGATACCATAGAACAAAGTGCTGCCCCAACCTCCTGACACCCACCAGTGAGATATTTGTAACTAGGAATGAGCTCCCCCCTCAGTCTCCTCTTCTCCAGACTAAACAGCCCCAGGTCCCACAGCCTTTCCTCACAAGGAAGATGCTCCAGTCCCCTGATCATCTTGGCAGCCCTGCACTGGCCTCTCTGCAGCACTTCCCTGTCTCTCCTGAGCTGGGGAGCCCAGCACTGGCCACAGGACTCCAGATGAGCCTCAGCAGCTCTGGCAGAGCAGAGGGGCAGCACAAGCTCCCTGGCCCTGCTGCCCACACTCTCCTCAATGCCCCCAGGCTGCCATTGGCTTCTTGCCCACGAGCCCACGTTGCTGCTCATGGTCAGTTGATGATCACCCAGCACTCCCAGGTCTGTCTCTGCAGAGCTGCTCTCCAGCAGGTCAATCCCCAGCCTGTGCTGGTGCAGGGGGTTGTTCCTTCTCAGCTGCAGGACTCTGCCCTTGTCCTTGTTGAACCTCAGCAGGTTCCTCTGTGCCCAACTCTGCAGCTGGTCAGAAATCTTGTCAATGGATTCATTTCAGTGTTCAGACTCTGGGGACTGTTTTAAATGTTTATATTTCTTCCTCATCCTTACCATCAGGTTGAACATGACAGGTTTTATTCCTCCTCTCACTTAGATTCTGCACAGGAAGGAGTGATCCCAAGGAGAAATCAATCACAGAAAGATTTCATCTGGAAGAGATCTTTAAGATCCTCAACCCCAACCTTTGTCCCAGCCCTATCTCCCACCAGCCCATTTCCCTAATTACAACATCCAACCATCTCTTAAACACCTCCAAATGTACCCCATTGGTCTCACAACCAAAGGTAAAGCCAGAAAAAGACCCAAGTTTCCATATATCTTTCATTTTTAGGACAGTGGCTGCTTTTCCCAGTGCAGGGAAGTTTCTGGAGGCTGAGAAACCACCCATGAGCTCAGAGATGAACACTGAGAAAGCAGAGAGAAACCTGTGTTATCTCAGATCTCTCAGTATTGCTGATGTCCAGGCAAGGATGTTTATCAGTGGTGGTAGGCTGGTGTTTCTGGCTCAGGTTTGAAGCACGGTCAGTACTGACTGAGGTTAGTATTTACTTGATCACCTCAGCTCAAGTTTGAGCTGAAAGGTTTCCAGTGAGGCCGCAGAAACTCAACTAATCCCATAGTTATGGCCAAAAAAAATTGGTAAGACACCTGATTTCATTGTGTTGGCCAAACAAGCACAGACAAACATCACACTGACCCAGGGGGTATCAGCCATTCTTTAGCCTCAGGCTTTGCAATTGACCCCTTTATGTTGCCCTTCTGACTCAGCCAACAACTTCAACCCAGCACTTAATAAAATACATTGGGTTTAGAGGTGTTATTGTTCTGGTCATACCTGTATCCCATTGAATGCTGCACAAAGGTTATGATGAGAAACTCCTTTTCCCACCTTGTTGAGAGATGTCACACTTACTGGAATGAACTCTGGGGTTGGTGTTCTGGTGCAGATGAGTTTTGAGAGGGGTTCAAAGGCAGGCTTTGGAGAAGACTGCGTGTAGAGCATGGTAGGTGTATAACAAGGGGTGAGAGAAATAGGAAACTGGTCTGTGAGTTCTGAATGTGATGGACACCTCAATGAGAAAGGGACACCTAAAACAAAGAGCTGCAGTAAGAGTGAAGAGGGTTTGGAGAGGGTGGAAAGGGGAAGGAAGACTAAAGGTAAAAGAGATGGGAGGCTGGGGTCTGATAGTTGATGCTTGAAGGGCTGCAGCTTAACTCAGTCTCACGTGGGTTGTGGAGAAGGGACTTTGGTGCAGTGTGGCCAGTTGGGTCTGTAGGTAAAGCCAGGCTGGAGGCTTTCCCTTCTAGGAATCAGTTTTCTCTCTCCTTCAGGAGACTTCTATGGAGGTGTGAAGTACAGTAAAAAGTTGAGAGGAAGATATTAGGTCACCCTTCCAGCCATTGGCAGAGACTCCTTACTTGAGAAGAAGATGCAACCAATTCCTCTGGCAGCTATTACTGACCCTCCTTCCCATTCTCTGAGCTTTAACAGCCATTTCAACCTGAAACTGTCAGAGAGTCTCACTGGGCAAGAACAGCTGGAGACCTTAAAGCCCTAGAAGTCAAGATAAGGGTGAAGCTGAAGGCTGCTACAGCTGGAACATGGTGGAATTCTCATGGCACATTATCCACTTGGATTTTTAAACCCATAGGATCATGGAATGGTAGGGTTGGATGGGACCTTTAGACATCATCTGGTCCAACACCCTCTGAAGTATCTGGGTTAAATGTCACAAGAGCTCTGGAGATGTCTCAGATCTTGTAAGGAACGTTAAAGAAAAGCAAAGAAAAGCTTCTCCCAGGTCATCTCGTCTATAATGTGCCTTCAGTGAAGGAGAAATCAAGCAAACATTGGCCCCTGCCATGTTGTATGGAAGGACATATCTCAGGCTGGATGTGAGGAAGGATTTCGTTGTTACCACAGCTGTCAGGCATTGGAACAGCTGCCCAGGGAGGTTGTCACCATCCCTGGAGGAGTTTGAGAGCTGGGTGGATGTCACCCACCAGCTTTTGTCTTTATCTTGCTGAGGAGGGCAGCTCTCAGGCCTAAATCTTTTCTCATTGTCCACATCTCCTGAGAGCCCTCTTGCTAGACAAGAATGGACATGTCTTTGTAACAAGGGACTCAGGGCTGGCCAAGATCAGATACACTTTAGGACTTTCCAAGACCAACAGGATCATCTTAATCCCACACAAAGTTGTTGGTACTGGGCCTTTCAGTTGGAGAAGGACAGGGAGCTGCTGGAGAGAGTTCAGTGCAGGGCCACAGAGATGCTGGAATAAAGCATCTCCGTTGTGCTGAAAGGCTGAGGGAGCTGGGGCTCTGCAGCTTGGAGAAGAGGAGCCTGAGGGCTGAGCTCAGTCATGTTACAAACCCATCAAGGGTGGGTGTGAGGAGGCTGGAGCCAGGCTGTGCTCAGGGATGGCCAGTGATAGGACAAGGGGCAACGGGGACAAGCTGCAACAGAAGAGGTTCCAAAGCAACACAAGGACAAACTCCTTCCCTGTTGAGGTGAGGGAGCACTGGCAGGGGCTGCCCAGATGGGCTGTGGAGGCTCCTTCTCTGGAGACACCCCAACCCAGCTGGATGAGTCCCTGTGTGCCTTACTCTAGGTGCTGCTGCTCTGGCAGGGGGGTTGCACTGGATGAGCTTTCCAGCTCCCTTCCAGCCCTTGAGACTCTGTGACTGTGTATTTAGAAGGCAGAATCACTGCCCTGTCTCATTTCCATCCTGGTTGGGAACAGAAGAGACACCCAGTTTTAAATGACCTTGCTAGCTGTAGAGCAGTGGTGAGGGATGAAGCCTCTGGATGACTGTGATGCTGTTTCCTCCTTCCCCTCCCTGTTATCTTTCAAAGAAAAAAGCAAACAATCAAGCAAGGGAGGGGGATGAGAGGGTGTCAAGTTGTCTGATGTGACACCCACACGCCACGTTGAGCTTGGCAGATGGCAGGAGGGATGATTGCTTAGCGCTGCATGTTTGACATCTCATAGCAAGCAGCGAGGCTGGCGTGGCAGGCCTGTAGCCATTGGCAGCTGCTGTGGTACCTATACCAGGAGAAGAGGGTGCAGACTTCATCTCACACCTCTCCATGCTAAACAATCCCCCCAACCTCCACAAAATGCTTTGGGGGAGCAGCTCTGTGGTACATCTGTTCTAACCCCACCAGCCTTCTTTTCCTGTCTGTGCCACGTTGGCTCGTGGTGCTGTGCTGTTGCTTGCCTTGTCACCAGCTTGTGTGACAGGTGAGGTGACAGGGAGCCTGCAGAGCTGCAAAAGGAGGCTGCTCGGGGGCTTTCCCACACTAGGGAGGTGAGTTGGTTCAGTGACAGGGGCAAGGGGGGGGAGCTGGGTGGGAAAGCAGACAAGCATCTGTTCACTTCTTCACTTGGCAAAGAGCAAGTAGGTGTATGGGGAAGGGGTGGTGGGAGAGAGGTGCGTTTCTGTCCAGGAAACCAGGCTAGCTAGCCCTGTGCAGGCTTCCAAAGGTTATGGTTCACACAAGCAGAGGGTGACCTTTCTTTCTCCATTAATTGTGTGGAAGAAGGAATGACCCAAGGACTTCTTTTGCCCAGGATATGCAATTGCTGCAACTGGATGTGCAGCTGCAAGAGCTGAGCTTTCTGATGATCACCTGGGCATGTGTCCTGCCCTTTCTTTGAGCTGATAGAGAACTTCTGGAGAGAGTCCAGTGCAGGGCTATGAAGATGATGAGGCAACTGGAGCATCTCTGTGAGGAGGAAAGGCTGTGAGACCTGGGGGTGTTCAGCCTGGAGAAGAGAAGATGGACTTAATAACACTTATAAATACCTAAAGGGTGAGTGTGAGAAACTGGGGCCAGTGTTTGGTGTGTGGGGGCCAGTGGCAGGACAATGGATATCAGGCACAGGCTGGCACACAGGCAGTGCCCCTGGCCCAGGAGGAGCAAGTCCTTTGGTGCTGAGGGGAGGGAGCCCTGGCCCAGGCTGCCCAGGGAGGGTGTGGAGGCTCCTGCTCAGGGGAAGCTGCTGGAGCAGGGGCTGGGGCTGCAGCAGCTCTGCAGGACCCTTCCAAACCTCACCACTCTGGGATTCCATGATTCTATGACTGCATGGGATGCAAAGTCTCTTGTCTGAGCCTCTGGTAGGGAGGGTCCTGGTAGTTTCCTGGCCTTGTTTATTTTGTTGTCATGGGGGGTGAATGGCCATGTGTGCTGGAAAGCACATATGCAAGGAACTCAGAAATCTGAGAGGAAAATGATGGTGGCTCAGACAGCATCAACAGTCCATCGGCTGCTCTCCCTACCATGCAAAACTGGAAGGATCTTCCTCACATCACCAGTTGCTGTGAGAACAACTCAAGGAAAAAGTCATATTCAAGAGCCAGAGACTCCAAGAGACTGTGCTGCAATCACAGTTGTGTCTGTAAGGGCGATTCCCACCTGAGAAGTTTGTGTAAGCTGAAGTATAAGGAAGGTAACTGATATTGCCATGGTCTCTCCTGGCAACTACATTCACGACATTTCTGACTTCTGAGAGGTCACAGCCACAATAGCCATGAAACATGATCAAGAATTAGGGAAAAACACTTAAATCAAAGACCTTCAGTGAAAATTCTCCATCTCCAACCCAGATCAAGCCCAAGCTGGAGATCTTTAATTTGAGTGCCTCAACTAGAGATGAAGCACAGGGTGATCTGGAGATTGTTTCCCTGATTCATTGTAATTATTGCCTCAATCATTGCATTTGGTACATTAAAATGCTTAGAAATGCAGTGAGGGGTGATTAGATGCAGGACAGAAAGCTTGAGAGGAAAGCAAGACAGTGTGATGCTGGATGAAAAAGCCCCAAAGTATTGGGGGGGGGGGTGTGGCCATCATCTTCAACCAGCTGGAGAATCAAAGCAGTATTCACATTCACTCCTCTGGAATGATCCATATCTCAGGAACTTCATCTGTTTGTCTAAAGGTAATGCCCACTGATTCATGAGGTATCCAGTAGAAAGATGCTGCCTGCTGACATCTGAGGTGCCTAACAGATGAAAGATGTTTGCATGGGACAAGACAAAGGGTAATGGAGATAAGCTGGAACACAAGAAGTTCCACTTAAACATAAGGGAAAACTATTATAAGGGTGAGGGAGTCCTGGCCCAGGCTGCCCAGGGAGGGAAGGTGTGGAGTCTCCTTCTCAGGAGCTCTTCAAGACTCACCAGAAGAGGTTCCTGTGTGACCTGATCTAGCTGGAGCTGTTTTAGCAGGGGGCTTGGATTGGATGATCTGTAAATATCCCTTCCAACCCCCACCACCCTGTGATTCTATGATTTCACACAAGATCCATGGGAGACCAAAGCCTTTTCAGATTGCCAACTGAAAGTCAAGCAGGACACCCTTCAGGTATCTCCAAAGGCACATGAGTGGACAACTGGATTGAGTTCCTGGAGACAAAAGGCATGGGTGCTCAGCAGATCCAATGGAAACAGTGAGAATATCTTCTTTCTCCTGAACAGATTGTGGCTCCAAGCTGGACAGCTGGATTTGGAAGAGCTGTAGTAGATTTGAACCCATCCAATGTGGTTGGAGCTGTTGCTGGTAAGGCTCAGTGTAGCTCCTAAGCAGTCCCCACATGGCACCCCTGAATTGTCCCCTCTTTGCAATGGGCCTGTCACTAGCTCATTTGGAGACAGGAGCAAGGCACGTGAGTGGTATTTCAACACCTCTCAATGGCTCTGCACGTGAAGAAGGGGATAGGAGAGGGATTTGCAAAGTGCATCAGGCTCTGTCTGTGTGCTGCATCAGGGAAATTCCCTTTAAGGCGACTCCTTCAGGCTGTGATCCAAACATTGCAAAGCCCTTCCCTGCACCCTGCCTTCTGACCCTCCTTTGCATTCCTACCAGCCTTTAGTGGAAATCCCCTGTGACACCAAGCAATCCTGAAGCACTAATGGGGAGAGCATCACAGAGAGAGCAGAAGCAGAGGGTGTTTGGGGGAGAAGGACAGTGCTGGGGGGAGCTGCTGTGTTTCACAGCTGCTAAGCTGCACGCTCTAGCCCTCCAAAGGTGGGCTTGCCTGTCACTGCTGTTTGCCCTAGTGCTCAGTGGCACTGCTGGCCAATGTCTGTTTGAAAGCCATCCTGTGGAAGGGGTTGAGCTCACCCAGCAGCCTGTGACTCTCACAGCAGCTGTCAGTGTTATTTTGTTTGGCAGCTTCTTCTTCTCACAGCCAGAAAAGAAAAAAAACACCCCTGAAACTTGAGCCCTCAATGCACACTTTGTGTTTGGAACAAGCTGTTGGAGTTGGTGCTTCCTGGGTCCAGCGTGGGATATAAGCTCCTGTCCATCAGGATGATGGGGCTGGGTGACAGCTTGACTTTCTCACCCGTACAGGTTGGCGAGGCTGGAATGCTGTTAGCTAAGTGCTTGGTAACCTGCATGGGGGAGGAGGAAAGGTGGCTGAGATGTTAGGTGTGGTCTCCAGAGGTCTAGAGCAGATGTAGAATAAGGCAGGAGGATTCATCTCCTTGGCTATGTGCAATGTCTCCATCTTTTCCTTTCTGGACTCTTTAGATCAGAGGCTTTTCCAGGGATGAATTGAGCCTGGGCAGAGCCAACACAGCAGCCCATGCTCAGTTAGCTAATAAACTGCCAGAAGATCTTTGTAACTCACTGCAAATAATATTCTCCACAATCTAGACCATGGGGAGAGAGAGAGGACTTTGTTTTCCTCATCTTGTGTGACCTCACTGCAGCTTGCAGCTCCATCCCTAGCTACAATCCCATTGCAATGCAGAAAAGCTTCATTCAGTCAGTGAGAATCCGCTTCTTTCTTTCTGTAAATGAGGCACACACTGGAAAGATTTCCCCTATCTCAGATGCCTTGGAGCCCAGGAAGGAAGGTAACACAGCTTCTGAGCTTCTGAGCCACTCACTAAATGAGCACGAGTCAAGGAGCTCAACAGATGAATCCACAGGACAGCCTTGAAATCAGCCAACCCAACACTCTTGGTGGCTTTGCTGCAGCTTTCACACACCAGAGTTGTTGTACCAGTGGCATAGAAGGAGTCCAACCCTCGCAAGGACCTGTGTAAAGGCAGCACTTCTAAACTCCCAGTGCAGCAACGCTGTCTCTTGCTTTTGCAGTCTGTAGACACCACTTTCCCCTTCCCCTGACACTAGTACAATTCCCTTTATGTTGGAGCATCACGTTTCCTAAACATTCTGGTGGCTTTCTCCAAACAGAGCTTTTTGGGGTATGAGAAACACTTGCTGGTCACCCATCTGTTACGTTTCTTGTCCATCAGTGTTTGGAGCAGGTCCTCTGGGAGCATCCATTGCTTGGTGCTGATCATCCCACAGACCCCACCTGAGTGGTTTTCCCCAGAGCTTTCACTGAAATGCTTTGAATTTACTGCCCAGTCTTACAACTGATCAAAGCTTCTCTTTTAGCTTCCCCCTCTGTGATCAGAAGCAGAGCTTTAAAACTCAGGTGTGACCTGCCTGGGACTCATCAAACCCTGGTTTAGGGTGCCACTGGGAAATTCCATGTACATTTGTTGGGCTATAAGGAATATTAACCCCAGGAGAGTTCTTACCACTCAGCTTGAGCTGCTAAATTTTGCAGTTCAGCAAACAATCCATTGCTCCCACTCCTCACACACACACAAACCTTCCCTGGACTGTGTTAGCAGGAGCTTCTCCAATGTTACATCCCCATTCTCCACAGCTGTGCTGCAGCCACAGCTTCTCCTCTCTCTCTTTCCCCCTCCCCTCCCTCCCCTCCCCATGCACTAACCATTGCAGATGATGCTCTGAGCTCTGGGGAGGTTGTCAGAGGCATATGGATACCAGTGGTATGTGCTTTTCCTGTGCTTCTTCCTCGTAGCCCTCATTTCTTGTTCATGCTTAGTTAAAGCCTCATGCCAATGTGTGTTTGGACAGCTGCTCTCCTCATGGCTCAGCCCCTCACACCCTCATGGCCCAAGAAATTCCTGGGAAATTACAGGAATCAATAATTCTTACCCCTACCCTTACCCCTCCTCCCCCCTCCAAATACCAGTTTCAAGTGACTTTTTGTTCCCAGTGTGATATTCCCACTGAAGAGATGTGTAGAGCCTGCAGCACACCCGGCTGCTGCTGTACATGAGCATGGCTGTTTTGTACCATCCCTGAGCTTGGTCCATCCACTGCCAACAAGAGAAACTGATTGGACACTGAACCTGCTTCTGCAGGGGGGTTGGACTGGATGATCTCTAAAGATCCCTTCCAGCTCCCACCATTCTATGATACCGAGTTAAATGCTGTGACTGCTCCGTGCAGACAAAGTGATGGATGAGGTCCTGCCTCTTCCACATTCTTGGGTGAAAAAGGCTCTAACAGCACCTTAAGCACAGCCTCAGCTGTCTCTGAAGACTGCTTTTGAGTTTGGAGGGCACTGAAGCTTCACCAGGCTTCTTAAAAAGGGACACCAATACCTTGCTAAATAACTCAACTCCAACTTCTTCCATAGGGAATTGTCACTCAGTGCCAGTGAGTGCCAATTCTGTCCCTTCCTACATGTTGTAGGAGTTAGATCCCTTCTCATCTACCCTAAATATCTGCTGCACATCTGGCTATCTGCATCTGATGGCACTTTTACCTGTGCCTTGGTAGAGTCACATTGCCAGTCAGCTTTGCAATGGCTCTCTGGACTCATCTGCTTGGGGAGCAGGAGGGGAGGTTCTCCACTTGCTGGGCAGGTGGGATGGCTCAGCCTCTTCATTCCTGTGGGACAGATGAACTGGGAGGTCTACTGGTGGAGAGCTGATCAATGCAATACTTATCAAGAGTAGGTGTCTGTTTGAGGATGACAAGTGTCATGCACCACACTATGGACTGTGTTAACTAATTCTTCACTGACTGAATAGACAGTTGAAGGTGATTTGCTCAGATATAGTCCCTAAATCATTGACAATCAGAGAAAGAAGATGAAGCCCAGCCCAGCATTCAGCATGTAGGTACTGCCACCTGAGCTTAGATACCTTTTCTCTCCCTGCAGAGATTCCTGCAGGGAGCAATTGCTTTAACCTGTTTCAGACACATCCTTTGGGTGAGATGAACCCTTCCCTAAAAATGCATCCAAATCTTGGACTGACCACATGGAGAGTACAGAGTGGGTATGAACTGAGCTCTCTGCATGATAATCCACAGCTAGGGGATTGATCTCTGTGTTTGGACCTCTCTGGTGACACTCATTGTTCCCCCCTTCATCTCACTCCACTGAACAGTGTTTAAACTTAATTAACCATCTAATTTCTCACTGACATTGTGCCTTCCCCTGATGAGCCAGGTTCAGACACTCAGCCCAGGGATCTGTGCTCAGGCTTGATTTGAGCCAAGACCTGATGCCACCCTCAACTTGCAAGATGATTGTAGGTGTGATGTTAGGTCAGCATCAGCTCAGCCAGAGGCTACTGCAGATCTCATGGGGGTATTGAAGTGCTCTTGTCTGATGGCATCATAAAACCATGACCATGCTCTCCTTAATGTGTCCTCAGTGTTGCCCTTGGAGTTGAACTGGATGGTGCCTTCCCTTGTAAGGAACCTTGTGGCTTGCATGCTGGATTTTGCTGTTGCTCTCTTCACTCTTCTCTATAGCACTTCTTCACCTCCCCCTGATCACCCACAGATTTCACCTGTGAGCTAATCCCTTTGGCTTCCTTCTTCAACATCCCTGAGTGAGAGCATCTGGGTGTTGTAGATATCGTGCAGCTTTGGGATCCCTTCAGATTGCTGCTCCCTTTCTATTTATGGCTGCCAAGGGATGCTCTCTTGGTTCTGTCCTGAGTCTTGCATCATCCTGGAGTTACTGCTGTGGTGCAGGGGATGCAGGTTGGCTACTGGGAACGTTGTGCTTTGCCAAAATGGGCGAGGATTAGGGATGACCCAACTCGATGGTGCCCCCAGTCTTCAAGCAGCCAGAACTACCTCTGAACGTGGTGCAGCAGGAGGGTTTTCTGCCCCTTGCTGTTTACTTCCCAACAAAGACCTTTTGCTGCCAGCTGATGAAGTCCTCAAGATATCTACATCATCTATTAGACCAAGGAGGCTTCTTCCTCTCTTCCTCCAAATGCAGCAGGAAGGGTGGGAGTAATATCATGCTGTGCTGTTTTGGAACAGTTTGGCTGTAGCTTGAGTGGCATCTGTTCAGCTAGTGGTAAATCAGAGAGTCACAAAGTGATTCAGGTGAGAAGAGTAGCTGTTGGCATCTCTGGATTCATTCCTTCCACAAAGCATGGCCATCCTCAAAGTTAGATCAGGCTACTCAGGGTGTTGTCAAGCTGAGGATGGAGATTTCACAGCCTCAGGTCTCCTCTCCCAGGGTCTGACCACCCTCTAGTTGAAAATTCTCCCTTATAGCAGCCTGTGATTGTCTCCACTTGTTCTGCTGTGGAGTCTGTTGTGGAGTGAAGGCTGCAACCAGGTCCTGCTTTCACCAGCTGAGCAAGCTGAGATCACTCAGCTACTCCCAGTACTTCATGCACTCCACTCCCCAACCCAATCTTGAGGTCCCTCATTGGGCTTGCTCTGGTTTGTGAGCCTTGCCTCTTGTACCCAGAGCCCCAAGACTTCAACACCTCAAACCTCTCCTTCCTAAGTGCCACAGGGAGGGGACTAATCCTTTCACTTGCCCTGCTCTTGGAAAAGCAGCCTAGGATGCAGTTGGCTTTCACTGCTGAAAGGGATGCTGCTGATGGAGGCAGCATATCCAAGTCAGATCCTTATTGTGTCCTACAAAGAACATCCACAGCCTGAGGTATCACCTGTGTGTGGCTCGTTAGCATCTTCATTGAGGAGCTATAGAAATGGAGGGACAATGGAGGCTGAATGTATCTTGTTGCAGGTGATGCCCTCAGGGATGTTTGGGGCCATGGTAGGGGGAGGGTTCAGTGCTTGGCATATCCATCAGGTCATTTAAGGGCTGGTAAGAAGCTGCAGTCTCCTGTGTTGTACAGCTCAGGCTTCTAAAGAGCTGAGAGCTCAGCTGCTGGGTGATGCTTGTCTCTTCCATAGGCTTCATCTTCAAGAGGAGAGAAGGAAGGAGGGTGCTTTTAATGAACATTCACTAGAGCGAGGAAAAACCCCTGAGTTCAGCTCATCACATTTCAACACCTTTTGGATTGTGATGGGAAAGTCCAAGGTTAAACCCTCCTATTGCTGTGTGTGCTTGGTTTTTGTTTTGTTTGTTTGCTTGGCTTTTATTTTGTGGTTTATTTTTATTAGGAGAATAAACAGCTCACACATCCTGGCAGAGATATAATCCAGTAATCCAGTACCATCACCTCTATCATGTGAATCAGACCCAGAAGGTGTGAGGCTGGAAGGATGTGGAGAAGATGGACAGTTGTTTCAGACACCCTAAATTGTGTTTTCCCATGCATCTGTTTTCCTCTGCATCTGTTTTAAGCCACTCAGGGGATAAGACAAGGAGTCAGATGTCACAGAATCACAGGATGTTAAGGACTGGAAGGGAACTGGAAAGCTCATCCAGGGCAACCCCCCTGCCAGAGCAGCAGCACCTAGAGCAGGGCACACAGGGACTCATCCAGCTGGGTTGGGATGTCTCCAGAGAAGGAGCCTCCACAGCCCATCTGGGCAGCCCCTGCCAGTGCTCCCTCATCTCAACAGGGAAGAAATTCCTCCTTGTGTTGCTTTGGGACCTCTTCTGTTGTCCCTTGTCCTGTCACTGCCCATCACTGAGCACAGCCTGGCTCCAGCCTCCTCACACCCTAAAGCCCTTTATGTATTTGTAATATTAATGAGGTCACCCCTCAGTCTCCTCCAAGCTAAAGAGCTTCCTCAAATAGTAAGAGGGTTAGATGGGGAAGTTTTGTTAACACCCAAGGGTTGAGGTTTTGTGGATGTTGATTAGAGAAAAACTAAGCTCAAGGGGTGAATCTTGGGGGAGGTAAATGATGGAGACTCCCCATGCAATAGAACAAGAGGAAACAGCCTCAAGTTGCCTCAGGGGAGGTTCAGGCTGGATGTGAGGAGGGATTTCTTTGCTGCCAGGGCTGTCAGGCATTGGAACAGCTGCCCAGGGAGCTGCTGGAGTCACCGTCCCTGGAGGGGTTTCAGAGCTGGGTGGGTGTTGCACTGAGGGCAATGGGCTGGTGGGTGCTGGAGCTGGGACAGAGGCTGCACTCCATGAGCTGAAAGGGCTCTTCCAGCTGAAACCATTCCATGATCCTATGACTCTACACCCTCTCTGGGCCATTTGTTCACATATCTGAGACTCTCAGAGCTGATTTTGGAGGAGATGTCCTGTCAGTACTGCTGAAGACACATTATCCAAGAACCAGATCTGTGCCTGGTGTGCAGTGAGGCAACCAACACACAGAGCTGGGAGCTTGCTTTGTTTCTTGTCTGTGAGGGGTAACTCCACAAAGCCAACATACACACCCCATACTGTATTTATACCAAATTTATTACACCTATTGCTGTTCCACTCGGTGAGTCTTCAGCCTGCCAGGTCGATGGAGTAAACCACCATCTGGCAGAAGGGCTTCCATCCCTTACAAGTCGTGTATAAAGGAACCAGGCCCATCCCCATGAAGCTGTTGGTGGTTGTCAGAGCACAATTGAAACCAAGTCGTCCCTATAAAGTGACTGAGCTCATTTAATCTGCCTGTTGGTAATAGTCACCCCCTGTTAGGCAGAGAAAGGTACTACTATTGTAGAACATCCTTTCTGAGGGCAGTGGGTCTGTCTTGGGTCCATATGGGTTCATTTTGATCAGTACCAGCTTAATATTAGTACTAACTACACAGCACTTAGGCACCTGGACCTAGTACATCCTATTTTAATGTATCTCCTGTCATGTTTTAGCTGGTTATAGGCACTCTGCATCCAGATCTCTTGCCCTTTGAGCTCAGGGATGCAGGTGAATACTCCTTCTCTGCAGCATCATGAGCGATGCTTAAGCTTTTCCATAATCCTCATGGCTTGTCCTTATCTATTTGACCTCATCCAGCTGCCCACTCACCCTTCCACCAACGTGAATGGGTCCTCTTCAGCTCAGCCCTGTCCTCCCACCTCAGCTGACACCACAGCAAGCTGCTAAAGCTGAGGTGCAGGTGAAGCTGTGGAGAAGAGCATTCTGCACCTAAACGCCTTCTTCTCTGCAGCATCGTAAGTGATGTTTAAGCTTTTCCATCATCCTCATGGCTTGTCCTTATGTATCTGACCACAGCAAGATGCTAAAGCTAAGGTGCAGGTGAAACTTGTGAAGAGTGTTCTGCACCTAGACTCCTTTTTCTCTGCAGCATCATGAGTGATGTTTAAGCTTTTCCATCATCCTCATGGCTTGTCCTTATGTATCTGACCACAGCAAGATGCTAAAGCTAAGGTGCAGGTGAAACTTGTGAAGAGTGTTCTGCACCTAGACTCCTTTTTCTCTGCAGCATCATGAGTGATGCTTAAGCTTTTCCATCCTCCTCATGGCTTGTCCTTATATATTCGACCACAGCAAGCTGCTAAAGCTAAGGTGCAGGTAAAGTTTGCGAGTGTTCTTCACCTAGATTCCTTCTGCATCATGAGTGATCCTTAAGCTTTTCCATCCTCCTCATGGCTTGTCCTTATCTATTTGACCTCATCCAGCTGCCCACTCACCCTTCCACCAAAGTGACTCTTCAGCTCAGCCTTGACCTCCCACCTCACCTGACACCTCAGCAAGCTGCTAAAGCCATGCACAAGGACTCCAGCTCCTGTGCCCTTTCCTTTTTAATCTTTCTGTCTTCTTTCCATCTTGGAGCTGCTGCCAATTAAGAGCAAGTCATTTGATCATGTCATAATCCCGATGCCAGCAGGCAGAGCTGTTTGAGCACAGGAAGGGGAGAGAGAGAGAAGGAGAGAAAAGGGGAATAATAATAACAATAATAATAAATCAGAGGAGGGGAGAAGAATCAAAAAGACAGCCTCTTCTTCCATCTCTCCCCTCACAAGGTAAAGAATCAAAAAGTCATTTGATGCATAATTGATTGCTTTGGAGTGCCTGGTAAATTGCTAAGGAGCCTTGATTCTCTGGGTAATAAGCAGATGGAAAACACGGGGTCGTTTTGACCGCGGGGTTGGGAAGCAGAAGCAAGGTTGGGGTGGGGGTGGGTGGGGGTGTGAGTGAGGATCTGGGGAGGAGAGCAAAATCAACACACACACACACACATACACACAAAAAAGCTCAGAGCAGCAGACTCAGAGTCTCTGAGCCCCACGCACACCGAAAATATTTTAATGAGCATCAAGAACAAGGGGTTTCAAGAAGCACGAGCTCAGGACAAAACAACACATTAGCAAACAAACAACTGCGACAACAAAAGAGGAAAGAAAACCCAAAAAAAGGGGCTGTTTTTAGTCTGGCTTGTGGGGTTTATTTTTTCCCCTAACAAGAAAAGCACAAAAGTGCTGAGCTGGTAAGGCTGGGGCTGCAGGTCTCTCTCTCCCTCTCCTTGCTCCTTTGAAGTGTGGGGAATGGGCAAGGGGAGGCGGGGTGGGAGATGTTACCTTGAAGCTTTGCATGGTGCATCCCCTCTCCCTGCCTGCTCCATCCCAGGTGAAGCCATCAGCCACAGAAGCTTTGGCTCTTTACAAATGTCTAACAGAAGCATTAGGGCACTTGGATTTGAAAGGAGAAGGAAGGCTGGACTCCCTCTAGCCTCCTGAGCAAGAGTTTTAGTGACCTAAAGTTGCTGGACTTGGTTGGTGGTGGATGAAATCCTCTGTCGTGCCTCATCAGCAGTTGCCCCAAGCTCCTGGGCAGTGAGGCTGAGCGTGTGACACACCACAGCATCACACTTTGCTGCCTTCATGTTTTCTTGTGGCCTCAAGCAGCACCAGGAGGTCTGGCAAACATTATGCCTGCCCCTCTCACTGGTAAAGCTTTCACTAGGCTCAGAAGGTGGGAAAATGATGACAGCAGCATCAGAGTCCAAATTAAAAAGGCTGCAAAGGATTATCTGGCCCTAAAGAGCTCTACATGACCCTCCGTGGGGGGTATTTTGGGGAACCTGCTCCTCCTTCCATTGCCAGCTGGTCCCTGCTGTCTGCTCCCCATGGATATTGTGATTTCTTGGGTCCAACCTCTCCTTTTCTCTCCAGCCATCCTGGGAGTCAGACTTTCCTGCTTGTCTGCTGCAAGGGATGAGTCCCTGAGCTTGCAGTTGCTGTGCAGCCTGGGGCCAGTACCCTGTCACCCTGAGATCTTCAGAGGAGCATCTGCCCAAGGGGTCCCTGATGGAGACTTTTGCACAACCAACTCACACCGAGACCTTGAATCACCTGGAGGTTTGCAGCCTCCTTCCCTACCCCGAGACCAGCCTCTGGGTAGCAGATACACACCAGCTTTGTTTGCTCCCAGAAGTGACTCCTGGAATGCCTGCATGCACCAAGGAGTTTGAAATCCTTTGGGGGGAAAGCCTGTTTCCCAGCATGCATGAAGAGGACTGGTATCCCTGCAGGAACTGGTGGGGTGAATCCATCTCCAACATGTAGATAAGTGCCTTTTCCCTGCTTCCTTGCAGTCTCTCCTGTTGGCAGGCAATTGCTGCATGCCATTAGCCCAGCTGGAAGTTGGCTTTCAGCCTCTGTGCAGAGCTGTAAGTATACTGGCAGAGTGGGGAAAGGGCTGCCCCATGGATTTAGGGGCTTGCTCAGTGCTTGAGTCCAGCACAGCTCATTCTCAGGGGTATTCACGACCCATGCACCACGTTGTTAAAGTGATGGAAGGTGCTGCAGGCTCCTGAGCAGCTCAGGAGGGATTTTGGGGTGGGAAACGTGGTTGTGTGGTGGATGCTCATCCCTGATTTTTTTTATCTCTTGAAATCCATAGGAGGTGAAGCAGATCCTTGGAGTCAGGCAGAGAATCTGAATGCTCCCAGTGGACAATTCAGCTGTGCTTGTGGAAGAGCCTGACTGAGTTCAACAGGGACAAAGTGGCAGGGTAGAAGAAATTATCTTCTGGATAGACTGCTCATACAGGTTTGTAGTGCAGGAGACGACATCCCTTTTTGTATTACTTCAATGCTAATATCATTAACTCTTATCTCATTAATAGGAGAGTTAATGAAGACATTAAAAGTTTGTCTTTTTGAACTTCTTAAGCCTTTCTGGCTTGCTCTTGGGTCCATATTCTCTGCTTCGCTTCTATTCTATTCTATTCTATTCTATTCTATTCTATTCTATTCTATTCTATTCTATTCTATTCTATTCTATTCTATTCTATTCTATTCTATTCTATTCTATTC
>WBNH01011879.1:32413-52026 GCA_013401255.1 Urocolius indicus
GTTTCCCTCCTCTCCCTGGTGCTGCTGGTGAGATCTCATTAACAATCCCACTCAACACGACTCTCTTTGAGCGGGGTTTTATAATTGGGCCCCGGCTCCGCCGCGTGTGGCCTCGTCAAGCGGCTGCACGGCGGCAGCTCGTAGGCGATCCCTCTGAGGAAGAGGAGAAGAAAGGGAAGGTGGAGAGGAGGAAAAGGAGAAGAGGAAAGAAAAGGGACTCTCCCCCCNGGCTCAGCCGTGCTGGGGAGGGGGAAGCGCTGGGAAACCACGAAGGCTCGGCCTGTTGAGATGAAGGCGAAGTGACAGCCCCTGAGGCTGCCAGGGTTTGAAAGGAGAACACGCAGGAGCCAAAACCTGCAGAGAGACACTTGCAACTTTTCCCTTATTCTCTTTGACAAGACAATGGAGTTTTCTCTCCTTCTTTCCCACCTCCCCCCCCACCGCAGCCCCCTCCCCTCTTGTTTTTTAAAGTGGGTCCCATAGGGAGAAGCTGAGAGTTCTCAAAGGATGAAACAACTGGCGTGATGGGAGGGGGGAGGTAGAGAAACAGGGCAAGAAAGAAGAGAGGAGTGGAGCTCATTTCCACACAGGACTCTGCTTTACCTGAGAGGAGGAGGAAGGAGTGAGATGAGAAGGGCTCTGCCTTCCCTTCAGCATAGGGATGCACCAAAGGGGGTCACAGACAGGTGTTGGGGGGGTTTGGGGGGTAGGAACCAGGGCAGAATGCAGCCAAAGAACTGAACCCATGGAGCTGAGAAGTTTCTCTGATTCCTCTGCAGAGGGGTAGGAGGAGGGATGCTTGTGGGTGGAGAGAGGTGAGAGAGAGCAGAGGGACCAAATCCTTCTCCATAGCAGGTTCTGTGCTTGCTGGCACCAGTAGGTGAGGGAAGGGAGGTTGAACTCTCATGCCAGCAGCAGATGGGATTCCTGGGGGTCAAGAGGTACCAGGGTGCTCAGCAAAGTCACCTGCTGCCTCCCAGTCTTCATGATGTGAAACTGGAGAGACTGTGAGAATGCCAGCAAAGGCTGTCCTGCAGATTCTTGCCCCTGAGAAAGAATAGCCCAAATGGCATCCTGGGGCAGATTAGAAGGGCTATGAGTGGTGAGAGGTTCTGCTCCCCCTCTACTCAGCCCTTGTGAGACCACATCTGGAATATTGTGTCCAGTTCTGGGCCTTTCAGTTGCAGAAGGACAGGGAGCTGCTGGAGAGAGTTCAGTGCAGGGACACAGAGATGCTGGAATAAAGCATCTCCCTTGTGCTGAAAGGCTGAGGGAGCTGGGGCTCTGCAGCTTGGAGAAGAGGAGCCTGAGGGGTGAGCTCAGTCATGTTATAAACCCATCAAGGGTGGCTGTGAGGAGGCTGGAGCCAGGCTGTGCTCAGGGATGGCCAGTGACAGGACAAGGGGCAATAGGGACAAGCTGCAACAGAAGAGGTTCCAAAGAAGCACAAGGACAAACTTCTTCCCTGTTGAGGTGAGGGAGCACTGGCAGGGTCTGCCCAGATGTGCTGTGGAGGCTCCTTCTCTGGAGACATCCCAACCCAGCTGGATGAGTCCCTGTGTGCCCTACTCTAGGTGCTGCTGCTCTGGCAGGAGGGTTGCACTGGATGAGCTTTCCAGCTCCCTTCCAACCCTTGAAACTCTGTGACTCTCTGAATATGTTTGATAATTGCATCTATGTGCTCCCTGGGCAGATCTGGTCCAATCCCATCCCTGGAGATATTGCCAAGCCATGGAGCTGAGCTGCTGAGGGCCTTGGGTTAGTGCTGGGTTTGGCAGTGTTAAGTCAGTGGTTGGACTTGGTGATCTTAAAGCTTTTTTTTCCAAACAAAATTATTTTATACATATATAAAAGACTGCCCAAGGCTGTATTTTAAAGTGAGAAGGGATATTCTTGACTTTTCTGGCCAACTGTCTTGTCTCCTCAGTGTATGAGATAACGTGGGTTCAAATACAGGACCCAACTGCATCTGCTACACCTTCCACTTGCAACATGCCACCTCTCACATTTGTCCTGCTCTGTCCAGCCCCTGCCAAAAGAGACCCAGCTGGTAATTCAAGGCCATGCCATGCACCTGCTCCCTGAATGCTTCAGGGATCCTCTGCATGTGTTATCTGAATGCCACCTGCCCAAAGGCCTGTGTGTCCTTGTCCTTGGGTGCAGCAGCTCCTGGGGAGCTGGACTGAAAGAGTTCTTTCCCTTTGCACAAGAGGTGGGACAATCAACGTCAGGGTAGGCAACATTTGTCTGAACCAAGGTCTGCTTTAAAGATGGGATGACTCATACTGCAACCTTCACTTTTTGGGCTAGTTATGAGACAGAAAGGGATGCCAGGATGCCTGGCTCACATGAAGATGCCACAGAAGTGACGTTCACACAGTGGCTGTGAGGTGAATCCACTCAAGAAGCTTTGGGGCTTCTTTTTCTTTGGTGGTTGCAGAAAGGGCTGATAAGTCAACTTCCCCAAGGTGGCTTGTGTGACCTGTTATATGCCTCTTTCTCATCACTCAGAGCAGGGAGACCAAACAGCTGATCCACAGTGCAGGTGCTGACCCTACAAGTGGGAGCTGCAAGCTGTTCCCTCTGCATTATTGTTGTTCCTCAATCTGTTGTGTCCAGGCATTCAGAAAAAAATGCCCAGCTTGCACCATTGCCATCAGCTTGTGCTCACCAGCAGCTCCAAACCCCACCAGCTTTCCAGCTTTGCCTTAACCCTTGGGCCCCTTGATTATTGTTCCATCCTGCTTCTGAATTCCTCTTCCTCAGGTATTAGGTAAAGGTCTGCCCCAGCTTTTGTCACAAGGAGACATGTTCCTATGCTACCTGATCTAGGTGAACCTGCTTCTGCAGGAGGGGATGGACTGGATGATCTCTAAAGGTCCCTTCCAACCTCTACCATTCTATCTATGATTCTATGTAGTGGCAGCAGGTATGGAGAGGAGAATGAGGGGTGGATGTTCCCCTTGGATAGGTGACATCTCAGTCTTCATCATCATGGCCTCACCTGCAGCTGGGAGGTTGCCTCTGAGCCTTGTGTTTATGTGTAGAGCATCCCAGCAGCAGGGGCTGTGTCAGCTTGGGTGCTGTGCATGCATGATGTTGCCACGACACGTCCCTCTGTCTGCTGAGCTGACAGGAGCAGAGTGCAGTCCCCAGGGCAAGTCATCCTCTCATCAGAGGAGACAGGCAGCACAGTCAGGCTGGCCAGAGGCTGTTTCTCCCCAGAGAGGGAGTCACAACAAGCCAGAGCACTAGCAAGACATGGGCTGGTGGCTCCCACAGGGAATTCCTGCTCCTAAATGCCCAGGTACCAACCCTACACTCTTCTAGGGGACAACTAAGCATTGGAACAGGCTGCCCAGGGAGGTGGTGGGATCTCCATCCTTAGAACCACAGAATCTCAAGGGCTGGAAGGGAGCTGGAAAGCTCATCCAGTGCAACCTCCCCTGCCAGAGCAGCAGCACCTAGAGTAGGTCGCAGATGAGGTGCTGAGGAGTATGGTTTGGTTTAGTGATGGGCCTGGCAGTGTGAGCTTGGTTGGTTGGATCTGATGACCTTAAAGGTCTTTTTCAGCTGTAATGATTCTGTGACTCCTGGCTGAGCCCAGCAGTGAGCAGGATCTCATGGGAAGCACCTTCCATCCTCCCACCTTCCTTTTTGTCTCTTCTCTTTCGGATTCTCTCCCTCTCTCTTTGCTTTCTCCCCATCTTCCCCCCACTCTGACCTTGCTTTGGCATTCTTCTTTCTCCCTTTTTTTCTGCCCCCTCTCCCTTTTACCCACCCTGACACACACACCCCCAACACACACACACATCCCTCTCTCTACCCAGCACAGGAGCACCAGGGCTTTGTGCTCAAGGTGACCATGGGCAGTGGGTTAATGGGAGTCTACTGAAGAGCTTGGAGTGTTATTTTTCTCCCCTGATGTGCCTGTGTGTGAATACCTTGGCCTGCAGCATCACCAGGGAAGATTGGAAATGCTCCTGCCATGGACCTTTCCACGGCACATTTTAGGATCCCTGCTGTGTTTTCTTTCCAATAAGAAGAAAGAACTGTCAGCATTAAGCAAATCAGCCTCACGTCTCACCTCCCTGAGCTGTGTCACACATGAATATCTGAGGGCTTTCTCCCCCCCCTCCCACTCCCACCCCCTCCCTCCTTCTCTTCCCCTTCTCTCCCATTCCTGGCCTCTTGGTTTTTAACTAAAGAGAAGTTGGAACGTGCTCGCAAAGGAGAGAGGGAAATAGCCATCAAACTCCAATTTAAACCCCTTCAACTCGTTCCCCTGCTTTCCCTTTCAACCTCACAGCACACCTTCTTTTTTTTTCCTCCCCTTCCTAATAGGAAGAAGGTTTGAATTTCTTAAGCAGCCAGAGGGGGAGAGAGAGGAGGAGGAGGAGAAGGAGTGTGGAGGGGAAGGAAGAGTCTTTGCAGGTGCATGGCTGGTAGAAGCAAGGCTTGTGGAGGTTTAAGGGAATGGAAAAGCAGGGTATGGATGAAGCAGGTGTAAGCACAGGAGCTGCTGGGGAGAGAAGCAGGATTTGCCTCTCATTGTGTTATTTAGTCTTGCCTGCCCAGGCTGCAAACTGTCAGTGTGCAGAAGCACCCAAACAAGGGAGATGTGAAGCCAAATGCTCTAGATAAAACCACAATCTATTAAACACCAGGGAGCTTTTACATCCCCTGTGGCTTGGGAATAAAACTGAGGCCAAATTTGGGACTTTCCATAGATGGACATGGTCTGAAACTGCTCCAGCTCAGGAGTGGGTGATAACAGGCACTCAGAAGGGTCCCTGACAAGGATACCTTGCTGAAAGAGATACAGCTCAGTGATGGGTTCACAAGAGCTATAGGATTTGTCCCCAGAGGGCTTCAGGAGGTGCTATGGGGGGGTGCTTGGGGTTCTGTATTTCCACAGGCATGGGGAAGCCACTGAGTGCCTCATAACTGCATCGAAAGGGCTGGTCCAGGAGCCACGATGAAGAGATTTGTGTCACAAGTGGAGCTCCCAAGGGAGGTTTCTTTTCTTTTACACCCTTCACTAGACTTTCCCCATTCATTTTTCCCACCGTTAGGGAAGAGCAAATCCACACACACACATACTCCCTACTCTGGGCTTTCCTTGGCAAGAGGCAGCGTGGATGTATGTTGGGCTTTTCCCAAGCTAACAAAAGCTTCTGGAGAGGTGCTGGGAGGAGAAAGAGAGAGAAGGAATCAGGCTCAGCACGAATGTGTCTCCTCATGGAACCTGAGTGCAAGGTTTAAAGGGAAAAGCAAATGCTGCTGCAGGCTGAGTGGCACCTCACACTTGTGTGATGGGAGCCAAAGGAGCATCCAGTCAAGCCTGAAAAAGAGGACAGCCCATAAAAATTCACACCAGGGAATTTTCCCTTCTGGAACCTGGGGTTGCTCACTTGAGTCATTTCCCTTCCTTGCCCATTAATGCTGAATTGATCCATGTCTTTAATTGACTGCACTTGAGCTGCACCACTCAGACAGAGCCAGAGGCAGGATCCATGGAAATGTGGCTGTTTCCTGGACCTGCTGTAGGGAGCTCAGCTGGGGAAGTGGGTTGCAGACACATGTGGGGCAACTGAGGGGATTTCTGGGGCTCAGGAGCTTTCATCCACAGGTATAACAAGATCCCTCATGCTTACATCTACCTGACCCTGTGCTGTTGATTCATTGTGACCTGTCCCCCAGCTCTTAAGTCAGTCCATCCATCATCAGCTCTGTTTCCACAACTCCTCTGTGGCACCTAGGACTCTTCCAGCCTCTCAAAGTGGGCTGCCATGAGCCTAGTGTAGGACCTTCTTCCAACAGAGACAATGCTGACCTCCCTGTACCTTCCCTCTCTGCCAAGAAGATGATGATGGCATCTAGGAAGAAGATGGCTTTCCTCACTTGGCTACTCCAGACAGGGGAAGGAGAGAGGGCGTTGCTCAGCAGTCAGGAGGGTTCCTCTTGATCTCCTCTTGATTTTACCTGCAAGTCTTGTTCTTCAGTTTGGGGATGATCCCATGGCATGCATTTGCATGAAATGATCCCTGGGCTTTTTCTCCTGCAGCCACACACAATGTGTCCCAAGCACCAGTTGTTTCTTTATTGAGAAGAATACCCACAGGTAGAGATGCCCAAGAAGGCATCTTCACAACTTTAGTTGCAGTTGGGCCTCTCTCAGTATCCAGGTACAGCTCCTTGTCTGAGAACCTTGGAGTCTTCCTAAAGCAGCGAGTGGCATCCTGGCTGGGATCAGCAGTGGGGGGGCAGCAGCCCCAGGGCAGGGATTGTGAGGAGCAGATGAGGGAATGGGGGTGTTGAGCCTGGAGAAGAGGAGGCTGAGGGCAGACAGGAGCTCTCTGCAGCTCCCTCACAGGAGGCTGTGGCTGGGGGATTCGTATCTTCACCTGAGCTTCCAGCAACAGGACAAGAAGAAATGGCCTGAAGCCACACCAGGAGAGGTTTAGATTGGGTATTAGGAAACATTTATTCCCTGAGAGGGTTGTCAGCCCTTGTCTCAAGCTGTCCAGAGCTGTGGTGGAGTCTCCATCTCTGGAGGGATCCCAAAGCCATGGAGCTGTGTCTGAGGGCTGTGGGTTAGTGGTAGCCATGGCAGTGTCAGTTAATGGTTGGGTCTTGAGAATCTTTTCCAACCAAAGTGATTTTATGATTCTGTGATTACTGGGAATGGCCTCTTGACCCATGATCACACAACTATCCTTGTGAATGATTTGAGGGGCAGCTAATTGGGCAGGTCTACGGATGCTCAGGGGCTGCACTGATCATTTAACAGCTGGATTCCAGGTTCTGAGCATGTTCCTTACCCCTGCCTGATTTCTAATACAGTTCTTCACTGGAAGGGTTATTAGACACTGCACAGGCTGCCCAGGGAAGTGGGGGAGTCCCCATCCCTGGAGATACTTCAAAGGTGCTGAGGGCTATGGGGTGATGGTTGGTTTTAGAGGGTGAAGTTAATGGTTGGACTTCATGATCTTTAAGGTCTTTTCCAACCAAAACAACTGTATGAATCTGTAGCTCCAGTGACTGGGGAGGACTGGTGACATTGCTTGCTAATGGGAGAGCCTGAGACATACCCAAGGCCTTGCATAAAGTCACATGAGCTGCAGAGTGAATCTGAAGCCTTCAAACGTCTGGGGCTGCCTCATGCCATCCCAGCTTCCCACTGTGCCCTTCCTGATTCCTGGGGACTTACAGCCTCTTGGTTCTGGTTCATCCACACTCCAGCTCATGCTGGCTGCCTACAGCTCTCAGCACACCCATCTGCCCCTGGCAGCATGCTGATTTCATCCCTACACTGCCTGGGACACATGCCAGGGCATGGGAATAACACATCTCACCTTCCCCAGGGTGCACTTCTCTGAATGCAACCCAGTTGCTGAGCTGAGCAGAACCATCCTGAGCTATCAACTTTTTGCCTTGCACCCCCACATTTGGTGAAAGGAGGGGATAAAACTGTGAGGGCTGTGCTGCTGTGGAGCTGTGGCAGGGCTCATGCTGCCTTCCTGCACCCTGGGATGCTGAAGGCCAGGATTCAGGGGTTTGGAGCAACCCATGACACCCCAAAGCAAGCCAATGTGCTATACACTGTGGTGGAGATGGCTTAATGGTTTAAGGATGTGATGCTGCCTTCGAATGCAACAGGTCCCAAGGGATGCTTTGATGAGCCCTGCAGCAGAACAAAAACCCTCTAAACCAACAGACAAGCTTATTTATTATTAATGCTGTTGCACACTTCATTCATCAGCTTTTCAGCAGTGCAGCACCACAGCTCTGCAGCCCCTTGAGGTGGGAAAAGACACTCTGACTCCCTTGAGAAGACAGAATAGGACTCAGGAAGGAGTGAGGCTGGGATAACTGGCTAGAAAGCCCTAGACTTTCATCCCAGACACAGAGATACCATGCTGGGTGGTTCACATACTCTAAAAGCAGATGCTGTCCTCTCACTTGTAGATATTCTAGTGACAGGGTGGGGGGAAACCAAGCACTGAAGTAGCCCAAGCTCAGTGAAGACAGGATCTTGGGAGATCATTGCCTCGTGATGCCCCCTGATTGCCATCTGACCCCATTTGCATTGTGAACAGAAGGTTTGGTCTCAGGCTGGCAGTCACCAGAGCTATTCCACATTAAACATCCCCAGTTGCTGCTCCCAAGGCCAATGGGATGGGCAAGAACTGAAATGATTTGACACTATCTAACTGTCTTACCCTGTAAACCACAGCAGTTGCTTTCCAAGTGCTGGCTGGGCACCTCTACATTAAACAGTTTGGACAGAGCTGCTGCAAAACAACGTGTGTCTGTTTTTATGGCAAACCATGGCTAAGCCTTGGATCCTATGCCAAAGCCATCCTGATGTACCACAGAGCCTGAGCCACACAATCACAGAACAGTGGGGATTGGAAGGGAGCTGCTGCAGCCCCAGCCCTTGCTCCAGCAGCTGCCCCTGGCTCAGGGGGCACAGGAACGTGTCCAGGGGGGGTTGGAAACCTCCCGAGCACGAGCCTTCACACCCTCCCTGGGCAGCCTGGGCCAGGGCTCCCTCCCCTCAGCACCAAAGGACTTGCTCCATGGGTTTAGGTGGAACTTGTCATCCAGCTTTTGTCCATCACCCCTTGTGGTGACAACACAAGAAAGTGTGACCCCATCCTCCTGACACCCAGCATTTAGGGTCTTGTGAGTGTTGCTGAGATGCCCCTGAGCTCAGGCTTCTCTTCTCCAGGCTGAACAGCCCCAGGGCTGCAGCCTTTCCCCCTCACACACATGTTCCAGCCCCTCAGCACCTTGGCAGCCCTGCACTGGCCTCTCTGCAGCACTTCCCTGTCTCTCCTGAGCTGGGCAGCCCAGCACTGGCCACAGGACTCCAGATGAGGCCTCAATAGGGCAGAGCAGAGAGGGAGGAGAACTGAGCCTAACAGAGTAGAAATATTTCCTCAGCACTCACAAAACAGAGCAGGAGCAGGGTTGGGGAATGAGTCAAATCACCCTGGGTGCTCCTGAGGGCATCCCCTGAGCTGCTCAAGCCCCAGAGTGGGGAGGAAAGGTGGGAGGGCAGGCAAAGGAGGTGAGCAGGGCACTTTGTGAAGCACTTCCAACACAGGGCTTTAATGCATCTAAAAGTGGAAGGTTTCACATCCCATTCTTGTCACAGGGTAATCGGCCAGATGCCATTTCCAGGGGGAAGGAAGAGCCCAGGCAGTGGGCAAGACACTTTGCTCAGAGGGGCTGCTGCCCTTAAGAGGCTTTTATTGCTCAGCAGAGAGGTCTGCTGTCATTAGAGTGACACTAAAAGTACCCAAAGATTAGCAGTGACCAACTGACTGACTTGTCCCTGTCGAGCTGGGAGCAGATGAAGGGGAGTTAAAGGGAGAGAAGTGGGAGGGAGAAACAGCCTTTGACCCAAGGAGGATGATTTGGGGCAGGCAATGACAACAGGGTAGTGCTGGTATCCAGCCCTTAACTGGGCTTAGATCCTTTCCAAATCAAGACAAACACTCTGAAAGGAAAGGTTTGAGAACCACAGTCCCTGGGAATACAGGGATCTGGCAGTTCCCTTGCCTTCAGCAAGGCTGGATTAGGAACAAGCTCCCAGCTTTGAAGATGTTGCCAATGCACCCCTTTGCCAGGGTTTTGCAAGGAGAATTGAGGAAAGCCCCAGGTTGGCAGAGATATTGGTGTCTCTTAGTGCCATCAGTAGAGAATCCCCCTTTCTGATGTACTATCGCTGCCCATGGCAGAGGGGTTGTGGAACTAGATGATCTGTGAGGTCTTTTCCAACCCAAACTGGTCTACAATCCCAAGGTTCCTCAACTAGCAAGCTCTGATTTTTGAGGGGATGGTTTTCTTGTTCCTCTCTTGGAAAGAGCCAAAAGTGCCTTCTCCAGTGACAGAGGAGAGCAAGTAGTTTGGGTGAAAAACCCTTCTCTTCCCTCTGACATTTCATTGATGCTTGGTCCTTTCACCTTGAAACAGGATTAACCTTCATCCCAGTTTTAGGCTGGGAAGAGCCCACCCCACAGCCCAGATCACACACATATGGGTGAGGAAGCACAGGGAAGCAGTTTGTTAATGTTTCTTGTCTTTATGCTTAAATCCCTTCCACATTTCTACACTCCCCCAGGCAGGAAAGTCCATCAGAGCTTCCCCCTTGGCTTCTGACCTTGTGCTGACCTGAGGAAGATGCTCAATTTGCTGCTCCCATTGCTGCCAGCATCCCTCCCGTGCCTGTTCCCCACGGTTACCTCTCCTCACTGCTCCTTCACAACAGGGATTTCCCACACACAGCTCTCTTATTCTGCTGCCAAGCTGAATTTCTTCTTTTAATTCTTCTTCTCACAGAAAATGGATCCAATTTCTTTTCCCTCCTGCCTCCCCCCATCTCCTCCTCCTCCTCAAGCCCCTTCCCCCACTGCTCGCAGACAGAGGTTTCGAGACCAATTTCAAGGTGGATTCAGCGCAGGGAGATTGAAGAATTTAACATCAAGAAGTTGTTTGAAGGTTGTGGAATGGTCTATGCTCCCTCCTGAGCTGGAGGAGTCCAACGAGGCCTTGGGAAATGCAACTCCAGCTAATCAAACCTGTGGAGAGCCCAGGAAGGCTCCCTGGGGGATGGTTTCTTTGCAGGCTTCTTAAAACACGGTGCTCCAGGAAAGGCAAAGAGGCTCAGAGGATGGGGCAGGTCGGGGATAGGGGCATAGGATGTGGGATATGGTGATCCTCATGCTGGTTCTGCTGTGGGAGTTCCTGGTGAAGTTGCTTTCCATCCTTCATCCCTGGTTGTTTTTTATTCCTAGCTGTTCAGTGATGATGGCACTGCTGAACTCCTCCATGGAGAATGAGCTAAGGCTGCTGCAAATGACCTGGAGGGATAAAGTGTTGTCATTAAGGACTGGCTGGCAAAGCCAGATCATGGCAAGATTGATGGATATCACCAGGATCTGGCAAACTCCCTCCTCTACAGTCCCTGGATGTGTTTCCACTCAGCTGTGGCTGGGCAGGGGGGATGATACAGCTTTTAGATACCACACTGCAAGTCCTTTTGCAGTTCCTCATCCACAGGTCTTCTGCCATTCTCCAGGGTCCTTTCCCTGGAGAGAAGTTGGACTGAGAAGCAGTGATGTTGTCAGCATGTAACTGCTCCACTGAACCTCCCTGCCCTTGTTTGAAGGGGTTACCAACATCACTGTGGATGATCTCTGTGTATCAGGCTCCTCTTGCCCATGTTGATTGCAGCACAAGGCAGGGTATGAACTCAGCTGAGAGCAGTTTCTTGCTGTGACCTGGGAGCTGAGTGTCCATCATTTGGTTTCTATCTTGTCTTCTTTATTTCTGCTCAGGAAACTCCTTTGTAGGCTCTCAAATTCCTTTTGCAGTGTGCCTGATGGGAACAAATTCCTCTCTTCCTTTCCCTGCATGCTGCTGAAGGAGCCAGCAAGTGGGAACCACTTATGCCGGGAGTGACTCTGGTTGGGTCACTTCCAAAGGAATGAGAGAGCAAAGTCCTGGTATCACCTCATCCTTCTTTCTGTTGAGTTCCCACTACACTGGCCATGCTCCAGGGTTTTTGTCTCATGCCTTCTCACTGGATGAAGCTTGCAGCTCCATCCACACAACTCATGGATGAACAGGCAGTCACCGGAGGGGTTTGAGCTATAGGATGCTGCTGTGTCAAAGCTTCTTTCTGGTCAGAGTTTCATTGATACTCCCCACTTCATGAAACACAAAGCAGATTTCAGCTGTGCTGGGCTGAGTGACACAGGGTGAGGCTGCATCTGCTTGTGTGCCACCAAGGAAATCCCTTTGGCAGCTGGACCTCAAGTTCTGCCTCTGAGACATTGCTGAGGATCTTTTCCATCCAGCTTCATGGGATCAAAGGCTTAAGATGCTACAGATCCATGAATGTAGTGTGAAACATCCCAGGGGTGTTTAAGATTTGGGTGACTGCTGGGATCTTAGAGCTGCTGGTGGGAAGATCCTCTGTAGTCCTATCCATGTTTTTGCCCTGTTTGGGATGTGACTGATTGATGGTTCATGTTCAGCCTGGCATCAGCTATCATCCCATAGCTCAATCATGCATTTTTTTCAGCCAGTTCTCATCTGGTTTCCAACCAGTTCCTAGTCTGGAACCTAGTCTGGATCCATTCCTGCTCAGTACAGGGGCAGAGGAGCCTGGAGCCTTAGAAAACACTGACATTGCAGCAAGAGTGTTTAAGGAAGATTAAAAACATTGCACTCCTCAAACCTGGGAGATGTGCAGAAGCCTGTGAATATGAGACCAACATAATGCAAACAGGCAGGTTTACTGTCTCAAAAGCCAAACATGAATCACATTTGTGTCAATGTCTCATGTTGTGGTAATAAATAATAAACCAAACCCAGGCTTAAAAACCTCCAAAGGCTTGTCAAGTGCTGCTCTGCTCTGTGTTCCCTGGAAGCAGTCAGAGTTTGCCCAAACAGCACTTTTCCTGATGCTCCATGAAGAAAAAAATAAAAGAGATTTGCTCAGCTCTTCTGGCTAGCAGGAGCTCTGAGCATGGAGAAGGCAAGAGATTCACCTTGCCCTGGGCTGCTGAAAACTGCTTTGCTCCACAGCTCGTGTTGTTGGAGGTGAGGAGGAGGACAGTGTGGTGTGAGGCCAGCAAGGGTCATAGGGGATGTGCAGAGACTGTGCTATCTGGGACATGTGTAAGTGTGGACAGGAGTCTCCTCACCACCACCCCCCACACCATGCTCTGACCACATCTTTCATACTAACCCTGTGCTGGAGAGATTTAGGGCATGGGGAGAAGGAAGGAGAGATGTTTACTAGCAGGTGGATGAAAGGAGATTGGATGTTCTTGAAATGGTCTCTGATTCACAGGATGCCAGCATGATGGGGGTTGGAAGGGTCCTGCAATGCTGCTGCAGCCCCAGGCCCTGCTCCAGCAGCTGCCCCTGGCTCAGGGGGCACAGGAACGTGTCCAGGGGGGTTGGAAACCTCCTGAGCAGGAGCCTCCACACCCTCCCTGGGCAGCCTGGGCCAGGGCTCCCTCCCCTCAGCACCAAAGGACTTGCTCCTCCTGGGCCAGGGGCACTGCCTGTGTGCCACTTTATGTCCATCACCCCTTGTCCTGCCTCTGGCCCCCACACACCAAACACTGGCCCCAGCCTCTGGCCACCCACCCTTTAGGGACTGAGCAGCACTGAGCAGGGCCCCTGAGCTCAGGTTTCTCTTCTCCAGGCTGAACAGCCCCAGGGCTGCAGCCTTTGCTCCTCACACACATGTTGCAGCCCCTCAGCACCTTGGCAGCCCTGCACTGGCCTCTCTGCAGCACTTCCCTGTCTCTCCTGAGCTGGGCAGTCCAGCACTGGCCACAGGACTCCAGTTGTGGCCTCACCAGAGCAGAGTAGATTGTGCCAACAGCAGTAGCCAGATGCCAGAGTATTTTATTGTACCCTCTTGGAGCATCCTACCTTGGAGCATCTTATGTATCTGGGCTCATTGCTTGCACCAGTTGATCCCTCATGCCAGGATCAACATGGTTACAGCTTTATGAAAAGCTGATGCAACCAAGCACAGAGAAAGCTCACCTTGACCTGGGGCTTCTCTGAGAGCCACCCCATCCTCAGCTGCTTCCTTGCCCAACACATCTTTCCTGAAGAGTGACCCTGGGTCTCTCTAGGAAGCCTCGATTGCTTTTGGCCCCAAGACCTCTAAGCTGTTGGTGGAGGCTCCTTCTCTGCAAAAAAAAAAAAACCACTGCAGGTTTCTTCTTGGCTTGCCCCAGAGCCAAGAAAACTCAAAACAGCTGTGAGTGGCAATTTAGGGCTTCTCAGGAGCTGTGGGGAAAGAGAAAAGTGAATGGAAACCCAAAGGAAAGGATGGGGAAGTTTTTCTTGGGCCCTTTCCCCACGGCTCCTATAATCTGCTGACGTGCAGGATGCTCCCTGGCCTTGTGATGGATCCTTCTGGGCCTTGATGGATGTGCTCACACCTCTGCCCTCCTTCCTGTAACTGCTTTGCAATCGGTAGCAATGGTCAGGAGGGCTCCCAGGGGCTCCTCTAGGGCTGGGAGGCTGCTGGCAGAGGAAAGAGGGGGGAGAAGGGAGTGAGCAGAGGGATGTACTTGTGTGTGGATGTCAGTTAATGGAGCCAGGTGATTCAGCCACGGTGGGGGAAGCACCGAGGGATGCTTTACGCCCTGCTACTGCTGGCAGGAACATCCTGGAGGCTCCTCAAGCACATAAGTAACTCCAATGGGTGATTGCTTAATAATTAAAGCTATGCAGGGCTTGGATTGCCTCCCAGAGCCAGAGCACAACGGGGGGAGAGCAGGGCACAGTGGGAGGAAAACTTCCCCTCTTACAGGAAACCTTCCTCTGCTGCAGCTCTCTGCAGTCCCTGTGCCTGCTGAGGGACTTGGCTGGGATCAGTTCCCCTCCTCTTGCAGTCAGAAGCAGCAACGAGCTGCTGTTGGGACCCTGCCACTGATTAACTAAGTGACCTTGACGTGTTGCTTTCCCCCCCCCTCCAAGGCGTGCCTCAGTTTCACCTCTCAGAGTCAGGAGGTATCTCATGGGAGAGGTTAAGAGCCAGTTGGGCAGCTTAGAGGGAAGGTGAAGGTGCTTAGAGGGTGATCCTGGAGCTGGTGCCTTTGCCTTGAGGAGGGCAAACCTGCCTGTTTCCAGGAGCTGCTCTGCAGTTCCCGTGGGCACACACTCTGCAGCTTTCCCACCTTTAGGGACGGGCAAGTTTTAACTTTCCTTAAACCATTGGGAACTTGGATCAGCACAGGAGAAAACCAACCCTCATCACCTTGGAAAGAGCAGCTGGTGGTATCCTTGAGCTGTAGGATGGGTGGATGGGGCTGGAGGGTTATACCCTGCTCACCCTGTGAGCTGGCAGGACGAGGAGCCCGATGGCACATGGGCTGATGCTCCCTGACAGCTCCACTTTATTTCCAGGCCTGATTACAGGCGACACATGAAGGGATTTATTAACTCTGCTCTCTTGCTCTTTGGGAGTCTTGTAGATAAAATGGCAGAGCCCCAGGGCCAGGGCTAAAACTCAGTTAACATTAAAGTGAAGGATCTGTCGGTGTTTTTAGCCCAGGGGGCGAAAAGGAGCTGATGCTCTTTTCTTTGCTGGAGGTTTTCCCTCCTCCCCTCCCCTCCTCTCTCTGGGATGGATGTCACATGCAGGGGAGGGTAGGATGGAGATGCTGACTCAGCACCCACTGCCTTGAGATAGGGAGCTGTGGCTGAGGCATTGCATTTGCCATGCACGGAGCAGGCTGGTGAGGGTTTTGCTGTAGGAGCTGGGGCTGTGGCTGAGCTACTTTTGCACTTCCCAGGGCAACTGATCTTGGACCAGGCTCAAGCAATGTCAGCCCAGAGAGTGCACATGTGTGTTCAGACCTGGTTTTTAATCATGCTGACTCTGCATCAATCATGAGCATTGGCCTTGGAGTCAGGGATATCACAGTGGTATCAAACCGATGTAAGAGGTGAACGAAACCCCCCCCTCCTTAAAGCCTGTCCCTCATCTCCGTGTTGCACTTGCCTTTTCCCTCTGTGCAATGAGTCTGAGCTGTGTTTTTAACACCCCAGGGGGAAAATGCTGGTTTGCTCCTGTTTGAGGATGGAGGGAGAGATTTAGGGAGCTGAGGGATTGCTTGCATCAGGATCATCCAGTCTTAACCCGACTTTCTTGTTCCTGTGACACTCCTTTGCCTTCCCCTGAGAGCTCCTTTATCCCTGCCTTGCCTTGTGCCTACAACTAGCTCCTTGTTGCCCAGAATTCCTGACTTTACCTAAGGTTTCCTCTCTGGGATTAAACCCTTGGAGAGGCAGGGACCTAAAACCACAGCCCAGACACACCTGATCACCCGAAACCTGTCGTGTCACTGCAAAGTTCAAACTGGGGGAGTGATGCAGCCATGAGCCCCTTGATCTGCCAGCAGCTCTCTCAGGCCTGAACTCAAACCTTCTCCTTTTACTTCATGCTTAACTGAGGAGTCAAAGAAATTCTAGTTTACACAGCACTTGACTTGACTGGAAAGGTGTCATTCTGTTTCTACTTGGGGTGATATGAAAGCAAGGCTTTGTCTGGACACTCAGAGTTTGGGGAGGGGGGGGGGATGTCAGAGGTAGGAATTCACATCAGTGAGGCTCCCAAGGAGTCAAAACCTTTTAGGGCTGTGAGTCTTTCCTTGGAGGTTCCCAGATGAAGGAATAAACTTGCCTTTTAGGAAGCTTTTTTATTTGCTGGTGTGCAGGCAGAAGCCTTCCAGTGAAATGGAGAGTGGAAAATGCAGGAACTGATGGCAAATGTGGACGTGGGAATAAAAGAGACATGGGAATCAGCTGAAGATGTATCCAATGTGGAGAGCCACTGCTGGCTTTAAACATTCCTCTTCCTTACCTGCCCAATTCTGCTGTCTTGCAGTTCAGGGATGAGGCTCTATTGGAGGGTATGTGTTGGATCACCAAGAGGAGGGGAGATGCTCTGGCTGACTCTGTCCCATGGCAGGGTGGCAATGGATAACCCAGCCAGGGATGGTGGGATGGACTCTGCAGGGAGGAGGAGAAAAGATTGCACTATTAATAGACAGTTGGTGCTCATTCCAATGGTTTCTGACCTTGCTTTCTTCCCATCTCCTTTCCTGACCTCTGAGAGAAGGCTTTTAGGGCCAGTGGTGCCAGGTTTGCTTTCAGGCAAATGGCCACATCTCTGTACTACAAAACACCTTTGGTAAGGTGATCTCCAACCATTTTGCTGAAACACCATGCAGTGCTTTTGCTGACCTGGCTCCAGCTCTGCCCAGCCCTGTGTGGTCATGGGGCTCCTCCATCTCACCCCAAACACTCTCTGCCTCATTTGAGAAGAAGCCAGAAGTCTTTCCTGGGACACTCCATGTTCATAGAATCATAGAATTGTTTAGCTTGGATAAAGCTCATCAAGTCCAAGCCCTCCTCTCACCCTGCCACAGCCAGCACTGCCCCACAGCCCTCAGCACCCTCAGCCCCACGGCTTTGGGATCCCTCCAGGGCTGGGCACTGCCCCAGCTCCCTGGGCAGCCTGGCACAGGGGCTGACACCCCTCTCAGGGAAACAGTTCTGCCTCAGCTCCAGCCTCAACCTCCCCTGGGCACCCTGAGCCCCTTTCCTCTTGGCCTGTCATTAATTACTGGGGAGAAGAGACAGAGCCTCACCTCACCACAACCTCCTGGCAGTCACTGGGAATGAGGAGTCCCCACTTTGACCAGAGACCACCAAAGAAGGAAGAGATGCCAGGGATGAAGGCATAACAGGGACTGAATCATGCTGGCACAGCCAGCTGACTCCCACAGCCCATCAGCTCTTGCAGCATGGTGCCCAGTGAGGCACACAGGTCCCTCTGGGTCCTGGCATGCAGTGAGTCATGTGGTTTGGCAGTATGGGAGATGTAAGTGAAGGGATGACTTCTTAAACCTCTCTGGCATGGGCTAGATCCAGTCATTGTTGGTGCATGGCCACCATTATGGACCAAGAGCCATGAGTGACTCCTCTCCATCCCATTGCATGGCAGAAATGCATCCGATCTGTCTCTCTTGAGGCCTGATCAGTGGGATTTCGACCAGCTGGAGAGTTGGGCACAGAGGAACCTGCTGAGGTTCAACAAGGACAAGGGCAGAGTCCTGCAGCTGGGAAGGAACAACCCCCTGCACCAGCACAGGCTGAGGATTGACCTCCTGGAGAGCAGCTCTGCAGAGACAGACCTGGCAGTGCTGGGTGATCATCAACTGAGCATGAGCAGCAACGTGGGCTCGTGGGCAAGAAGCCAATGGCAGCCTGGGGGCATTGAGGAGAGTGTGGGCAGCAGGGCCAGGGAGCTTGTGCTGCCCCTCTGCTCTGCCAGAGCTGCTGAGGCCTCATCTGGAGTCCTGTGGCCAGTGCTGGGCTCCCCAGCTCAGGAGAGACAGGGAAGTGCTGCAGAGAGGCCAGTGCAGGGCTGCCAAGGTGATCAGGGGACTGGAGCATCTTCCTTGTGAGGAAAGGCTGTGGGACCTGGGGCTGTTTAGTCTGGAGAAGAGGAGACTGAGGGGGGAGCTCATTCCTAGTTACAAATATCTCACTGGTGGGTGTCAGGAGGTTGGGGCAGCACTTTGTTCTATGGTATCCAGCAACAGGACAAGGGGTGATGGGATGAAGCTGCAACACAAACAGTTCCATTGAAACATAAGGACAAAGTGTTGGAGTGTTTGAGTGAGGGAGCCCTGGCCCAGGCTGCCCAGGGAGGGTGTGGAGGCTCCTTCCTTGGAGCTCTTCAAGACCCACCTGGACACGTTCCTGTGTGACCTGATCTAGGTGGGAGTTGCTTCTGCAGGGGGTTGGACAGGATGAGCTCTAAAGGTCCCTTCCAACCCCCACCATGCTGTGATTCTCTGATTCTGTGAACCAAAGTAAAGGAACTTGGAGAGATGCTGGTGACTCCACCTTAACAGTGAGCAACAAAGATTATGGGAAATCAGAGAATTGCAGATTGGTGAGGGCTGGAAGGGAGCTCCAGAGCTACTGCATCCCCAGTCCCTGCTCAAGCAGGTTCCTCTCTCTTATGTGCCACAGGAATGTGTCCAAGTGGGGTTGGAAACCTCCTGAGCAGAAGCATCCACACTCTCCCTAGGCAGTCTGGGCCAGGGCTCCCTCCCCTCAGCACCAAAGGAACCATGGAACTCCTTGTCTTTCATCTTGTGCCCATTGCCCCTTGTCCTATCACTGGCCTCCACAGAAAAAAAAGCTTTCCCCGGTGTCCCCACACTCCTTCTTTCCACCCCTCACTTTCCCCATCATCAAGGCAGAGCTGCTTTCCCCTGTCCTGCCCTGGGGGATGACAGGAGCTGTGTTTTCCGAGCCTCAGCACTTCTGCACAGCCTGTTCTTGCTGCTCCTAAAGTGCTGTGAGAGCCAGGCCGTGCTGATACCCGAGCCTGGTGTGCAGCAGGTTGTGCAGACAGCTATCTCCACAGGCAGGCTGATGCTGCAGCCTGGCTTGGGCAGGGAGGGGGGAGAGGATCGATAACGTAGATAACCGAGAGAGCAGGGCCCCGAATAAGCCCAGCTTTGTAAATGAAGCCTGAGCTCTCAGGACTCCCCAGGAAAGGCTGTTATCTCCAGACACTCTGACTGTCTGGGTCCTTTCACAATACAGAGGCCAGGATATGAGTCAGCTAACAGGGCTCTTTCCCTGATCCAGCCCGACATCGCTCTGCAATGCTGGCTGCCGGCTGCCCGGGGTGAGCACGGGGCAGCTCCCACCTCCTCCAAGGGCAAGGGCTGGCCTCAGCCATCCTACCACACTCCTCCTGGGATAACCTCTATAACCTTCAGGGGAGGTTGAGGTTGGAGCTGAGGCAGAACTGTTTCCCTGAGAGGGGTGTCAGCCCCTGTGCCAGGCTGCCCAGGGAGCTGGGGCAGTGCCCAGCCGTGGAGGGATCCCAAAGCCGTGGGGCTGAGGTGCTGAGGGCTGTGGGGCAGTGGTGGGATTGGCAGGGTGAGAGGAGGGCTGGGACTCCAGGAGCTTAAAGGTTTGAAAGTTTAATACTTATTGGATTAATTTAATATTAATTTCAATGTTAATCA
>WBNH01011881.1:3012-14834 GCA_013401255.1 Urocolius indicus
ATGAACTGCAAACAAATCTGTGCTTCACCACTCCTCTCCACAGGAGGCAGGGTAGTCTCTCCTCCAGCACACCTCCTCCTCTCTTCCGTCACTAACCTTGGGGTCTGCATGGCTGCTTTTCTCTTGTCCAACTCCTTGCACCACCACCAGCTGAAAAAGAAGGACAGAACATTAAGAACCCTCCTCTTCCAGCTTCTTCTTAAAAAGTGGTTGTGGAGGTGCCTAATTGGCTCAGCCCCAGAAGTGGGTCTGACTTAGAACTGGGGAGAGTTTTGAGCAACTTCTTACAGGAGCCATCTTTACAGTCCATTCCCCATTACCAGAAACAGCTCCACACAAAACCATGACAGGCATTTGGGAACTCTCCTTTTCTCCATGTTAGCTGACTTCAGACTGTCAGCAAACTGTCTTTCTGTCCAGCACTGAAGCCAGGAATAGTCAGAAAATTTATTCTGTGACCCAATTATGTTTCTGCTTGACTACATATATATTTGTGAATATGATTACACAAAAAGAGTTAAAGCCCAAGGTTTTCCCATAAATGTCATTGACAAAGAATGGAATTGAGATCAAATTAAGACTTCGTATTTTTTACCAGATGTTATTGAAAAGTACACTCACATTTCAGGTAATGAACAGGAAGACATTTACAGAACTTGTGAAGCACAGCTGCTCTTATCACTTTATGGTCTTAAGGACAACAAAATTCTCATGTGTATACCTCTGTTCACAACACGCTTAATGACTGCATCTAACAAAGGTAAACTGGCTCAACATGGAAGGAAGTTCCACGGCTGTTGCAAAGATGAAGAAATTCCAGTATATCCTTGCATCATAGAATGGAAGGCTGCATGCAGCTTCTGAAGCATTTTATAGGATTGTTCTGCACTCCTAGTCACTGCACAGCTTCTTCCCCTGCCAAAAGAGTGAGAATGTGAATTGCTGCTACCATGGAAGAAGCCTGAACAAAACACAGCTCTGAAAGAAGTGTTTGGAAATTTATGTTGTGCATGCTTGCATGGGGAGTTGATTGCTACCAGCCTATCTTTTCCCTTTTTTTTATGATGTCTTTCATGGCCTCTGGGCATTGACTGATGTGATTTGCAAGATCAAGGATCTGGACAGCACTTCGAGTCTGTTGCCTGCTTTGCCACACACTTCCTGTGGGACTTCCTTAAACTGATACGTGCAATGTAACTGCTCTGTTTAAGCCTTAACTATTTCTTCTCCTCTAAGTGAGAATAAAGCTTTATGAATCTAATGAAATAGGAGAAATACTTAAAAAATTACTGAAGTGCTTGGTTAATAAACCAAATATGCCATAAATTTTGGGCAGATGCAAGGGCATAGGATAGACATTGATAGGCAGACAGGCTAGACAGGACACATCAGACACTACTGTAAGAAAATTATGGTAAAGAAATCTATGTTGATTTATAACATTTTAGGTAGCAACAACTTGTGCAATGGAGAATGAGAGGTTGCTTGTCCTACTCGCCTTTGCAGAAAAACTGTCTTGCAGTTTTCACAAGAGCATTTGGGATGGGCAGGCCTGTATAGTAGCTAACTCACTGTGCATTCATCTTTCATGGTATCTTGTTCATGCACCCACATTCTGAGAATGGATTCAATGCTTCACGTGCTGGAACTGAAAAGACCCAACCTGGTTTAGTTGTGTGGTGCTGAAGTGTTTTTCTGAGTAAGCTTGCTGAAGACATACTGACTTTTAAAAATCTAAAAGTAAACTCATGACTTTTAAAATGAGACTAGAACAGCTTGTACAAAACTGGAAAATATTCTAAATTTGACCTTAACATTTTTGAGAGTAGAAGGTGAAATAAAAAGTGAAATAATTTCTTCTTGTTAATGATTATTTTGTTCCCAGTAAAAAATATTTTTTAAAGAATTTTTGACTAATCAGTAAGCTAGAAACAGGTGTAGTGGTTTTGCCTGGGCCAGTTTTTTTGGTAGCAGGGAAACTACAGGGGTGGCTTCTTTAAACAAAAAGAGTTGCCAGAAGCTTCCCATATAGCTTACAGGGTTAGAACCACTCAGTTATAAGATGGACCCTGCACCTGACCAAGGCCTGGCCAAATAGTGACTGAGGTAACACCTCTGTGAATAATGTATTTGAGAAGGAGAAGTTGCTGGGCAGTTGCAAAACTGCAGCAGCAACAGGGAGGGAACAAGTGAAAACATCTCCGCAGACACCAAGGTCAGTGGAGAAGGAGGGGGAGGAGGGTGCCCAGGCACCGAAAAGGCTCCCCTGTGATATGTGGTGAGGACCATGGTAAAGCAGGTTATCTCCATGCAGTCCATGGAGGACCACCGGGAAGCAGAGATCCACTCGCAGCCCGTGGAGGAGCCCACGCTGGAGCGGGTGGATGTCTGAAGGAGGCTGTGACTTCATGGGAAGCTCACCCTGGAGCAAGTTCCTGGCAGGACCTGGGAGTCTGTGGGGTGNGGGGGAAGGAAAGGGAGTCCCGGGAAGTGGAGGGGTGGGGGGAGCTGTTTTTAAGACCATTTTATTTCTCATCTCCCTGCTCTTATTGTTTCTTTAGGAAATCAAACCTTTTTCTCCTTAAGCTGAGTCTGTTTTGCCTGTGATGTTAATTGCCGAGTGATCTTTCAGTTCTTATCTCATCTCACAAGCCGTTTTTTATATTTCTTTCTCTCTCCTGTCCAGTTTGGGAGTGGGAGGGATTTTATGCCTGAGTGGACATTGGGCTAAACCATCACAACAGGAAAAATATTATCTATTCAGTAGTTACATTCTGCTAGATCACAAAAAACCACATCATCTCTACTCTTAGAAAATTTCATTATTCAATTAAGATTTTATGTTTGTATGGAAACTAAATATTATGAAAATTCTGAGCTGCCTCTTGAAAAAGATGAGCTTTTATTTTCTTACAAAGGTCTTATTCACAGCGTAACTGACAGGAATACCAAATCACTTTGTCCTTCAAATGACACTATGTCCTGGTAGACTTGGACAAGGACACGGTCATCAGGTTTTTTTGTCAGAATACCTGTGTGCCCCAGACCATCTATTACTGAGGTGAAAGCTGTAAATCAAACCCAGAGCATTCAGAAAACATTTTCTTCATAGCTTGTATACAGACTAGCAGCCCCTGCCTACGTGCTTTTTAACATGTTTGGTATTTTGCTTGTACATGAAATTTTCTGGAAATTTTCTTTTAGTTATACGTGGCCAGTAACAGAAATAATTACTCGGGAAATATCTACCTTCTCTTTGATGTTTTGACATCTCCTGGCCTTGTGCCACATAGTGCAGAGGATATTAGTCAAGCCAGAATTACTTTACAGAATTTATCTTCATTTCAAACAGACACAGCCATCTGAATTCCATCCTTCCAGGAGAACTTTACTGGTTTTACGACTAGATCAAATCAAGGCACACACTTAACACATTGATTTCCTCATCAGGCTCTGCCTTTGGCCCGATTTCTGCTTAGAGCTCTGAAAGTGAAAGTGAAGAAATTCAATGAAGAACAGGTAAACGACAGGAGTAACTATGACTTTCTTAAGACAGGATCAATGTTACAACCTGGGCTCAGCTGCAGTGACCACACGTCCCTGTGATCCCACAGGAAGCCTGCCTGAGTTGGTCACTGCCCCAGGCCTGGGAGTTAAAGCTACTTCCTCCCTATTGAACAGCCTCACCAACTATATTAATAGTGTTGTAACTTGGTAATGCTTGGGCATGCAGAAAGGCCGTCTCTCTGCCCACGAGCTAAGGTTGGGGGCAGTCATGCAGCCATGAGGGGAGATATATCGACTTTGACATCCTGTAAAGCAGCTAGTACCATCTGCCACAATACTAGATGTGACAGCCGCTTGTGAATGCCAAGTTCCACCCAGGCTGTCATAGTCACAACATTGAATTTCCTTCGATCTGGATGATCTCCTTACCACCACAAGTTATGAATCTGTCCATGACCCAGGTAGATAGGCCATCTTCATCTAACCCATAACAGAGAGGTAGCCTGTCTTCTAAACTAGCCAAATGCCTCATCATCTAAAGTACAATAGGAAGATTTTAATACAGAATGCATACTTTCAGCTCTAATGGGGGAACATTTGCAAACTGCTGCACACCAATCTGGCATGGAAGCATATTAGTTTGGGGACAGCATCATACTAATAAGCCTACTAGGGTCTTGATTAAGAGCTAGGATCAGATACGGCCAGCATAAAGTGTGGAAAAGGTAAGCTTGGGTTTACCTTCAACTGTCTGCACACAAAGTATGTTTATTAAATTTTAATTTATAAAGTAAATAAAAGCATTTTCAAGAAATTCATAGAATCATAGAATGGTAGGGTTGGAAGGGACCTCCAGAGGTCATGTAGTCCAACTCCCAAATTGCTCCAAATTGGTTGTCTATCTCTTGCATTTTTAGGACTTTTTAGGACTTTTAGGTGGTTTGAAGTAATTGATTAAATGATCAATACAGTTAAAATTCAAAGAGAAACAGAGAATTTGAAACCTACAGTGTTTGCACAAGTTACTAATGAATATTGTTCCTCTAATAAATATTAGTAGGAGAGTACAACATTTCACATTATTCTTAATGCATGTCATTATCTCTATTGACTAATGTGGAATTTTGGAGCCAGAAGAGTAATATTCAACCTTCAGGGGCTCTTACTAATATACTGGACAAATGCTGTGATGTACTGAACAAAGTTTATGTCATTGTATGAGACATCTTAGCCATTTCTCTGCTAAATGTGTGCATTTAGCTGCAAAGCACAGAGACAGTCCTTACGCTGTCTGTGGTGAAATCTGTTTACTGCACAGAGAGACCAATATGCCATTCTAGTAGGAGCTTCTGAACATGGCAGCTGATGTGACAAGAAGAAAGAAGCACACAGGTCTTTGCTTTTTAGAAAATGCATCTCCAATGTGGATATTTCATCAATTACGAAGAGTTAAAAGTAAATGTTAAAAAAATGTATTCCCTGCAGTATAAGGGGAAGGTCTTTGGGTACAATTTTGCGACTACAAATTGCTCTCCTATCATTGTGACAGGATCCTTACTCAGTGATATCATTCCCATAGCCTTGTGGGAATGTGAATGTTATGCCTATATGACATTTGAAGTTTGGTTTAGGAGTTTTTTTTGGAGGGGGAGGAAAGGGTTGTGTTCAGGCATTTTAATTCCCTGATGACTTGGACACATAACAACCATCTGTTCAGATGGTTCCATTCAGAACATATTGTTTTCAGAGCAGTGGAAGAATAACAAAATGAACAGACAAAAGATGTAACATACTTTCTGGCAAAAATAACTTGGAAAACTTTTCGTTAGTAAGGCAAAGAAAATTCCTATAAGGTAAAGTTAAACCTTTTTCCTTGACTTTTTCTGGTACAAATAGTATGTGAAGAGAAAGTACACGGAAAAGATTCAGCTACATAACATCATTTCCAAGGTGCCATTGGGTCTAGTTACTAGAGGATTTACAGGCAAACTGCTCCATTTCTTGAAGCTATGAAAGTACCACATGACAAAACACATTTTAAACTGTTAATAGGACCAAAAGTTTCAAAGGGAAAAAAGAAAGGGTTACAACTTACTCCTATTAAACAGCAGAAATGCACCAACATCCTTAAGGATTTATTTAACAAGAAGTTCTGTAAGAAGAGGTAATCAATCCTTCACAATATACTATGCAAAAATCAAGCATCACGTTAGTATCAGTAGAAAATAAAATATATGAATATATTTTATTTTCTAATTGTTTTCTAAAGAAATGTTGTAACTTAGTGTGATCTGTTATATTTTAAAAAAAGAAAAACAAAAAAGGAGCATTGGGTGATAACAGCCGCAGAGGTTATTTATGACCTTTTATTATTCTATAATTGTCTAAACCATGCTCTTTGCCAAAAGGCTAGGAGAAAGAACGTTGAAATAATTCCCAAGAAAATAAATAAGATGAAATGGAAGGGTAAACAGGAAGAAGTTTAGTGATAAGATGGGGAGAAATACAGGGAATATCTTGCTGAAATAGCAGGAAACTGCTTAGCTGCAAAAGAGAGAAGGGAAGAAAACTGCCAAGAGACAAAACATAGCATACCAAGATGAAGCAATGTACCAGGTGCTGTAGGATAGGAAATGGTTAATCAGCTGGCCTGATAGAAGGTGTTACAGGTGGGGTCCCTGAAGCACCTGCTAGGAAATGTTCTTGGTTGGATAAATAAGCAGGGGAGGTGGTATATGGAAAGAAACAAAACTTAAGCTTTTTAAAAACAAACAAACCAAAAAAGAAAAAAGAGGGGGGAAGATGGGATGGGATAGAATGTCAGAGGTTGGTATGGTATGTGTATGTATGTTGAGAGAATGCTGATAAGTGAAGGTATCAAGAGGAGGAAGAGTTTCAGTATGCTTCAAAATGTTGTGAAATATCAGGTAGGTCTTTGGCTTTGTTGTCTAGAATCTCAGAAAGTGGGATGACTCTTAAACCTTCTAAGAGATATTAAATGCTATGATGGTTAGTTGCTGGTTGGGGTTTTTTTTTTGTTTATCTTGTTTTTCTTATTGTTTTGTTTACTCTGCATGGCTTATCAATTTTCCAATGTAGTATCCTATCAAGTTTGACTCAACACCCTGATACTTGGTTTAAAGGTCTGTATGTGATGTATTAGGTGTTCTCTGCTAAGGCACGTGTATAATGCAGTATAAGCATCGTGCTCTAACCTTGAGTCTGGCTGTGCTTTCAGCTGTGGGTGGATCAGGTGGCTTCCTAAGGTCACTTCAAATCTCAAGTACACTCTCACTTACCCGATTACACTGTTATGAAAAGTTGTGTGCTGGCTGTGGACACATCCAGCTTAAGTTGTTTCAGCCTAAGAAATCTTGGCTCCATCAGGCACAGGAAAAAGGTGGTATATAAATGTTGGGGAGTATGCCTGCTTCCTGAGCTAAATAATTCAACTTATCATTCTGAGTGACCTCTTTTAGGGTTCTCCCTTAAGAAAGTGATAAGAGAATACACAGAATAGTCAAAATATAACATAGTTAGAGATGGCACCTGTAGAAGTGTTGCTAGAAATTAGTATGCAAAATAACGTTTGTGTAGATACACTGGTAGAAGCACTAGAAGCTAACTGAAAGCTAGGTGCATTAATTGCATTATGCCTTCACTGAGGATCATGTACACAATCTGTCTTAAGTACATAGAAATGAGTCACATGGTAACTGAGGTAAACCACCATACCTTGTCCAAAGTTCATTACTGTCCTTCCCCTGGCTTTGGGAAAGAGGCGGGTCTTCTCTAAGTAGAGGGAGCTTTCTTACAGATACTGTTCAAGATCGTGCTTACACTGAAACAACTTCCTGATCACCCCTTTTCTAGTCCTGGGCACGTGAACCAGTAGTTCTGTAGATCTTGTTACTACAACAGTATCTACTTCCTGCTGGTATGGTGATCAAAAGGAAATATAGCTGTCCAGCTGAAAGAAAGGGTGTCTCTCCTTCAAGATGGCTGCCACTTCTAAGTAGGGAAATATGATCTGGGAGCTTGAGACCACTGTAGCTCTCTAAAAGTGCCTAACAGGACGTGAAAAGTCCAAGAATTTAAATAAGAATGCTGCTTTGATATATTTTTCAAAGAAATAACGTCTTGGTGCTTCACTTCCAAACAAAATTCTTGAGAGGTCTAACAAACAGCATTTACAGGAAGCAGCTTACTGAGGGTAGAAAACGTTCACTCCTTCCTGCAGCAGTGCAGTACTTTAAGCTTTATCTGATGTTCATATCTGTAGTTTCTGCAGTACATGAGTAATACTCTGTGCCACAATACCTCCTCTATGCATGCCAAGAGGTGTCTTGGAGAGGCTGCTTTCTTTAAAGGCATATGCTGGTGGCTGGTTCTCTTTGTTACGACCTATTCCAGGACCTATTTGAGGACATTGACTTTCCTTTTTTAGTACTTGGAACTGTTGCATTTACTTGGCTAGGTGGGCTGCTCTGCAGTTTGCTGAGCTCTCCTTACAGCTGGGTGTGGGAAAACAGCTGCTAAGACAAAAATTTCATATTCTTTGTAGAGACTAAGGTAAAACCTGAGACTTGTGTTGTACGGCTGGATAGTACCAAATGACAGTGTCTGTGCAGGAGGCGGGTAGTTGACAAGAAAATAATCTTATAATCAATCTTATCCTTCTCATATAACTACATGTATGCATCAATGCAGTTTCATATGTTTTAACTCTAAAGGGATTACTGCTGTTGCTATAGTAATCTCTGAAATACTGTTTGTAAGACACAGACTAGCTCAGCTTGCGGGAAGAAACAATATTTTGATACTGGTCCCTGTCGAGAAGAGGTGTTGCTTCATCTTAATTGGCAAAATTAGTGCTGGCTAAAGAAAACGAATTGCCTAGAGGTTACAGCATGGCTATTATAATCCATCAGGAAATATAACCTCATGATTTTTTGTCTCATGGCTGTTACATCTTGCTTTTGTTATAGGCTTTTTTTGTGAATGTGTATCACTGCTAAGTTACTGCAAAAAGAATACTTTCTTTTTTGCTCAGCTGTCTTTTAACTCAGTTCATCAGTAAGAAATTTCTGTCTGTCAGTCGTGAAAGGTATTCCTCAAATGTAATGATCCTTACTCTCCCAGCAAATCTTTCACAGTGTATTTATGAGGGTAGATTTACATGCAGCTTGTAATGCCGAGAGCACTTGTTGTTTTAATAGGCAGTTTATGAAACAGTACTTCTGTAACTAGGTGAGACTTGTTTTCCATCTCGCTCACTTGCCCTATCTCCATCAGAAAATCCGCTAATTCTTTAATGACTGTTACCTACAGTTCTTCTGTTTGGGTGAGTCTCAGATGGTATAAGGCAACTGGAAAGTAGCTGCAGGAGTGCTAAGGCAACTTCCCTAGGCTTCTTTTACAGTGTGCCTATTCTCAAAAACTATTTTCTAGTCCTCAAAGAAACTAGATCAGTACTAAGTGTTGATACCGAAGCTGGTTTTATTCTTCTATGTTATCCCATCATGAAGGGCAGAACAGAACTTTTCAGCCTTGTTAGATCTGTATTTGATTTACAGAAGCTCAAAAAAAGATTTCTTTTCCCTCATTGTCCCATGAATCCTTATAATAAGACAAATTCCCAGTGAATAGCTTCACTGCAGAAGGGAAACACTAGCAGAGCTATCAAATATCCAGGTAGTGTTCACAAAGCTGCGTGCAGTTGCTGGCTCTGAAGATTGGGGGAAAATGTATTCAGGCTTTTCCTGGGTAGGAATTCTATACAGATCTGCCAGCCAGAAGTGAACAGCCTCTCAGCGTCTTGTCTCCTTTGGCAGATATCAGCAAAATCCTCTCAACACATCCACTGGAATACTCTTCGAAAGATTAGTAATCTGCTCATAATCTTCCTAATTCCTGCTGTAAAGGTACCTACAGTCAAATGGATAGGAACTAGAGCTGGCTGGAAACTGCAGTAGGCTTCTTTCCTCAGAGGATTAAGACTTATGTTCCTTCAGAAGTTGTGGGTATTGTTTCCTTTAGCTTTTTGTAAAAGGAGAACTGTAAGAAGAAGATGAATTTGCAAGGCTTTTTTTAATTCTTTGTCAAGGGAAAGAGGGAAGAATGATCAAAGCCAATCAGAGGATTGGTTTTGAGGTGCCCTTTGGAATGTCATTAGGGTGACTCAGATGGGAGCATGCCCTGGGGCAGGAAGCCCGTCACAGACCAAGCAAAATTCAGTAGTGGCTCTGCCATTTACAAGGCTTGTAGTCAGACTTCAGTAGCAATTTTCAAGCCTTAGCTACCTGGACCAGTAATGATATGATGTAGTTATCTCTACCTCAATTATTTTAGTGTGCGTCTTTGTTACGACCAGAGAGAGGTCACTGATAGATAAAGCCTTAAATCCGCCCAAACGAGTATAAATGAGCTAAAAGACTTAGTGGGAAGGAAACAATGCAGCAATATAAATGAAATGAAACTATCAAGAACTAATCAAGACAAAGTGGTGTTGAACTAGACCTTGGTCTTGAACCTGCGGAGTACATTAAGTGAACCTCTGACTCATTTAGTTACATTTCTATGCCTAAATTAACTACTTGTGACTACAAACCCTGCACCTTGGTGTGATTTCCCCAACCTAACTCTAAAAGTGATGATGCTATAGTCCACTAACAGTTTCTACAAGAATGTGAGGAATCAGGCTAATTTTTTATTCTCTGTAATTAGAACTGGTGGTACATGACTATGTGGCTCCTGCAGAATGGTGTAACTGGAGACCTTATGAGTTCTAGAGCTTGGAGACCTTATGAGTTAGTTATCCTACTCATATCCTATATGTCCTACAGTATTCTGTTATAGAATATTACTGGTTAAAAACCGTTCTTGAAACGGAAGTGGTCTGCTGCTCTAAGCAAAAAAGATGTCTCAAAGGAATTGCCTTTGGTTCTGAAAAAAACAGGAAGGAAGTCAGGTCTTAGGAGAGGATGACAACTTGTGGAATTACTGTGGACAGTGTACAATTCTGATGTAACGATGCATAAGTTTCAGGTGGAGCTGTGTGGGCAGACATGACTGTGCTGTAAGTCAAATACAAAGCGTGTAGGAGCCTGTCTACTCGTTTGTTTCATGTGCTTCAGATCAGTGCTGGAGAGGTATATTAATGTTGGTGGAGTATCTTCCAACAAGTTGTCAGTGAAAACATATACTCAAGTGCAACAGGAGTATATTAGAAAAGCATGCCTGTGACAGTCTTGCAGGATAGATGAACATATTCAAATTAGGTTCCTTTCCTCCTTTTACTTAGTTTGGCTGTGTAAAAACAGCAGAGCGGATGCAGCAGTACAGACTAATGGGCACACCAAAGTTGCTAGCCTACTCTGTACTTCTGCTTCCTCTTAGACTTGCTTATCTCAATACTATAATCCTCACAGCTGCAAAAAGCTCTTAGACTCTACCTGCTGGTGAGCTGAATCTGTCAGTTGTCTGTCTCCCTTCACCTGTCCCTCGTTCTGACCAAAGCTAGCGTGTCAAAACTGTATATGCTTTTTAACAGGGGTTGTGACCGAGTACAAAGTGAAGACGGGTGTGATGCCACCAACTTTCTAGTAGAACTTGACCTCAGCTGGCAGAACGGGGAAATCTGTAAATTTTTAGCAAAGAACACAGTGATACTGGGAACAAACAACAGGATAAGGCAGCATGTAGGAATCTAACAATCCTGCTCGGAGAGAGCTGGCTGCTTTCCAAACTTTCTTCTCCAGTGGCAGCCCGCACGGTGATGAAGCAGCTCTTCCCGAGCCTGGACAAGGCGCGCTTGAAGGGCTGTTAGTGCCAGTTTCTCCAGGACTTCAGGTAGTGAACAACGTGGACCGGACTGACGACAGCAGCCTCATGGGGTGGTCGGCGGCCGTGCTGCGCTGCCCGAGGTCCCTTCAGGCAGGCTCCGAAGCCGCCACCAGCAGCGCAACCTGCACTCGCCCGCCTTGCCCCTCGGTGAGGAGGCCGGTAGGTGCCCAGCAAAGGAACACCTGTCTGGCAGCGTGGCCTCACGTACTGGCAGAGCTCAGGTGTCCGAGGGGGGGCTGCAGGGCTACCGACGGGCCGCAGCGGCTCCACGGCGCTCCGGCCGTCCCAGGGCGCTGCGGGACCCCGACCTCACGGAGGAGGAAGGGCCCGGCACGAAGTAAAGACGACGCTCCGCTCGCCCCAAAGGCTGAGCCGGCCGGCTTCGTCCTCTGGCCGATGCACCCGAGAGGCCGCGCTGGGGCCGGCGCCGCGGCGGGGCGCTGCCTCCCGCCACCGCTGCGGGACATGGG
>WBNH01011881.1:17793-40804 GCA_013401255.1 Urocolius indicus
TTTTGTGGATTTATGCCTCATTGTCCTGCAGCTGTGTCTTTCCAATGGGCATGGCAAGGAAGTGGTATGAAGTATAAATAAGTCTTTACTTTTTTTTCCCCATCTAATGCAAAATTGTAATAGTCTGATGTGCTGATGTTTGTTTCTTTCTTTTTTTTTTTTTTTTTTTAAACACACACCACACCTGCACCCTTTTCACTGGATAGGAATCGGAGACCTAAGCCTAAGAGGCTGTATTAATGAGTTAGTGTTATGGTTGTGTTCATCTGGGAAAAGAAACGGTTACTAAACTCAAGACTTTCCAGTACAGTATTCCTTCTCAGATGTTAGAAAGCTTGTGGTCATCCTATACTAAGAGTCAGTGTCCTGGATGCTATATGGTCAGAGTGAAAGTGCCCAGCTGTGGTGTGCACAGTCTTCAGCTCAGAATGTGATATGCCGTTGGCAGTTAAACAACTATGTGACACTAAATTCACCTACTAGAAGTACTCACATGAGTATTCTTTTGGAACAAGTTTTAAATCTGGGACAGACAGGCTTAACTTTAAGGGCAAAATAACATTCCTAGCCACTGCAGAATCTTCAAGGAAAACTTTAAGCCTTCTCCCCACCCCCCACTGTCTAAAGATTACTTAAAATAGTGGGCCAGATCTGCTTCCCTTTAAGTTCACTCTGTGCTGCCCTGGTTTTTCAAAGTCTTAAAGCCAGCTTAATTGGTTACTTGGGGATTCCCTATCCATTAAAAAACAAACAACAAACAAAACAACAAACCCAAGCTTGGCCTTCCTATGTGTGAGGGTTGTGGCCACACAGAGAGGGTCATGATCACCAAGTACTGGGTTGCTAAAAAAATGCCTTGTTTGGCCACAGTCAACCAGCCTAAGGATTATAGACAGATCTGAAAGTGATTTGTTGCCCTTGACTGTGGTTAACTCTTAAGGCTTGTATTAAGGACAGCTTGGCCAATTCTGATAATCTGTGCCTCACCTCTAAACTAACTTATTAAGGAAAATTTAGGTAATGAAGGTCTGATGATGCATGCTGTACTCTCTTGAACTGCCCAAGCAGGGACAAACACTGTATAGGCTGGCTTTGTCAGCCTAGACAGCTTATCTTCAGAGCTACTTTCAAAATGAAACCAGCATCATCTTTAAATCAAAAGCTGTTTAGTACTGGTTAGTACTCTGTTTAAGTACTCAAGCTCTTCTTCCACAGCTACAGATGAACTTGCTAGTGATGTGCTTCTTTCCATGATTAGCTTGATATAATAATTTAGAGTAAATTATAGAGCTCTTCAGCACTGTCCATTTTTTCTCTCATATTTACACTCAGGACTCTTTACTAGTTACCTTTGATAATTCCAGAAGAAGAGTCTTGGTGGTGAGAAATGGTGGTAGGTATGTTCCCCTAGAGACTTTAAGAAGCTGAAAAAAAGCTGCTATGGCACCTTTTTCACCTTAAAATGTGAACACTACACTGGGAATCTGTAATGAGGGCACTTCCTCTCGTAAGGGATGATTATTATTAAAATACTAATCTGATATTGCTCTTTAAGAAAGAAATCTTGCTCAGGTGAAGAACATAAAATTTGCACTCCTTTTGTCAGTTTGTCCCAAAAGCTTGTGCTTTGGCAGATAGCTCATACTTCCTGTTCTTGTTTTGGCCTCTGCTAGTGTCAGATGAGATCTTCATTGAAGGTTAAGGGCAACTATCCCAACAGTACAGATGAGAAAAAGACCATGGGAAGACTCAGCATGACCCATGATTTATTTTTTGTTAAATAAAATCAGATTGATGTTTCTGCTTCTGAGATTCTAAAGTTCTTTATTTAAAGTAAAGGCTTTGTTTTACCTGTGGGTATACCTATTGAGAGGTATTACTTCTTCTTTTAGTCCACTTACTCAAGGTAAGTTTGTGCATGTCAATTTTATATTATTTATTTTGCTTTGAGATGACTAGTTTTTCTTTGTTGTTCACATTTTTCCATTTCTTACTTGATTTGCTAGAGCATGCTTCATTCATCCATTTCAGTTCCTTGCTTGACTGACCAAGTTTGAAAGCACTGTAGATTAAGAGCAAGTGTGGCTTAAGTCTTTGTTGATTTTGTTGATTGAGGGGAAAAGGAAGTGTATGTTACATGTTCCAATTAAAACTTTCTTATTTAGTGTTCACTTTGGTTAATCGATGTTCGTCCTCAGAGTAAGGAACAAAAGATACAGGGAATACGGGAAAACGTGGAGTTACTGTGGAAAGCGCCACATGTCTCTTAGGGAGGCAGAGCTGACTGATAGCATTCTGGGAGAGCTAAGTACCTATTAAGTGAATTTGTTTGCTATAATTTGCCTCAATTTCTCTTTCTTGTGTACTTTCTTTTGTTTGGGGGGTGCTGGGTACGGTTGAGGTTGTCATATTTATTTATTTTGATCCTGGGGAAAAAAGTATAACAAAAAGGAAGACAGTTTTTTTTTTTTTTTCCCTTAAGGTTTTGATTTTTCTTTGTATATTGAACTGCTGCTATTCTGTTGTGGCAAGTAGAATCCAACATTTTTTAATGAATCCTTTACTTTGAGCAATGGAAGTTGCTGTCCTTAAAGGTACAGCTGTCTTGGTGGCAGACGTAAGCTTGCCATCTACTCTATAGAAAGAGTGTTCTACTTCATACATAAAGGGGGAGAGTTTACTTATTGTTGTCATGATTTAGGCCCACTTGGGAACAAAGGACCACAGGCAGTTGATCAGCTGTAAGTAGCAAGGGTCTCTGGAACTCCCAAAGGATAGGGAAGGTTCAATTGCCACTTATGGTCCAAGGCAAAACCAGGTAAAGACTGCTCAACTTGAGGAAGAAAATGGATATTAATTTAATCTACCACCAACCAAAACCATAAAACCCCAAAATGTAGCAAACAGAAAACAGAGTGATAACAGTGATAAAGAGCACTTTCAGCCCTTTAGGACCACCTTCTCCCCACCTGTCTCTCTTCCCAGGCTCAGAGCCCTGGTCCTGGGGTCTTCACCTCCTCCCCCTGCTTGAATGACTCATGGGTTTGGGGAATGAAAGTTTCAGTCAGTCCTTTCCAGATAGCTCCTGCCGCTTGTCTCACCTCAGGGCAGGCGTATATCTCTCACAGGCTGGGCAGCCCTGCACAGGCTGCTCTGACATACGTTCATCCCAAAGGCTGCAGCTCCTCTCTGCCTCTCATGTGGGTCTGCTCTGCGGCTCGCAGGCTCTCCAGCACGGCCTGCACCATGGCCACCTCCTCACACAGTCTCTTGCCCATCCGGACGCAATCACAGAGAGCTACTAGTGGCTCTCAGTCTTGCCATTGTCCTCCATGGGCTGCAGGGGTACAGCCTGTGTTCTCGCCACAGGTTGCAGAGGGGTCTCTGTTCTGGTTCGGTTCTCCTTCTTCCTTCCTCCTTCTCTGACTGTGGCGTCCACATTGTCAGCTCTGTCTTGTACCACCCCTCCACCTCTTCAGCTCAGATTTCCCTTCTTAAACAGTAATCACAGAGGTGCCAGATTGGCCTGTCTGGGATGGAGGTGGTTCCATCTCAGAGCTGGTGCATGTTTTGAGAACTGCTTACTGGGACCAGTACTGCAGCTCCCTCCTGTGACCAAGCAAAAAGCAGTTTCACACAAACTTACGGCAGTTGTAAAGTTCCAGTAAATTTGTATGGGAATCATGACTTTCGGGAAGCATGTTTGGTTCTGCAAATGTGTGTTCTTCCTTGGTTGACATTTTAATGCCAGTATGCTTGGAATAAACTTGTAGACCTGATGGACTAGTTGGAATTGCTAGAGGTCAATGACTTGGGTAAAGGTTTGTGTTCGGCTCTTATCTTGGCAAAGAGGTTGCATGTTGAAAAAGAAGAGGAACTTTGCTTCTTGGCAGACCACACTTTACGTGTTCACGTGAACCTGGACGACTCAACATGAGTAGGTGATAGGGATGTTTGATCTTATGCCTCCAGACTCGCTAAGTAAGTCTCTTGTGACTTACCTGACCAAAGGACTTGCAATTGCAAGGGAAGTTTCAAGTAGCTAGTAGGGCTTTCTCTTCCTGTATGGCAGCAGAACAGAAGGTGGAGATAAGATGTAGTTGCTGGTGACAGGCCGGCAGGAATACAGCTTGACAAGGCACATCCATCTTATGGACAGTGATTGTCACACATACAATTTCTTCTCCATTAACAGAAACAATGTTATACTTGAGGGAGCAGAAATGGTGGATCACTGCTCTCATTTTGAAGAGGAGAATCTGTGCTGCTGTTGTTGATGTGTGTTCTGGCTAGAGCCTGAACACGTCAGAGACCTTTGTGCCATAGGTAGTCAGGTGTCTGCACAGATCATAAAAAATGTAAGCATTTGTGTGTGCACGCCTTCTGTTTTCCTAAGCCCTCTTGGGTTCAGAAAACAATTCAAGTAAGTTGATAGTAAGTACATGTCACAGACCTGTGTACTTATGCCCAAACACCAGGCTCTAAAAGCAGTATTTTCTTAACAAGCAAGTCAAGACATTCCTGTCATCATTGCAGTGCAGTAAGGCAAGATAATCTAATACTGTGGGCGTTAGTAGCAGTGATATTTCTTTATTATGATGTGGTGAGTGTGTCCTGCTTTTGTTCCACTTCTATTATGCATTCACTGTGCAGTAGCGTAGTAAATAAACTTTTCAAGCTAGTTGGGCTGTGCAGCACTGCTTTGATTTCTTCTTGTCCTCGGGAGCCAACATCACTCACTCTCTTCGTCTCCAGAAATCCTCATATTGGAGGATGCACAAGAGCAGTCTATCATTGAAACAGGAGGTTTGGAGGAAATCTGTTTCTGAAGACAATAATTTTTGTGTCTGACACTTATTGGCAGTACTGATTGTTCTAAGCAGCATAGTATTTGGTAGGTGAGTTAATAATACTTTTCTGTAACAAGTGGCTGAAAGAAAGAAGTACTCCTCAGCTTTAGTTGAGGGAAATGTGATTATGAAGGTAGAATATGGCTTTTATTTTCACAAAAAAAAATAATGGTCTAGGAAGAGGATGTTTTATTGGGATTCCCTTCCTTAGGACTGTTGACACCAAGTCCAGTGGGACAGATAGCTAAACTTTGTACTCTCAATCATGTTTAATTTTTCCTTTTATGCAGACTTGGTAAGCTTCTGGGGCTGGAGCAACTTTACCTTTTTTTCATTTAATATTTTAAATTTTTTTTACAATGAAGCAATTCACTGCTAAATGACTTGGGTTCTGTGGCAAAACCTGAGCTTGCTGCTGAAAATACCATGGAGGTGCAGAATTATACAGAATCACAGTTGTAACTTTGGTAAGGAGGCTTTTTAGATGAGGTGAGCTTATGAACATCTTTAGGATTTTTGTAATTCTCCTGGCTAGAAGATGCTGAAGAAACATGTGAAAAACTGAAATATTCCATGTTCTCTACAGAACACTTCCACTTTCATTTGAGAAAACAATAATTTGTCGTGAAAACAGGTAACACTAACAACTTTGAGAAGAGTCATGGTAGGTGATGTGAAGTTTAAGTGCTCTTTGTCTTTTTTTTTTTCATAAACTATAACATAACTGAATACTTTATGGAGTACAATTTGTTAGAGCAGGGAAAATATTTTGAAAAGTGATCCTGTTGATTCCATTTAAAGGAGAATGGATAAGGTGGAGTGGAGGGCATTTGATCTATTTTCATCTAATCATTATGTTATTATATCTTTACTTCTTTCCTATGTTCATCTTGTTAATTATTATGTTTTTTGTCAAATGAAGTGTGAAAAGCATAGTAACTACACTTTGCATATGAAGCAGTTTTAGCTAAATTTAAATGTATGACTTGAACCAGAGAAAGAACTTAAAGGTAAGACTCAGTGGGTCTTCATTTTAGTCTTGTGTTTTGTATCTGAGTAGATCATACCTTTACAGTAGCAGATGGTCTCTTTACATTATGTAGGTGAGTTCTGGAAACTACTGAGTTTACATTTTCATAGTAGCAGGAATTGGCCTAATTTTTTTTCTTTTATTACTTGAAAATCTCACCCTTCAGTATGTGTTTTTTTTTCAGAGTCTGAAGAAGTAATTAAAGAAGTCATAGGTGAGATTTCAAAAAATTTTGCAACAGCCTCCACGAGTTAAGAAAGACTTTCTAATATGTAATGACTGAGGCTTCAGTGAAAATGGATACAAATCAGCCATGGGCAGACGTCAGTTGTGACATAAATAGTTTCCTGACAGCCCAAAATGATTGCCTGGCTCCTACTTTTTCTTCTGCACTTAAAAAGTACTCTGTGCCTTGTGCAATGGGTTCAGCTTTTCTGTGTTGGTATGTCTGGGTGCTGGCAGGAGAAAGCGATGAACAGAGGTTTGGTGCTTTAGGCTGGACCTTGCTATGGTCATGTGGGATCTCCTTCCCTGTACAGCCTGAATCGTGACAGCCAAGTCTCTGGACACTTGCTGCAGTGTGGATTTGGTCTAAAGGAACCAGCGCTCTGGTGAGTACGCCCAGAAAGAAGGCTGTAACCCTCTTAGGAGGGAGAGGGAGTGTGTGTATGTGAGCAGTTGCCTGGGAACATTAATATATCATAACCGTATGTTTATGGTGAAGTGACCCATTGGGCAGAAGTGTATAATTAGCTATATAATTATTCTGTTTTTCTTACACTCTAGTGAGAACTTCCAAAAGCTATAAATTCCTCATTACACCAGTAAACTGTATGGGGAGTGTGTATGTGGGGAAGAACTGCACCTTTCTGATGAGCTTCAATGCCTGAATGTGTGTTATGACTTCTCTATGGGGAAGTGTCTATATGACTTCTGATGGGGAAAGCATGCTGCTTTCACTGCCCCTCTGTCGTCTGTTCAGTGTCTCTTCTGGATCCTGTAGCTGTCCTGCAGTGCTTGAGGAAATACCATGCTCTGCTTAGGAGCAGACTGGATGAAGAGTTAAAAGTAAGGGGAGTCCTGACTGAAGAAGGAAAGCTGTAGGCAGATGACACATTAACAAAACTTGAGGAAATTAATAGGTTAACTCATAATATATTAATGAAACTTGAAGCCATGCGTTACTCGTAATATTTTTTTTTTTCTGAGTAAGGGTTATCCTTGTAACTTCAGATGAGAATGTATTCCTGTAAGTAGCCTAGGAAGAACTAACACTTGAGCTTACTCCTTGGTTAAGTCAAGATCTAATTTTGCTTAGTGTAATTTAGTGTGACACTTGTTCTGAATGTGACAAGATATTTCTGTGTGAAGAGTTTTTTGGTCTTCCTTCTTTTCTCATAGAAAGACAACTCTCTGACACATGTTAATAGATCTGCTAATGATTACTTAATTTTATACCAGTAATGAAGTTAAGTTGCCCTGTCTCTGAGAGGATGTTTTTCTATTAATGAAAATGATCTCATTGTTTCTAGGAGAGATGGAAAGTGGCCTGGATCTGTCTTGCAGTGGGGGAACAAGCTGTGCTCTGGACAAAAGACATTGCTTTATCCTGTATTGCAGAAACTTCTAACTAGATAATGTTGGCTTCTAAAGCTCTGCTGTTATTTCAGTTAGTACTGCCTATGGATCAGAAGGTATCCATATAGAGAATTCCAAGTTCTGTAATGAGAGCAACGTTACTGTAAATAGGGTTATTGGAATCACTGTTTATTGCAGCCAGACTTTCTTTTAAAGGAAACAAAACTAGTTAAGAAAAAAGACTTAAATTACTTTTCACTATCAAGTAGAACTTTGTAGTGCTAAATATCCAGCAAGTTGTGGTGGTTTAGCCTGATGTCCACCCAGTCATAAAATCACTCCCCCTCCTAAAGCGGACAGGAGAGAGAGAAATATAACAAACGGCTTGTGAATTGAGGTAAGGACGGAGAGATCACTCGGCAATGAGCGTCACGGGCAAAACAGACTCAACTTAGGGAGAAAAAAAATGTTTGATTTATTAAAGAAACAATAAGAGCAGGGAGATGAGAAATAAAACCATCTTAAAACACTTCCCCCCACCCCTCTTCTTCCGAGGACTCCCTTTCCTTCCCCCTCAGCAGCACAGGGGATGGGGGTTGCAGTCAGTTCATTACAGATGGACTTTGCTGCTGTGTCTTCTGAGGCAGAGGCCTCCTCACACTTCCCACTGCTACACTGTGGGGTCCCTCCCATGGGAGACAGTCCCTCATGAACTTCTCCAGTATGGGTCCTTCCCATGGGCTGCAGCTCCTCACGAACTGCTCCAGCATGAGGCCTCCCACAGGGGCAGCTCCTCACACCCTGCCCAGTGTGGGTCATCCACCAGGAGAACAGTCCTTCAGGGACAGACTGCTCCAGTCTGGATCTCCTCACAGGATCACAAGTCCTGCCAACAGACCTGCTCTGGCATGGGCACCTCCCCCACAGACTCCCAGGTCCTGCCAGGAACTTGCTCCAGGGTGAGCTTCCCGTGAAGTCACAGTGTCCTTCAGGCATCCACCCACTGCGGCATGGGGTCCTCCACGGGCTGCGAGTGGATCTCTGCTTCCCGGTGGTCCTCCATGGACTGCAGGGGGACAACCTGCTTCACCATGGTCCTCACCACATATCACAGGGGAGCCCTTTCAGTTCCTAGGCACCCTCCTCCCCCTCCTTCTCCACTGACCTTGGTGTCTGTGGAGATGTTTTCACATTCTCTCTCCCTGTTGCTGCTGCTATTTTTTTCAACTGCGCAACAACTTCCTTCTCAAAAATCTTACTCACAGAGGCGTTACTTCCATCAGTAATTGGCTAGACCTTGGTCAGGTGCAGGGTCCAGCTTAAAACTTACTGGCCCTAACTCTGTCAGCTACAGGGGAAGCTTCTGGCAACTCTCTTTGTTTAAAGAAGCCACCCCTTTAGCTACCCTGCTTCCGAAAAACCTGGCCCAGGCCAAAACCACTACACAAGTGCTGTTGAATTTCGCACAAATGAGTAACCATCTGTGTAGTCAAGAGGATATTTAACTTGAGGGAGACCTGAGAGATGTTAATATCCAAGATACTTACATTAATGTCCCTTTCATGTTTGTCTTTTTCTCAATTAGTCAGAGGCAAAGGTGGCACTGAGTCATCTTTAATATGATGTAAACAAGTTTGGTTCCCCAGCATGGGGCTATCTCTGCAGAGTATTAATATCAACAGTTCCAAGGTGGTGCCTCTGTAATGAGGCTTATGTAGGAAACATTCTGAAATGATACCAAAATATCCCTCTAGTGGAACTGTAGTTTGTAAGAGGTGATGCTTTTGTTTGGATAAGTCTATAGTAAGTGCATTTATGAAGTGAATCTGATGCAGAATTAGATAGTGTTTCTTGGTAGCTTTAGAAATCTATAAAAGCTGTAAGTGTCTAGCATCTTTATTTGAAGTTGCCTAGTAAAGATCAGGACAACACAATGTGCTCTTCCTCTTACCTATTTATATTTCACCCTTTTTCCTTTACTGGAAAGAGGTCTCCATCATGTCTAAATCTTTCTTATGCTGACACTGACTCTGAACTTGCAGTTTTACTTAATGCTGTTTCCTTCTGTTTGGATCATTGTGAAATGTGTGAGTCATTTTTTTATAAATGACAAAGTTATGTGATTTTATGGTGGTTTTTGTTCATTTGTGTTTTTTTTTTTTTTTTTCTATTTGGCATGTTACATTGCACAAGAAACAGATGTGGAGTGAGGACAAAGAGACTGGAACTAAAGTTTGGCTGCTTTCTGCTGAAAGTTACCTATGCTTAACATTAACTTGATTGTGTATGTAGAAACCTCATCAAAGCTTGGAAACTTTTGTCCTGGTTTTGGCTGGGATAGAGTTAATTATCTTCCTAGTATCTGCTACAGGTCTGTGTTTTGGGTTTATGCTGAGGAGAGTGTTTATAGCACAGGGATGTTTAGGTTATTGCTGAGCAGTGGTCACCCAGCATCAAGACCTTTTCTGCTTCTCACCCTGCCCTGGTGCCAGTAGGCTGGGAGTACAGAAGACGCTGGAGGGAGGCATGAGCAGGGCAGCTGACCCCCACTAGCCAAAGGGCTATTCCATACCATAGAATGTCATGCCAAGGATGTATACTGGGTGGGAGTTGGAGAAGAGGGGCAGATTATTCTTTGGTATCGGTTAGCGGATAGTGAGCAGCTGCACTGTACATGTGGGTTTGGTTTTATTTTTCCCACTTTCTCTGTTTTATTTATTTTCATTACTAGTATTATATCATTATTGATTTTATTACATTGTTTTTGTTAGTAAACTGTTATTGTCTCAACCCATGAGTCTCACCAGTACTCACCATCCCACTGGTATGAGGGTGGTGGGGTTAGCGAGTGGCTGTGCAGTGCTTTGCTGCTGACTGGGCTTAAACTAAGACCCTGTTGAATGCTAACAAGGTCTTTGCCAGAGAAGGGTGTGAAAATTTAGTAAATGCATTTAATTCTCAACCTCAAATACTTCTGTTAGCATTTTTTTTTTCCTGCAAGAGCACCACTAAACAATGACGGGCCTGTTACGTCCAGGCTGACAGAACTGGATGTTATAACAAGAACTCTTGTTATAATGAGAACATAGTGATATTAATTCTAATACACTTCTAAAATTTTATCTAATGGCAAGCTGAAGGAAAGCATTGATATTCCTCTTGGCTTGCACTGTCATGGCACCGTTTATCTTCATGGTACAAGCACAGTTGATGTTATACTTCAGAGACCTCACATTCTGTTCAGGTGTGCTATTGTCATTGGGGTAAAACTGCAAGGTTATTATTACTAAAAGAGAAACAATTTGAGTCCTTTTCTTCAAGCTGCTTTCAATTGTGCCAAATATCAAGCAACAACAGTAAAACCTGTCCCCGATGTGTATTGAATGCTCTAGCAATAGCAATGTTACGCTGATTACTCAGTCCTTTTCTACAGAGGATTGCAATATTGTTGTGACTTGAACAATTCTTATTTTCCTGGTTGAACTAATCTGTGTAGATTTTTTTTTTTAAAAATTTCAACCCATAAAGCAGATTGTTATGTGAATGACATGAGGAAGCCTGTGGAAGTATGGAAACTGAAGTAGCATTTAAATGAGATCTTTAGAAAACCTTCTTGTAAAACCTATGAAATTCTTCATGGTAGGTAGGATACCAGTTTTCCTGAAAAAAAAAAAAAAATTATACTAGTGGAGTTCCGATGCATCAAGCATTATGTGATCAAAGTATAGCTGATAGTCTTTCATCTAGTGGAAGTAATTGCATTTATTGCTCTTTCGATATGATACAATTTTATTAAGCAGCTGACTGTCAAATGATCGTTTGTCCAGATTGAGCATAAATGTCTTTGAGGTTTAGACAATCATGGAAAATTAAACTTGATAAGAGATGACCAGTTCTGAACTAAAATGAGTGAAATGTTACTAGCTGTGAAATATTAACTTTGTCAGGGTTGATAAGACCCAAGTGTTTTATTTGGATCAGAGGAAGTCATGCCTTGGCTGCATACAAGCAAGTTAAAAGAATAAACACTTGTACTGTTTTTGATACTCTGCCTAGCTGACTTTCAGTTAATGTCTGAAACTAGCCTTTGCTTGTGTGTCTTAAAAAAAACAAAACCCACTGAACAGTCTGATGTGAAGCTGATAGAAATTTCCTAGATGTTTATTGCTAATCCAGATGACTGGAAGTAGGGAAGTTTTTACCTGTTTTGTTTTTCAGCAACAGTATCTCATCCATGGTAGGTGCAGTGTCTTGCAAAATACAGATATACCTAGTACTTTCTAGTTATAATTAGTTACTAGTTATGGTTATCTGTGAGAAGAATTTGGTCTAGAAAGATGTAGCAAGAGACTTACTGACTTTAGAGACATAATAAATACCATACTAGAGTTCCTTCTGGTTTTAATGGTGTTTTATGTAATTTCTATGAAGTGATTGAATTATGACACTGAAGTTTTTGTAAAAACTTTAATTGACTTGACACAAAGTTCATGCACATCTTGGAGGTACCTCTACTGCAAGATTTAATTTAATTGAGGAGAAACTTACAGTGTCCTCCCTTATGTAGCATCTGTTTTGAGAAAAATGGTTCTGTGTTGTCTCAGTCTCCTTAGTCGCCTTCACATTCTTCTCAAATCACACTTCCTACAGTATGAAGAGGAAGCTGTATCCAGCCAAAGTGCATGTTTGTGTTTGCCTTTCCGTTTAGAATTGCTTGGGTATCAGTTTTGTCCCATAGTGAATAGTGACATACACAGTCTCTGCAGAGGTTTTCAGTGAAGAGCGTAGTTTGATGTGTTTGTACTGGGCTTTTGAGCATGTGTTTTGTTTTATTGTGTGGGGTTTTGTTCTGTGCGTGCGCCTGTTTTGTTTGTTTTCTAGCACCATTTGCAAACAAGTATAAACCTGCAAGACACTCTGTTGGACTTGGGGGTGTCTGTGAGAGTGTTTGTGAGATGTACAGGAGAGACGGTCAACTAATTTTAAAATGAAGAAAAAGGCCTTATTGCAGCAACAAAGGTTGTATGCTGCTACTCTATTATTCTGCCTCTTAAAACCGCTCTTTATACAAGAGCAACTGCAGGTCAAATAGCAGGAAGCTGCCAGTGTAAACAGAGAAGCCAGCTTGGTATTCAGCCAAATTTAACTGAAACTGTACTCTTGCTTTTATGTGCAAAATGTTTGATATGAATCTGAACATGAATGACTGTTGACAGGAGCCATTTCCATGTCAGTTTAAATGAAGGATCATCCTTTGCTTGCTGAGCATGTAACCGAGTCTATTTCCACTTCTCAGTCATGAGGGGAGGCATCGTTTGAAACAGCACAATCTCAGACAGTTGTGTTCAGAACGAGTGAGACTGATGTAGGTTTAGTAAAGTGTCACTACCTTGTGTCCCATTTTTAAAAGGAAGTAGGTTCAGAAAAGCCTTCATCTTTTTGCTCCTTCTGGTATGTAATCAGTCTGACTCACAAGACAGACGTTGCTGAATTCATCTGTAGTTCCTTCAGCTGGCATTTAATTATTGCAGGTGCTTTAATTACAAACATCTGTTCTCTGTAAAAAATGCAGTTTGGAATTTTTAAGACTTAATTTTCATATGAAGTCTTCTGGCAATTTTGCAATGACCAGCTGCACGAAAAGGTCACTGCTCTCCAACCTATAGTGGATAAACCTTTGGTTTTTTTGGCTACTGACATCTAATTTTTGAGCTAAACAACACTGAAGTTGTATCAGGATTGCTAACTCTTCAAACAAATTTCTAGTAAAGCTGGGTTCTACCTTATCAACTCTAGTTTTCTTTTTTGGTCTGGTTGTTTTCGTTAAAGCATAACTGTCAACAAAGTCACCCACATTGTATGGCATACTGTCCTGTGTGGGTGAGTTTGAGTAAGTCTGAACAGCTGAAGTTACTCATCTACAGTGGAAACTGTATAGCAAAACACTGGTCTCCAAAACAGCTTCCAATCAGTCCATGCAACTCTCTGGAAAAAAACTGATATTTTATGTAAATATTCTTGAGAACAATTTTTAAAAAGCAGGTAGGTTATATTTGTAGTTCAAACAACTAAATTTGAAATAATACATAAGCACAAAAATAGGTGCATTTTTTTTCTTGTAGAGAAATAAATTTCATGTTTTCAATTCTCATGTAAATATTGATTGTACCGAGTAGAACAGAAGTTGGGCATTTGAATTCCATTCTCACAGCCTATTTGTGTCTCAGGGATGGGAAGTTATTTCACAAGGAAGGAGAGGTTGTGCTCCTCTCTTGCAACGACTATGACTTATCCTCCCTCTTTGAACCAAGTGTTTTTTAATGTTTCTAACGGTTACTACTAGGATCCTGTTAATACCAGAATCTAGTATCACAGTGGCAAGTAAAGTGTGTAGGTGACAGAGAAGAAGGACTGGGGATGACTTCACCTCCCTCTAGTCTCCCAAACTATTATTCTCTCTGTCAACATATCAAAATGGTTTTTCTGTTATACTTGGGGATTTTTTTTGACAATAAGCAGTAAGATGTACTGTAATTCTCAGGTTACTTTTCTGATAGTTTGTGAAGTGGACTCTTCTTTTTCTATAAAAATAACTATGTTGAGTCAAATGAAATTGTAGCTGATAAATGGATATTTTAAAGCTCTTAGTGCAAAGTAGTCTGATGTTCAGTAAGTGTTAGGAAGTGAAAAGCATCTTTATTTCTGAAATGAAATCTGAATGTTACTTATGTCATTGAAATACAATTATTTACATCAGTACTTTATGAATTATCTTAAGTGACACATGGATCCTGCTGTAATGCTGGAAAGTAGCTTCTCTCTTAAACATCGGGAAAAATATGCAATCGTAGGTAATGTTTTCTTGTGCCACTGCCTATTGAATCAACAATTGAATTCTGTCCTTATGTGACACAACCATCCGATTGTTAGTACACAGGAAAGGTGTCCATAACAGATTTTTCACTGGTCAAGTTCTCAGAATTAACTCTTTTTTTAGCTCATGTAGGTCCTGTGTGAAGTTTGTACATGTGTTACCCTACTTCTCTTACTGCAGATGAATCAAAACCCCCAATTTTCTTAGTGCAATGTATTTGTTTTTAACTTAGCACTGTTATGAGCTGAACTTTCACAGTTTTAGACCAGTGAGCTTGCACTGTTCGTTATCTCCATAATTCTCTTTTTGTGATGTAGCAATTTCTGATATTTGATGCTTCAGTGGAGTGATTGGAAAGATGGGGCATGAGACAGTGGGTAGGTGTTGGTTAAAGCAACAAAATAAAATTTATGTAAACTTTGAAAAAGATATTTTATGTTACAGGGAGAATTAGCATGCCTATAGGGAAAGAACAGTATTCAAAAACTACTTAAAAAGGAATTTATACATGGCATTATTGTTTTGATTCTATGAAAGGGTTTCTGTCTGTAGATTCAGTAGCTTAAAGGCATCTTTGGCTCAAGTCATAGCCTATGAGTACATTTGAACAAATTCTCCACAGAGCAATGCTGGAACTGCAGACAGCTGGTCCATGTGTAACACAGGCTATCAGTTTCATGAAACTTGGCTGGTGTCAAACCCGGTAATTTGTGCTTCACTGAACTGCAGTCTTGGTAGATGTTCAGACTCGTAATTTGAAGATGTGAAAGAGTGTCGATGATTATCCTCGCTGGTGTGCTCCAGTAGTTAGCACTCTGCCTGAAAAATACGAGTTTGACAAAGCAGAAAAAAGGCATAGTGAACAATAATGCTTACAAGAAACTGAAGAAGTTTTGCCTGGTAGTGATTATGTTTCTGTGAGTTTGTTCATATGAGCCAGACATACTAAGTTCTTCTGCTATCCGGCATCTGGTGAATCTAGGTCGAACTTTTAAGTAGCTCTTGAAATAAGTCACGTGTTCTATCTCTTGAACTATTTTCATGGGATCTTTTCTGTTAACTTATGTACGAAGACTCAAGAAGAATGAACTTAGGTACAATTTTCCAATTTCCACCCCCTTGGTGTTGGATGCTAAAACTTTGTTTTCTACTGTTTGCAGATTAATATAAGAATAACATTGACAACAGGAATTCATACTTAATTTCTTGTCAAAATGACCTTTGAGTCTTTTCTGTTTTTTGCTGTCTGCAATACAACCTCAATCTGTGGGTGTGATTTCGTCTTCATTTGAGTCAGTCTCAATCTATGATCCCAGTCACTTCGGAGCGAGCGTATTTTGTGTTACTCTGGTTTGTATTCTGCCGATTCTTTATGGCAAAATGTTTCATTGATGTTCATTTTGAGAGTATTGAAGGTTAGACTCTATCTTAAAGGTGTCTTCCAGCTGAAACTATTCTACGATTCTATCTGATTAAAAAATTGTATTGAACAGAAAAAAGCCTTTGAGAAATTCTGTTGGAAACAATTTAATTACAAACTACTGCTGTCAACTGCTTTTCCTTTTGTTGACTCAGCTAATTCTTAAAATATCTTTTATTGAATAACTCTTAAACGCTTACATGGATGCAGAATCTACAAAAAAAAAAGGTGTCTGAGGTCTAAAGTGTTCGGCTTTACAGTTCTTCAACCAAGAGAGGATTTCAGTACTATCAAGTAACTTTTTTTTTTTTGACTGCTGAGTTCGAGGACAGTCTGGAAACTCATTCTGTTATACAAATGAAGATCATGTGGAAGGCTCCCTACCATATCTTACTCCTTAATATGAGTGTTATAGATATCTTTCTTGTACTACCTCCCCCATTCTCTTCCTGAATTCAGTGTTAACAAGGAAAAAGAGACTCACCCCTACATGTGCTGGATATGCTATTGCTCTTGGAGGTGGGTCTGTACAGTTTTAGCCAGAAGGAATAGGGTGCACTTTCCTAAACTTAGAAAGTTGCTACTGAGCATGCCAAACTGAGCTTTGTTTAATCTGCCTAAAATCTAGCGAGTTAAATCCTTACACAGAATGGTAGTTTTCTCATGAACATACTGTGAAGTGTGTTGTCCTTCCTGTTGTGTTGAGAAGTTTTTGACCTCTCAGATGAAGCGTCTTTCTCTCTATGTGAAATCCAACCACTGACTTCTGATGACTGGGTTTCCCAGAAGCTGTAACAAAGTATGCAGGTCGTTGTGGCTGTTTACAGAGGCTGGGTTTACTGGGAATCATTTTCACCTAGTCTTGACTTTTTTGGAGGGAAAGTATGATACAGAACTGAGTGACAGAACACAAAGGAGAAGAAAAATACCTAGATGTGCTCATACTTGAATACAAATTTGGACAAAAGCATCAGACTTAAAAGAATCTCAAAGTTCACGTGTTTGCTAGATAGACTTATTTATTTATTTATTTATTTATTTCCTTTGCTCAATCATGTATGGATTGCATGTCTTGACTAGTGTTCCTTTTGGACTTAAGTTTTCTGAAGTTACGAGTGAGAACAGTCTAGACAATATCTTACTTGGTAATGATATTGTGTCACATATCTACATTTTAAAGATATAGTTTGGATTGACCAAGCTTACCTACTTCACTTTAAAAGAGGCAAGTGCTTAAACACTTAGCTTCACAAAGCAATTAGCAAATATAAGACAATAATTTACAAAGAGTCATATAGTGTAAAAGTTGCATCAATGACTTAGGATAAATGTGAAAGAAATGAGAGTTCACTTTTGACACTAGAATTTCTGTCATAATCATGGCAAGCAGTTGTTTCCACTTTCTACCAGTGTATTGGAACAAAAGTATAGTCACCAGTAAATGCCCTATAGGGATTTAAGAGTCTCACTTGCACATTGTTTTTCTCAAGACTTTCTAAGTGAATTGTGGTTTGCTGTGAGTGGTTTCTGCTCTCATTGCTAAAGGGTATAGGTTTTCCGCATCAATACAGTGTGTCCTTTTATATCTCTGACTTACTTGGATTTGTAAAACATTAGTATCTTCTAAGTTCCTGCTGACATCTTTAAAATGATGCATCAAAAAGTGAAGTAAGAATGATAATCAACCCGAAAAATATAATTTAAGAAAACTTGTTTTCAGACAGCTTTATTTTGTCAAATCTTGTGCTAGTTTTTTTTCCAAATTTATGGAAAAGTCTGCATCAGTTTTTGTCATGCCATCTAATAGCAAGTTTACTTACATTCATGTGTTTTAAAAATTATTGGATTGATATATTCTTTGGAAAAGGTGCAGTAAGAATGTGTGGATTGCAACATTTTCCAGCATTATGTACTGAGAGATAAGATTGTTATGTTTCTCTCTTAACAATTAAATGTTAATATTCTTCTAAAAAAAGGGAAATATATATGGGGTGCGGTGGGGAAAGCTGTGTGACCTTTTAGTGTGTTTAACTGCAGTTTCTATTTTCTGAAGATTTTGGCAAAATGTACGGAGCTATTACAACAAGGGTGTACTGGAGCAAGAGCTTTGAGACTTGCTACAGGATTGACCTGGGTCAAGAGAAGGAATGAAGTGAATGTAACACTGCGTTAACCTCCATCTCTGTCAAGTCTCTCTAGCCATGTAAAGAAAGGAAATTGTATTCCTATGCTAACACTGCTGAAGTGTGGAGGTCACAAATATGGCTGATTTAGTTGCACACAACCTTAGATTTGAAGGAACTTGTGTGTAGCCTGTCATCGATGCTATGTGAAACTATTTAGCTGCAATTAAGTAATGTGTTCTGCAGTAGACTGAAATGAACAAGCACTTTGTTTCAGTTTTATCAGCTGGAATTTGCAGTGTTGGGCTGAGCAGTTGAGGACAGAAATGTTAGTAAGCTTTAACTAAATATGCAAGAATGTGTCTGTCCATGTTTTGGGGCTCTGTGTGTTGAGGAATGGATAAAGTTTATCAGTCACTTAGTTATTTTTTTTGTAATTGGTGTAATAGATGTTAAATATGTGTGTGTATATTTTATGCAGCTTGAAGTCTTCAAGATGCTCTGTAATTTTTTTTTTTTGGTAATTTTATTTTTTTCTCTTTTTGAATCGGCTTAATTTACAAGTGAATTTTAACAGGCTGCTGGGAAAAAAGGAACTGTTCCAAGTACTTCTGAAACTTTTTATATCTTGGTTGAGAGGAACATGATGACTCCCAGAACTTGACCTGGGAGGAGCTGTTCTGTGCACTTCAATTGCAGCCTTGCCCTTACAGCTTTTTTTTTTTTTTCTGTAATAGTCATGGAACAGAGTAGAAAATGACTGTTCTTCTCTTTTAATGCCTTCAGCTTTCTTCTATATATAGGAAATCTGTGAGAGTCTGTAGAGCCAGCAATGAGCTTGTGAGACAATTAAGGATATGGGATCAGCATGTCAAATTGCATGCTGTCTAGTACCTCTTTTGTGTGCAATGGGAATGAGAAGACAGGACAACTTCAGAAAATCCATGCTTTAAATTGTTTGGGTTTTTTTTTAGCAGATAAGTTGTCACCTTCAGCAAAATTCGGTTTAGCTCCCTTAAGGAATCTCTTGAGAGGCTGTGATTATTCCCTACACTTTGATATGCGGGAAAGTATCTAAAGTTGTACTTCATCTTCTGAAGTGTTTAGACATGCATTTGACCACTGTGTACAGCAGCGAACAAAAATGAGTCAGAGCCAGGCAGAGGAAGCCCTTATATCTAAACAGGTTGTGAACTCTCTCTTTTTCTTCTTGTATATAGCTACTGCTGTCAGGTTTGAAAGAGCAAGCAACAGGCTGACATAACAGATATTCTTACATTTTGGTGTAAACTTGTGATTGTTATGATGTATCTGACAGTTAAAGGTACCTTGACTTTTGCTTGTCAGATTTCTTCTCTTACGAAATATGGAGATATGCTCAAAGAGCTGCCAGTGTGTTCTGGTTTGTTTATTTTGTGGATTTTCTCCTTTTATCTCTAGAAGTGGCTCAAGGAGGCAACTAGTCTTTAGAGAAGAAGTCTATTAGAAGGCTGATGGCTTCTATCAGTGTCTGGGATAAAACACTAGTAACAGTGTTCCTGTTCAGAATATCTGTTCATGTTCGCTTCTGTTTAGCTTTAAGAAACTCAGTTCAGATCTCCTCAGAAAAGCTTTATTTTGTTTGCTTCTTTGCAGCTGATTACTGTAGTCCTCACAGTCATTCTACCTACTATAGTATTTTTGGCTGATAAATTTAGATGGAGAGACAGCATTTGGGCATCTGGTTAATAACATTTCTTCAAACACATTCATGTTATTTCTTGGCAGGAACAACGTGCAATTACAGCGTATTAAAACTGATGTAGTAGCATATTCTATGTGTAAAGGATGATACAAACACTGTCCATTTGTAACAGTTTATTTTTCTTCTGAATGGAAATTCTTCCTCCATTAAAAATACAAGTGTGGTGGTTTAGCCCTGGCTGGGTGCCAGGTGCCTACCAAGTCATAATATCTCTCCCCCTCCTAAACTGGACAGAGGAGAGGAAGAAATACAATGAGAGATTTGTGAGTCAAGATAAGGACAGAGAGATCGCTCAACAATTAGCGTCATGGGCAAAATAGAAAAGTTTTGAAAGCTTGGGGAGAAAAGAAAAAAGGTTTTGATTTTGAAGCCCCTGCTTCTTCTCAGGCTGAGGCCTCCTCACACTTCCCACTGCTACACTGTGGGTTCCCTCCCCAAGGGAGACAGTCCCTCACCAACTTCTCCAGTGTGGGGTCCCACTTCCCATGGGCTACAATTTGTTACAAACTGCTCCAGCATGAGGCCTCCCACAGGGGCAGCTCCTCACACCCTGCCCCAACATGGGTCACCCACCAGGAGAATAGTCAGGTACTGACTGCTTCAGCTTGAGTCCCTCACAGGGTTACAAGTCCTGACAGCAAACATGCTCTGGCATGGGCGTCTCTCTCCCCACAGACTCACAGGTCCTGCCAGGAACTTGCCCCAGGATGAGCTTCCCATGGAGTCACAGCCTCCTTCAGTCATCTACCCACTGCGGCATGGGGTCCTCAACAGGCTATGAGTGGATCTCTGCTCCCCCGTGGTCTCCATGGATGGCAGGGGCACATCTGCCTCACCATGGTGCTTACCACAGGTCATGGGGGAGTCTTTCTTTCAGGACCTAAGTACATCCTCCTCCTTCTTGTTCACTGACCTCGCTCTCTGTGTAGATTCTCACTCCTTGTTGCTGTTGACCTTTAGCAACTGCACAGCAACTTCCCAAACATACTATTCACAGCGGAGTTACCTCAGTCATAAATTGACCAGGCCTTGGTGTCACAATCCCCTGTTGGGTTCAGTTTGGCAGAAGATAAACCCCCTTACTTTGCAGCCAACCTCAGACAATTCTGAGTGGCTGGAGGCTGCTAGACTTAACTCCTGCGTAGAGTCCAGTCAAACAGGTTGTCGTGATTAGGTTTCATGCATTCTTGGGAACAGAATTAAGACTCAAAATGGAGTCAAGTGCTAAACTATTTTTACGATTAAAAATCAACAAGGGGAGAAGGAAAGAAAAGGAGGGGAGAGAATGAGAGAGGTTGCAATAGTGTCATGGTTTTGTCCAAAAGAGCCATCAAGTGCTTGCTCACTCCTCTCCCTCCTGGTGGAACGGGGTGGATTGCATGTCTTAGCTAGTGTCCCTTTTGGACTTACTTTTTTTCTGAAGTTACCAGTGAGTTTAATAGAACAACAATAAGAAGAAACAAGTTCAGGAAAACCAGCTATAACAGTAAATGAGGGTATGTACAAAGGGGATGGTGCGTGCCGCAGTTGCTCACCACCTGGAACCTGACACAACAGCTCCCGACTGGCAGCTAAACCTGCGGTTCTGCAGCGCTACCCTTGACTAGCTCCCGGCCTATATGCCTATATGTACTGGGCATGACATCAGGGATGGTATGGAATACCTGTTGGCCAGCCTGAGTCAGCTGCCCCTGCTGTACCCCTTCCTACTTCCTCATCAAAGTTAACCCTATCCTAGCCCAAACCAGGACATTCCACCCCTTACTCTGTACCATCTACGTCATGCCTAGTTTCACAATGTACAACATCTAAACACCACCCTTCCTCTCCCTGAAAAAAATACATGCACACACAGGGAAGTATATAATTCCTTCAGTTTGTAGGCCATCCCCCTGACGTTCCTGTTGAGTCCATTTAGTCTGTAACTTCAGGTCTTATTCATCATAAATCTTTCACAGCAGGACAGAGGGGATAGGTGTGTGAGACAGGGTTACTGCATGCAGTATCAAGAGTTTGCAGCTGGTCTATTTGGTGTGTCTTGTCTGTAAGTTGAAGGCACTGATCTTGACAATGTCACTGGGTGCCAATCACATGCCACCATTCTGTATCTTACTCGTCCAGGTCCATCCTTCAGTGATCTTGGTGGTTTTTACTGCAGCATCAGTGATACGGCATAGAGCAACTATGGTAGTGATGACATAAAACAACAAAGGTATTTAATACCTAACATAATAAAACTCATTTCATGGAATTCACGGGCTATTCTCACCTAAAATCAAACTTCCTTGAGGTATACACTGAATTTCCCCATCCTTGCGCATGACCCACCAAGTGCACCCAGGTCCCTGAGCAAAAAGAATCCACAAATGTGTCTGCCTTACCCAAGGTAGGACTCATCCAGACTACTTTCCCTATCCGATCTTTTATGTGCACTACAGGGACTTTATCCCCTTCTACAGTATGTAAAAGTCATGACTGAGGAAGGCCACTCTGTTGACAGGTCCTCTGGAGTTGACTAGCCAGGTGGCCTTTTCTAAATGTGTCTCCCAATGTTTGAATGTCCCACCGCCCATTACTCTCAGTGTAGTCTTCAATAGTCTTTTATGTTGTTCAATTTTTACCAAGGCTGGTGCATGATAGGGGATGTGATAGACCCACTCAATGCTGTGCTCTTTGGCCCAGGCATCTATGAGGTGGTTTCGTGTGTCCCATTGTCTGATTTAATTCTTTCTGGAGTGCCATGTTGTCAGAGGATTTTCTTTTCAAGGCCTTGGATGGTGCTCTGGGTGGTGGCATGAGGCACAGGATATGTTTCCAACCAGCCAGTGGTTGTGTCCACTATTGTGAGCACATGGCGTTTGCCTTGGCAAGTCTGTGGCAGTGTGATGTAATCAATCTGCCAGGCTTCTCCGCATTTATCTTTCTGCCATCACACTTCATACCATGTGGGCTTCTACCGTTTGGCTTGTTTGATTGTAGCATGTCTCAGTCATGGACAACCTGTGCAATGGTGTCCAAGGTTAAATCCACCCCTCCATCGTGAGCCCATTTATAGGTGGCATCTCTTTCTTGATGACCTGAGGTGTTATGGGCTGACCGAGCTAAAAATAACTCCCCTTGTGTTGCCAATCCAAATCTACCTGAGCTACTCTAATCTTTGCAGCCTTGTCCACTTGCTGGTTATGCAGATGTTCTTCCGTGGCCCTCTTCTTAGGTATGTGGGCATCTACAAGGCACATCTTCAACAGCTAGCTTCTCCAGCTGAGTAGCAATGTCTTACCATATTGGGGCAATCCAGACGGATTTGCCCAGTTGCCAGTTGTTCTGTCTCTGTTGCTGTAACTATCCCCACAGAGCATTTGCCGCTATCCACGTGTAGTGGTTTTGGCCTG